>CM036776.1:7601230-7719215 GCA_020796225.1 Arion vulgaris
AGCTCAAGTGCTTCTGGATCGGGGAGGAGACACCCCCTTTCACAAATCACAATAAGGAGCAGTTAAACCATTCGCGAACAAACAACAAATTAATTATTTTTTAATTAAGTTACTGAACGTAATCATCATCATCAAGCACCATTGCATAGTGTCGTCCACAATTCATTTTATTTTCTATTTCTGGTTTTGATCAGTTCAGAAGCTGTCATTTTATTTTTATCCATCCCATTATCGGAAACATCTCATACATTTTTTATGTGTTTCTAGCTATTTTTATCCTGGTTTATTGAATACCACAAGGAGCCACTCTGAAAATATATAACGAGTACAGAGCAGGTGGAAGATAACGCAACAAATGGAGCTACGGAATCAAGAATAGTCTTAATAAAACGTGTAACAGCTTACAAAGTGTCTTAGAAGAAGCACGTACAAGATCACTTGTTCCTACCTGTGTAGGTGGAGAAGGTATGCCTGTATTGTGGGGATAGTGATAAAAGGAAAGGAACCTTCCGTAAAAATCATTCAGAAGCGCCATGCTAGGAGCTCTGCTACCATTCATGGCGGAGACGCAAGAAGAAGACGAATCACTACTACTCTTAGCAACACTTCTATAAAGTAGAATGTGAAAGAAGAAAAGAAGAAGCCTAGTTTAAATGTAACATTTCTATCGTCTATCATCGTATAGCATTTGTTTCAATGATTAATTCATCATCTTCTTTTCTTCATCTCTATCTTTCTTCATCTCTTTTCTTCTCTCTCTATCTCTCTCTTCTCTTCTATCTCTATCTCTCTCTCTTCTATCTCTCTATCTCTATCTCTCTCTTCTTCATCTCTCTTTCTCTCTCTCTTATCTCTCTCTATCTATCTTCTCCTCTTCTATCTTCTCTATCTCATTTTTCTACTATCTCTCTTCTCTTTCTTTCATCTCTCTCACTCTCCTATCTCTATCTTCTTCTCTCTCTATCTATCTTCTTCTCACTTCTTCTCATCTTCTCTTCTCTCTCTCCTATCTCTTTTCTTCATCTCTCTTCTCATCTCTCATTCTTTCTATCTCTCTCTATCTCTCTCTTTTCATCTCTTTCTCTATCTCTCTCTATTCTTCTCACTCTATCTCTTCTTTCATCTCTTTCTCTCTCTTTTCTATCTTCTTTCTCATCTCTCTTTCTCTCTCTTTTCATTCTCATCTATCTCCTCTCTCATCTCATTTCTTATCTTTTCATCTATCTCTCTACTATCTCTCTATTTCTATATCTCTCTCATCTCTCTGTCTTTCTTTCATCTCTCTCACTATTCTCATTTCTATCTCTCTATCTCTATCTGTCTTTCTTTCATCTCTCTCTCTCTATTTCTCTGTCTCTCTCTCTCTCTCTATCTGTCTTTCTCTCTCTCTCTTCTCTCTATCATCCTTTTCGCCATTTTATCATTCTTATTGTGATATATAAACAGCCTTTGCCAAGAACGTTTTTTACGTCACAATCTTCAGTACCATTTGGAGCTCTAGTGCTTGTCCTTCGGCGATGTGTCCGATTTCAACCAGCGTTTACTGAGTTCGCTCTCCGTCAGCCTTTGGCTGTCCCCAGCCGACCTGCAAGGCAGCAGGTTGCTATTTTCTTTTAGGTAGAGACCCTTAGATGACCTACCCTCACACTGAGATCGGGACTCACACTGGGATCGGGATCTCACACTGAGATCGGGGACCTCACACTGGGATCGGGGATCTCACACTGGGATCTGGGGGCCACATACTGGGATCTGCCGAGTGGTTACCGGGGCCCAAATTTGGGGTGTAAAGAATAGAACCACTGTTACCTGCCACGTATGTCGTAAGAGGCGATTAAGGAGGTTTGGCTGAAATCGGATGCACATGTCCTAAACGTGTAGAAATATATGCGTTTAGGGGCGTACCAAAGCAATGTGCAACGTATACACGTTCTTGGCAAAGATCAAACATATCACAAAGTGTGCTTAAAATTGTTCGTAAAGAATGAACGCAAAGAAGATCACACACAAACCACAAAGAGTGGTTAACAAGTGGTCGATATGGAGCGTTACTTCCTTCTCGATCCAGAAGCACTCCCTTCGGCTCGGTGCCATGGACATCGTAACCCTTCGGTTCGGTGCCACGAACACTGTAAATCTGGGAAACCTGTGTCTTTTCTACCAGCCCGCGAAATTGAACCCGCACTTACAGAGAGCTTGCCACCCGCAGTCCAACCCGCTACGAACACGCTGGGCACGCGGACAAATATGGAGCGTTTGAAAAAGATTGATCAGGAAACGAAAATAAGACCAATATTCCCAAAATCATTCAAGCGAGACTGGAAAATCTATCCCTAGTTATTACTAAAACAAATCCAAGTTTCGTCTTTTTGTCAAAGGTTGATTCAATGAAATTTATTCCCACCTTCAAGATTATAATACTTGCTTTGTTCTGTGTAGACATTTTCCCACAGACGAAAACCGTCAGATTCTGATATCAGCGGATCTCAAGTTATGTAAAGACTGCGTTACAGTGGCGGCTCATGATCATTTCTGTTGCTGGGGCCAGACATTTTTTCCCCGGATAAATCAGTTTTGAGTTGCTATATTTTAATTTATAAAATAATAAATACACGTTATACATTATTTTTCAGGCATTGTTTTTGAACCCGCAGGGAAAGAGGAGTAGGGGAAGGCCTAGGCGGACCTGGAGAAGAGAGCTGGAGGCGGATATAAAGAGGATAGGCAAAACATGGAAAGAATTGGAAGGGATGGCAAGAGAGAGGAAAGATGGAAGAAGTTTGTTGAAGACCTGTGCTCCGATAGGAGTTGAAAGGTGATGATGATGATGATATTTTAATTTATAAAATAATAAATACACGTTATACATTATTTTTGGTGGGGCCCAGCCCCACTGGCCCTTAATGATGAGCCGCCACTGCTGTGTTATATTTCTCTGGTTTTATTTATCCTCGTTTCTGCTAAAGTTTATCGAATTAAATATTTTTTCTCTCGATCATTCAAAATGCCGTTTTATCATTCTAATGTGATATATAAAAAGCCAAACACCAAGAACGGGTGTACGTGCACAACCTTCAGTACCTATTAGAGCTCAGGTGCTTATCCTTTGGTGGTGTGTTCGCTTTCAAGCTGATCATAAGAATCCATCTTTAAAAATCACAGTGGTGTTTTCAGCCACCACTAACGTTCGTAGTTTGACATTGCTTTCGGTGAGGTGTATTTTTACTGTTCGTGAAAGTTTATCGAATAGTTATCAATTATATAAGGGTCATGGTAGCGTGGATGAGCGTCTGGTTCGATTCTTCATCTTCGAGGCTCCATATCAGTCACTTGTCAACCACTCTTTATGATTTGTATGTAATCTGAGCCTAAGAGCTAGGGGTCTACCAAACCAATGTACAACGTATCCACGTTCTTGGCAAAGATCAAACATATCACAAAAGAGTGATTAAAATTGATCGTAAAGAACGAACGCAAAGAAGAAGAAGCTTAAAAGCGGCTGTACGTTGTGCCAGTTATACGCCTATAAGTAGGCCAGCACATCCGATTTCTGCGCTGCTTTTTATTCACTAGGTAGCATCCCCAGGGCCTACATCAGTTCCTCTTACGACATGCATTGTAGGTTGCAGTGGTACTATTCTTTGCTTCCTTTGCCGGCCCTGGCATCACACGTGCGAAAGGATGTCTAAAACAGGAATAGATGGAAAACTTTTGACTTGAAGGCATATGTTCCATAACATAATAATGTTGGTCAAGAAAATAAGTATTATAATCATCAGACAGCTTGTATGAACAGCCTTAACCTGCTGCTTGTAGGTTGCTGGGAACAGTAAAAGGCTAACGGAGAGCGAACCCAATAAAGCTGGTGAAATCGGGCACTTCACAGAAGGATCAAGCACTAGAGCTTTGCAAATTAGTACCTGAATGATGATGCGATGACAAACACTTGCAACGCTGACATCATGGCCAAAAAGAAGGCTCTGGTATGAACGATCAAAATAAGAAGCTGTAATCAAAAGAATGATTGGCCGAAAACGAACGATCGAGGAAGAAGAAGAACAGCACTTTGCCACCTCAACAATCCTTCGGAATTTATATCATAAACCAGATGCTCCGCCTCTGCAACCGTCATTCTCAAATCATCAGTTACATCCTGAATCTATCCTAGTAAATAAAAAGCGTCGCAGAAATCGGATGTGCTGGTCTATTGGAAGGCGCATAACTGGCACAACGTACAATCACTCTTAGGCTCAGATCACATACAAATCACAAAGAATGATTAACAAGTGGTCGGTATGAAACGTTCGAAGAATTTACTAGAGTAGCCTCCCTAGGTCCCTACCTTAGTCGCCTCTTACGACATGTCTTGTAGGTCGCATTGTTACTATTCATCGCTCGCCTTGCCACCCTTGTGGTGCCTGGGAGAGTAAGGGAAGCAACGAATAGTACCACTGCGACCTACACGGTATGTCGTAAGAGACAGAGACCTAGGAAATTACCTCAGTAAATCGCCCCAGCTGGTTACCGGAGCCCAAATTTGGGTTATAAAGAATAAAACCACTGTTATCTGCCACGCATGTCGTGAGAGGCGACTTAGGAGGTTTGGCTGAAATCGGATGCATGTGTCCTAAACATGTAGAAGTCTATGCGTTTAGGGCCTATCAAACCAATGTGCACGTATACACGTTCTTGGCAAAGATCAAACATATCACAAAGAGGATTAAAATTGGTCGTAAAGAACGAACGCAAAGAAAGAAGCAAAGAAGAAGACCCTAGTAAATAAACAGCGTCGTAGAAATCGGATGTGCTGGACTACATGTAGGCGCATAACTGGCACAATGTCAATCACTCTTATGCTCAGATCACATACAAATCACATAAAGTGGTTTAACAAGTGGTCGATATGGAGCGTTCAAAGAAGAATGTACAAGAGTTGCTTCCCTTGAATTCAAAATGATGGCATGGAGAAAATAAGAGCTGGAAGAAGTTTGTTGAAGACCTGTGCTCCGTTGGGAGTTGAAAGGTGAAGAATCTTCCATAGGCCCCTACCTCAGTCAGTCACCTCTTACAAATACCTTGTAGTTCGTAGTGTTATTATTCTTTGCTCCCTCTGTGAGCCCCAGCAACAGACGAGTGAGAGGGAGGAAAAAAATCTTGAAAACGTTCACAGATGTTGAGATAAGTTATAACGGGTTTTTTTTTAATATAAATAAACAGAGATTTACCACTTGAATATTTCGTAAGATTGAGATATGGTATCACTGTTTGAACTTTCCGTGGGAATCTGTTTTGTAATGGAGTACTGTTGTGTATCGTGAGAACTGGAGGACTGTGTAGATGGAAATGTGGCTCTGAATTTGTGGGAAAACAGGTGGTGGTGTATAAATGGTGTTGGTGTGTTTGGATGGTGGTTGTAGGTGGTGGTGTGTGGAGTGTGATACATCCCTGGCGTCCTATTTTATTCCTCCTGTTTTAACGTTTTAATCAGATTTTCAACGAAAAAAAAAAGTAAAAATGACCTGAAGGCGAAGGATCAGTGGCGGCTCGTGATCATATTTGTTGGTGGGGCCAGACACAAATTTTCGGAAAAATCCTGGTTTTAGGTTAGGTTATATTTTAATTAATAAAATAATAAATACATGTTAGAGATTATTTTTGGTGGGGCCCGGTCCCGCTGGCCCTTAATGACGAGCCGATACTGCGAATGATTGACTTCATTGCCCTGGTTTCCCAATATGGCTCCGTCCATGTCGGCAGAGATGACAAGCCATCTGCTGATAACATTGCACAAAGCACACACTCCGTATCCTCAGCAACTTCGAACGCTCCATATCGACCATTTATTAATCACTCTGTGTGATCTGTATGTAATATAAGCGAGTGTATGTTGTACCAGTTATGCGCCTCCAAGAAGGCCCATTCGATTTCTGCCACGCTTTTTATTTACTAGGGTAGATTCCTTAGAACTTTACCTAAGTCGATGTCTTATAGGTCGCAGTGGTACTATTGTTTGCTTCCTTGGGGTCCCAGCACCACACGGCGGCTGCGGCAATGATTCTATGGATCTCATGAAAAAATTGCACATTTGACTCGGTCCGGATTCGAATCCACAATCATCAGTACCACAGGCAAACGACTTAACCACTTCGCCATTGAGAAGAAAACAAAGTGTTTCGGAATCTATCTATCTGTCTATCTATCTGTCTATCTGTCTGTCTATCTATCTATCTAATCTATCTATCTATCTATCTATCTATCTATCTATCTATCTATCTATCTATCTATCTATCTATCTACTATCATCATCTATCTATCTCATCTATCTACCCGTCTATCTATCTATCTATCTATCTATCTATCTATCTACTACTGTCTATCTTCTATCTATCTATCTATCATCTATCTATCTATCTATCTATCTATCTATCTATCTATCTATCTATCTATCTATCTATCTATCTATCTATCTATCTATCTATCTATCTATCATCTATTTATCTATCTATCTATCTATCTATCTCATCTATCTACCCATCTATCTATCTATCTATCTATCATCTATCTATCTCCATCTATCTACTCCTATCTATCTATCTTCTATCTATCTATCTATCTTCATTCATCTTCTCATCTATCTCTTCCATTTCTCCTCATCTTATCTACCATCATTATCTATCTATCTCCTCTATCATCTATCTATCTTCTCATCTTTTTATCTATCTATCTATCTATCTATCTATCTATCTATCTCTATCTATCTATCTATCTATCTAATCTATCTATCTATCTTTCTATCTCTATCTTCTATCTTATCTTCTATCTTCTTCTTCTATCTATCTATCTATTACTCTCTATCTATCATCTATCTATCTATCTATCTATCTATCTATATATCTATCTATATTTCTATCTATCTATCTATCTATCTATCTATCTTCTATCTATATATCTATCTATCTATCTATCTATCTATCTGTCTATCTATCTATCTATCTATCTATTCTATCTATCTATCTATCTATCTATCTATCTATCTATCTATCTATCTATCTATCTATCTATCTATCTATCTATCTATCTATCTATCTATCTATCTATCTATCTATCTATCTATCTACCCATCTATCTATCTCCATCTATCTATCATCCATCTATCTACCTACTATCTATCTACCTATTATCTATCTATATATCTATCTATCTATCCTCTATCTACCCATCTATCTATCTATCTATCTATCTACCATCTATCTACTATCTATCTATCTATCTATCTATCTATATATCTATCTATTATCTATTTCTATCTATCTATCTATCTACCTATCTATTCTATCTATCTATCTATCTATCTATTTTCTATCTATATTATCTATCTATCTATCTATCTACCTATCTACCTATATCTATCTATCTGTCTATCTATATCTATCTATCTATCTACTATATATATATATTCTGTCTATCTATCTATCTATCTATCTATCTATCTATCTATCTAATCCTGTTTTGCCTTTCAGAGTCAGGTTGAAAAAGAAGACACCTGGAGCGAGCCTCTCTATGCACTTTGTCTTTTTTTCTGTTCTCTAATCCTGATTTGCTTCCAGCTTCAGGGTAGGAAGAGATTTCTAGAACGGCCTTTTGTATGCGCTTTTTTCGTCGCCTCTGTTATCTCTTAGATCCACCTTTTGCGAGGCCGTCCTTTTGCTTCGTATCTACTGTATCGGAATAACACTGTATCGGACGGAATAACAGTATGATTCAGTTTTGTCGGAAGCACAATATTTAAAAAAAAATTTAACTTGTAATCAGGAATAAGTTTTTATCTGTTATTATTTGTTATTAATCTTTTTTTTTTTTTTTTTTTTTTTTTTTCTTTCGTCCGCTTTCATCTCTGAAACTGATTTTTGCGTGAAAATCCGTTTTTCCAATTTCTTACAATGGCAGCAGCTTGCACATTGTAAATTACTTTACACTGGCAGCCGTGTGCTCAATGTACTGGTAATTAGTATTCCCTCGCCATACAGGCAGATTTTCTCCGACTTCAGAGGTACTCACGTTATCGTCCTGAGTAAGACCGGGGACTCGAACAAATGCCGGACAGTAGGTTCGAACCCGAGCTATGAGGCGTCTCACACCCTAGCAGGCCAAGCTACTATCAACTACTCTAGGCAGTCCCTGTTATTAATCTAACTACCAACACTGTGCTACCAGTGTCAAACATGGACACTAACAAAAGAATAAGAAAGGAAAATTACCACATGTGAAATGAGATGCTTAAGGAAAGCGGTAAATAAAACAAAAAGAGACCATATACGAAATGAGGAAATAGGCGGAACAAACAGCCGAGCATATTCTGCAAGACTGTCCTCTCCTGGCTGAGCTGAGAAGCAACATGTGGCCACACCCAGTCGACCTAACAACTAAGCTTTGGGGAAACCTGGCAGACCTGAAGCTGACCGTCCAGTTTGTGGTCTACAGTAAATTAAGCGCATAACCAGAGATCGCTGAAGAAGAAGAAGACAGGAAATTAGAAGAATAGTTGGAACATCTGCTTTTAGATTTATTGAAAAACAGACTCACATGGTTTGGCCATTTGGTGAGAATGAACCCGAATACACCAGTTGTAATAGCGTACAACTCGAAAATGGAATGGTCACAAAAGGAAGGGGCAGAGCAAGAAAAAGATTGATTGATGAAGTTACAGACATCTTAAAACTCTACAATACCACAGCATATCAAGCGACCGAGCGTGCATTATCTCAGAAACTGATCATCAGTTAAACCTGCTACGGCTAACGGCAAAAAAAGCAGAGGACACACAAATATGTCAGGCATAATCTTTGATCTCATCCCTGATGGAAGCAATCGTGACTTTAATCAACTACCTCACTGTATCAGTTACTATTATTATTACAACTGCTACATGTACAAGTAGTACTAGACGCCTGAGAGGCAGAGCGCGGAGTGTATTTAATCAGCGAGCCACGGGAGCCATCAGTATGCATACTCTTTGATATCTGTTTGGGGAGACTGAGCACCTATGGGTCTGCCCGGAGTGCAATGACATAAGTTTAGTAACTAATAACCGCATGACGACCCGCGCCTCCCCAGCCCATTAGTCACTTCTTCTTTCTTTCTTTCTTTTGTCGTCACACTGCTACCAGGTTGTTGCCCAGTGTCGTGGTTTTCTGTTTTTGTCTTGCGCTGTTCTGGTGGCTTGTGTGATTGTTATCTTTGCTCTTTCACAGGATTCTGCTACGCCATCTAACCATCTTTTCCGTGGTTTTCCTCTTACCTTCTTTCCCGATGTTCTGTTGTAGAAGACTCTGTATACTGTGGAGTTTGATGCATTCTTATTAAGTGGCCAAACCACTTCATTCTTTTTTCTCTTTGTAATTCAAGCACGGTTTTGTGCCAACTTTCTTTCTTATGCTCTTCTTCTTCTTCTTCTTTGCGTTCGTTCTTTACGACCAATTTGAATCACTCTTTGTGATATGTTTGATCTTGCCAAGAACGTGTATACGTTGCACATTGGTTTGGCAGGCCCCTACACGCATAGACTTATACACGTTTAGGACATGTGCATCCGATTTCAGCCAATTTCTTATGCTGATGTTGGTGATTCTGTCTTTTTGTGTTGTTGGTAACTTTTCGCAGGCAGCGTATTTAGTCACATGCGCCTCAATAAAGGAAAAAGTTAGCAATACCTAGAAATCTCTGCTTCCCACTTCAATGACTTCGTTGTGATTCTTTGATCATTTCTTCAAAGAATATGCCCAACATATATCCATCTTATCCTTCTTTTCTTTGGTGTTCTTTCTTTTTAGTTTAGTCATCAGATCATCATCACTACACATCGAACCAATTTAGTCAATAAGTGCTCCAATTTCCTCCTCGGTATCTCTCTCAGCAGTGAGAGATGCTGTAGCGTAGTTGTTAGTGAACTCGCTTCGCAAGGCTGGTGGTCTGGTTCAGCTCCCGCAATGCGCGTGGAATTTTTCCCGACCACGACGGCTCTCAGGTCGACCCAGCCTCAACTGGGTACCAGACATGTTCTGGGAAAGTAAAGGCGGCCGGCGTGATGCACATCACCCATTGTGTGCCGATGGTCAATGAAAATACAGGCCTAACACTGTATTGACCTATATACCACGAGGTATGAAAGGGTTCTTTTTTTTATGTCTCTCAGAGTGTGACAACTAACGATACCAGTTCTTTGTTGGTTTACTATTCTTCTTTGGCTACCAGCATAGCGTTCTTGTCTAGCTACACCATATTTGACTTGGAATTCTTGCAGTCTGGTTAGTGTTGTAGATTCACCACTATTACTTGAATCATGTACGTGGCCTCTCTCCCGTTGGGAATTTATAATATCAGCCTAGTCCATTGCTCATAACAGTTGTTACTAGTGGTTAACCAGACATTCTGATTTCATCACTTGAAAATTCGTCCCATTTTACGTTCATTATTTTTCGCAGACATCTGTTGTGAAATACATTCAGCATGCTTTCTATATTTTTTGTAATTTTCAAATTCTCGCCGACATGTCAGGACTGATACAACATTCTTCCTCTTCTTCTCTTCCACCATTTACTTTTATAGAAGTGTTGGGGTGGGTGTGGGGTTGGGGGTTGAAAGGGGGACTAATGATCTTGTGTGTGCCTGTTTTAAGGCACTTTGTAAGCTGATATTCATTTTTGTAAGGTTGTTCTTGATGCTGTCGCTCCATCTTTGCGTGGGCTTCTTCTTGCCTTATACCCAACATTTCAATTGAAAATTCTTCATTTAGTTTTAATATTATATAACTTGGAATTCCATATGTTCTTATTATTATCATCAAATAGCTTGTCGTGATCAGAGCTCTCCCACCTTAATAATCCTGAATTTCTGCCCTCTCATATGCCAGATGTTCCGCCTCTGTATCCGTCATGCTCAAATCATCAGTTACATCCTGAATTCATATTTTATTCATAGTTTCCCTCTTTTTTGTCTTTGCCGGAATATCTACTTTCATAATTTTGTTATTGTTTTTGTAATTTGTAAAACTACAGTACTTTGTGATTACATAATAGTCTCCAACTCTTCGTATAGTTTTATATGTCCAAAATACTTCAATTTTCTCATTCTTATTTGTAGCATTAGCCAGTTGTCTTTTATACTGTGTTATTTCTGGATAGATCTATTTGTTCTCTTCTCTGTCCATGATTTACAGAGGACTCTCCTGTAACACTTAAATAGGTTCTTCTTTGCGTTCGTTCTTTACGACCAATTTTAATCACTGTGATATGTTTGATCTTTCCCAAGAACGTGTATACGTTGCACATTGGTTTGTAGGTTCCTAAACGCATAGACTTCTATACGTTTAGGACACATGCATCCGATTTCAACCAAAACTTCCCTAGACGCCTCTTACGACATGCGTGGCATGTAACAGTGGTTCTATTCTTTACACCCCAAATTTGGGCGCATGTAACTACTCGGGCGAAATTATATATAATTGTTCTTGTAAAATTCAGCGTTCGCCCTTAATGAATTTATGCGTAGCTATGGCGCATTGTACGGCATTTCTGACTGATTTCTGCGTGAAGGCCTGCTTTCCTTAATATCAGTGTTCCCCCGCTATACAGGCGTGCCTTCTCCAATCTCAGAAGTATACTTAAAATCAGTGGCGGCTCGCGCACCCGAGTGGTTACAGGGGCCCAAATTTGGGGTGTAAAGAATAGAACCACTGTTAAATGCCACGCATGTAGTAAAAGGCGACTAAGGAGGTTGGTTGAAATCGGATGCATGTGTCCTAAACGTGTAGAAGTCTATGCGTTTAGGGCCTACAAAACCAATGTGCAACGTATACACGTTTTTGGCAAAGATCAAACAACATATCACATAGAGTAGAGTGATTAAAATTGGTCGTAAAGAATGAACGCAAAGAAGAGAGGAAGAAGAAGTAGCGGCTCGCGATCATTTTTGTTGGTGGGGCCAGACATAAATTTTCGGAAAAATCATGGTTTTGGTTAGGTTATATTTTAATGTATAGAATAATAAATACATGTTACACCTTTGGTGGGGCCTGGCCCCACTTGCCCTTAATGACGAGCCGCCACTGCTTGAAATAATCATAATTGAGGCTTATAAGTAAATATTCTCTAGCAAACGCAAAAGAAGATGAAATAAGAACAGGAACAAGAGATATACGAAGGACAACATACATGCTTCTACTTACCATTCCTCTGAAGATCCTGAAAGTCTTGGACTAGTCCAAGGCGACTAGAATACCAAAATTTCCTTTTATTTTGAATCAGTTTTTTCACTTATCGATGTTCAACCGATACCTTTGATTTTATCTATAAGCTTCGAACCTGTATGCTCTACACAACAGCACTGAGTTCAGTGTAAATATAACCACCATTACAGAACAAATAAAAAAATGTGTGTAAATAACTAGTGTTTCGCGTACAATTTTAAAAAAGTTTCTCCTCGGTTTGGACTGCTCTGTGACTGTGGAACATATTAAAACCTTTAACCATTACTCCACCTACCCAATCTGGATTCGATCGCCAGATAAACGCTCTGATTTGCCCTCTCGCTGCGAACAATTATTTCGTTCGTGTCTGCCGGGTTCCTGGCTGCGTGGAAACGGGAGCAGAACGCGCCTTGATGTTTACGACAAGGAAAACTGGTTCGCATTTTCTTCCTATTTGTAAAGATTCATTCACCTTGCTAGTCCTGGGGTTGTCAATCAAATCTATTAGATCAGTTCAATAGCTTCTGGCAATATTTTATTCTCTGGACAACATTTACGTGTGTTTGAGAATGTACATTAGTAGTCATGAGCGTTCCCGCACATGTGGTGCCGGGGCCCGCAAGGGAAGCAAAGAATAGTACCACTGCAACCTTACAATGCATGTCGTAAGAGGCGACTGATGTAGACCCTAGGGATGCTACCCTAGTAAATAAAAAGCGGCGCAGAAATCGAATGTGCTAGTCTACTGAATGTTAGTTACTGTGGTGCATAACTGGCACAACGTACAATCGCTCTTAGGCTCAGATCACATACACATCACACAGAGAGTGGTTGACAACTGGTCGATGTGGAGCGCTGAAATGAAGAAGAAGAATGAGCGTTCATGCGTTGTTTTTTGGGGGTTTTTCCGATCCAGAAGCACTTGAGCTTTCAGCTCTTCGGCTCGGTGTCATAGACATCGTAACCCTTCGGATCGGTGCCACGAACACCGTAAATCTGGGAACCTGTAGCTTTTCTGCCAGTCCGCGGAGTTGAACCCGCACTTACAGAGGACTTGTCACCCGTAGTCCAACGCGCTACGAACACGCCGGCATACGTTAAGTTAGGAGGGCAGGTGTCGACCCACCCCTCCTCACAAACTCCACCCTGAAAATGATATTTTTATAAAATATTTTTTGCGAATCTGATCGTCTCCATTTCTGCGTAATAATAGCCGTCCATCGCAAGCGATGATGACAGCAGTCTCAGGCGTGTGTTGCTGCACCTCTGTGGTTTAAGGGATCTCGTGGCATAGAGGTTAGGTCTCCTTTCACATGCCAAAAGATACCAGGTTCGCTCCCTAGTGAAGCTATCTAGATATTTTTCCAGACATCTCTGATCTCAGTGTAGGTGAGATCGAGTTCCTAGTCCTATCGGAAACGAACGATAACACGTAGGTCCTGTGTTCAATTTGAGCAGGTAAAAGAACTCATTTCAGTCCAAAATCGAGAAGAGCAGGCTGGAAAGCCGCTGCCCATGCAAAATTCATTAGAAAAGATTAGATATAAAAAATTCTTACAAAAATATCTTCACCATCTACAAAATTACATCGGGAACCTTCACCGGTGCAACAGAGTTCGTGCACTGCAGATGATATCCTCCGGTGTATGAAAGAGATCGGAGCACACATATTTACTCACCGAAGAGCAATGAGGATTGTTCTATCAAATCAATCAATCAATCTAGTGCGTGCGTGCGGAGATGATTGTAAAGTTAAGTCATCGAACACAATCCCCAACCACAGGTGGGGCATACATAATGATATTCATGACAATTTCAATCAGTAAACTAGTCCTTCTTCTTCTTCACCCTTCGTCCCTAGGGAAGCATAGGTCCGCAACCAAGGATTTCCAAGTCCGCCTATCCAAGGCCATCCTTTCCAGATCTTTCCACTCTCTCTCCATTTTCTTGCATTCCGTCTCCAACTCCCGTCTCCAGGTGTTCCTGGGTCTGCCCTTAGCTCTATTGCCCTGGGAGGTTCAATCGAAGAGCCTGTTTTGTGATGCTGTTATGAGGTTTCCTCAATGTATGTCCTATCCATCGCCACCTTCTGCTCCTTACCTCTTGCTCCACCTGTCGTTGTCCTGTTCTTTCCCAGAGTTCCCTGTGTGTAGTCCTCTCATACCATCGCAGATGGAGTATCCTGCGCAGACATCTATGGATGAATGTCTGCAACTTTTTGATGTTCCCTTAGTTGTTCTCCATGTCTCCGCCCCATATAGAAGGACAGCTTTGAAATTTGAGTTAAATATCATTATCTTAGTTTTATTCCTGATCATTCTTGAACTCCATAAGTTCTTCAGAATTTCAAAGGCGGATCTTAAACTACTAACTAACATTATTTCAATTCATGTCGCCCCACACTTTTGGCAAAGTTCTGTAGACGCCCATGCTAATCTTCTTCTTCGAGCGCTCCATATCGACCACCTGTTAACAACTCTTTGTGATTTATATGTGATATGTAACAGCGATTGTACGTTGTGTCAGTTATGCGCTTACAAGTACATCCAATTTCAGCGACGCTTTTTATTTACCAGAGTAGCTTCACTAGGCCCATATCTCTGTCGCCTCTTACTATCTCTCGCGGGACTGCCGAGAGAGTTGATAGTAGCTTCGACTGTAGCTGTGAGAGCCTCATGTGGATTCGAACCTCTGTCCGGCATTTGTTCGAGTCCTGGTCTTACCTCAGACGATAACGTAGTACCTTCTGAAGTCGGAGAAAATCGCCCGTTGGCGAGGAATACTAATTACGAGTACATTGAGCCACGGCTGCCAGTGTAGAATTTCAATGCCGCTGCTGCCATTGTAAGAAATTGGAAACAGATTTTCACAAATCAGTTTCAGAGATGGAACTCGTCTGAGTTGAAAGGACGAAGAAAAATAAAATAAAAAAAAAAATCTCTCGATCACGCCCAGAGATTCAGATCTCCATAAATCTTTTCGTGAAATCTGATGCGAACCTTAGCATTGTATGTTTACGTCACATCTTCAGCACCATTTGGGGCCTGGCTATCCTTCAGCGATGTGTCCGGTTTCAGACAGCGTTTACTCGGTTCGCTCTCGTTCTGAGCCATCAGTAGTTTTACGGTGTGGAGCTAGCATGCCTAACCTCCTATCGCCTCATGCGTAGGTAACATGGTTCTATCTTTACACTCCAAATTGGGCCGAATACTGGTGTGCCTTAGACAAGCTTGTAGTCACACTGTCACTATTCTTTTCTTCTTGTTAGGCAACGCACAGACGAAACACCCACTCACATTGCACATATAAAAACACAAAATCCTTGTTTGTTTGTTTAGTAGGAGGATTAAAGCCTCTTTAAGCCGAGTCACGGCCCTTTCAATCTAAGACGAACCTTTTATTGGTTATATCAGAGTGTGTAGGCTAACAAACATGAAAATAAGAATTAACTCCTTTCGGAGAATTCAAGAATTGTATAACACAACGCCCGATTGGTTACCGGGGCCCAAATTTGGGGTGTAAAGAATAGAACCACTGTTACCTACTACGCATGTCGTAAGAGACGACCAAGGAGGTTTGGCTGAAATCGGATGCACATGTCCTTAACGTGTAGAAGAAGTCTATGCGTTTAGGAGCCTACCAAACTAATGTGCAACGTATACACGTTCTTGGCAAAGATCAAACATATCACAAAGAGTGATTAAAATTGGTCGTAAAGAACGAACGTAAAGAAGAAGAAGAAGTATAACACAAAAACCAACTAACAAAACAACATTTATACCAACTTTCCCGCAGACAGAAATCTAACTTTCACTCGACAAAGCCCACCCTCCAATACACATTCTCCACATAGATCCTCCCGTAACAGATTATCAACAAAGCCACGGGCATGCCAGGTCAGTACGTTGGGAGTGCATGTTGACTTAAGAGAACAGCAATCAAATAAAAATCAACATTTACTTTTCAATCAATCAATTTTCGCATGCAGTGTCAGCCATGTTTGTTCTATGGCATGCTGGATCGTTGCTTTGTGGCTTAATCTGTATTGCAACTCATGTCCATAAAACCTTAGTTTATATTCACTGCAAGAACTTTCTTGTTCTTCTTCTTTGAGTTCATTCTTATCAACCAAGTTAATAACTTCTTATTCTTTGCGTTCGTTCTTTACGACCAATTTTAATCACTCTTTGTGATATGTTTGATCTTTGCCAAGAACGTGTATACGTTGCACATTGGTTTGGTAGGCCTAAACGCATAGACTTCTACATGTTTAGGACATGTGCACCCGATTTCAACCAAACCTCCTTAGTCGTTTCTTACTACATGTGTGGCAGATAACAGTGGTTCTATTCTTTACACCCCAAATTTGGCCAGTAACCACTGGCGGTAGCCCTAAACGCATAGACTTCTAGACGTTTAGACATGTGCACCCGATTTCAGCCAAACCTCCTTAGTCACCTCTTACGACATGCGTGGCAAGTAACAGTGGTTCTATTCTTTACACACCAAATTTGGGCCCCGGTAACCACTTAATAATTTCGTATAGTCTTCTCATTATGCTACCAGTACCAAACATGGACACTGACAACAAATGATAAAAGAAAACTAGTCACGACAGAGATGAAGTGTCTACGCAGAATGCTGGGTGTAACAAGAAGAGACCAGTTGAGAAATGAAGACATCAGGAAAAAGTGAGTACAACATCTGTACTAGACTTCATCAAGAAACAACAAATTAAATGGTTCGGTCACGTAAGCAGATTACCAACAGACAGTGCACCCAAAGAGCAATGCTGCTCCGATACAATGGATACAAAGCAAAAGGCCGGCCACGCAAAAGGTGGACCTCAGAGATAACAGAGGCGACGAAAGACACTATCTACAAAGCGCACACAAGGGCCCGTTTTAGAAATCTCTTCTTGATCTGACGTTGTGAGGTAAACAGGATTGGAGAAAAGAAAGATTCTCGTTCGCTGATCTTCAATGTCTACACAATGAACCCGGTTCTCTGGAGGCATGTTGTTAGTAAACAACCCATCGTGATCTATTTGACTTGCTTCTTCTTCTTCTTCTTCCTCTTCTTCTTCTGCGAACTCTGGATATGGACCACTTGTTAAACCACCTTGGTAATTCGTATGTAATCTGACCTTTTTTTTTCCCGATCTAGAAGCACTTGAGCTCTTCAGATCTTCGGCTCGGTGCCATGGACATCGTAACCCTTCGGTTCGGTGCCACGAACACTGTAAATCTGGGGAATATGTGGCTTTTTCTGCCTTCCCGCGGAATTGAACCCGCACACACAGAGGGATAGTCACCCGTAGTCCAACGCTCTACGAACACGCTGGGCAGACGGGCAGACGGGGGTAATCTGAGCTTAAGATCGGTTGTACGTTTTACCAAGTATGCGCCTACAAGTAGGCAAGCACATCCAATTTCTGCGACGCTTTTTATTTACTAGGTAGCTTCCCTAGGCCCCTACCTCTGTTGTATCTTACGACATGCCTTATAGGTAGCAGTGATACTATTCTTTGCTCCTTTGCGAGCCCTGGCAACACACGGGGAGCTCTTTCTTATCAACCCCGTTCATAATTCGTCGTTAAGCCATATAGTTTGCGCCGAGAACGGGAATACGTATAAGCATAGACAGGTAAGACATGGAGGACAGGCGAGGACAAGAGGTCACCTTTTCTTTTTTTAATGTGCTCAACAGGAACACGTAACCTACGTTTTGTTGTCTGTCTCCGCTAGAACTAGAAACTTGATCTCACCTGCATTGATATCAAGGATCACAGAAGCAAATAGTTCGTTAGCTATCAACAACTATGTGCAGAAACCTACAAATCAAGTCTGGTCAGAGCGGATCAGATCAGATCAGGGAAGCTGCCCTGAAAGACAATAGCAGCCTGATGCCTTGTGGGTTTTGGCTGGGGACAGAAAAAGGCTAACAGAGAGCGAACCCAGTAAACGCTGGTTGAAACCGAACACACCACCGTAAGATAAGCACTTCAGCTCCAATTGGTACTGAAGGCTGTGAACGTACATCCCGTTCTGATGTTTGGCTGTTTATATATCACAATAGAATGATACAAGCAGCTTAAAAACGATCGCTAGAGAGAGAGAGATCAGATCGGGAGGACGCCCGAGTGGTTACCGGGGCCCAAATTTGGGGTGTAAAGAATAGGACCACTGTTACCTACCACGCATGTCGTAAGAGGCGACTAGGAGGTTTGGCTGAAATCGGATGCATGTGTCCTAAACGTATAGAACTATGCGTTTAGGATCCTACCAAACCAATGTGCAACGTATACACGTTCTTGGCAAAGATCAAACATATCACAAAGAGTGATTAAAATTGGTCGTAAAGAACGAACGTAAAGAAGAAGAAGATCGGGAGGAAACCGAGGGAGGCTGCAGTGATGAGTAATAAATTGACAGTTACGGACAAAGACACGTATGTATGGCAGTGGCGGCTCGTAATTAAGGGCCAGTGGGGCCGAGCCCCACCAAAAATAATGTGTATTTATTATTTTATAAATTAAAATATAACCTTACCTAAAACCATTATTTTTCCGAAAATGTGTGTCTGGCTCATATGATCAACAAATAAACAGGTACAGGTATTAAGAGCTTCCGAAAAACAAATAGACAAACACGGGACTCGAACCACTTACCCTAGTCCTTAGACACCAATCGCCTAGCCTAGCAATACGAGCGCTTAAGGAGTGTCGTGAGGACTAGGATAAGTGGTTCGAGTCCCGTGTTTGTCTATTTGTTTTTCGAAGCTCTAATACCTGTACCCTGTTTATTTGTTGATCATATTCATTACTTCCGTTGCTTCCTCTGGGGTTCTTGAAAAAACGCCTTGTGCTTGTCTGGCCCCACCAACAAAATGAGCACGGGCCGCCACTGATGTATGGTATCACATAAGCAAGAAAAAATGAATAGGAAAATGATACAACCTATCAACCGAACGTCTTAATTACTCATGATTCCAGCCTTATTTCTTAGTCGTGGAGCGTGGTATCATCGTGAAGGTGAAGGCCACTTGAGTACGACCTGGGAAGTGTTAAAGACGCTATGTTTTCTGAACGTGATTTCCTCACGCCTGTTAACATCTGCTAAAAGAAAGACAGCAAACTTTACAGACAAATGTCTGTTTTTTCTTTACTGACGTGCAAACACTGGCTGCCTGACCTTGATATGCGTGTTCTGGGATCTGGTTCCGGTCAAGTCACGTTTTGTTTTTCAACCGTTCTTAAGTTCATAATAATAATAACTCTTCTCGTACCGTTATACGTTACATAGGGCCTGCAAGTAATTTCTCCACATTGCTCTTTCCTAGTTAACTCGCTCAATCTCATCTATGGAACTGAGACCGATATTTCTTGCCTTTCTCAGCAAAGTTCGTTTCAGGGTCTCCTTGCCCGAGTGGTTACCGAGGCCCAAATTTGTGATGTAAATAATAGAACCACTGTTACCTACCACGCATGTCGTAAGAGGCAACTAAGTAGGTTTGGCTGGAATCTGATGCACATGTCCTAAACGTGTAGAAGTCTATGCATTTAGGGGCCTACCAAACCAATGTGCAACGTATACACGTTCTTGGCAAAGATCAAACATATCACAGAGTGATTAAAATTGGTCGTAAAGTACGAACGCAAAGAAGAAGAAGAAGAAGTCTCCTTAAGGTCCCTTAAGTTCATAATATATCCAGTAATTAACAAAGCCCATCTATTTATCTCTGTGGATAATTGTTCTATTTATCTCTGTTGATAATTGTTATATTTATCTCTGTGGATAATTGCTCTATTTATCTCTGTGGATAATTGTTCTATTTATCTCTGTTGATAATTGTTATATTTATCTCTGTGGATAATTGCTCTATTTATCTCTGTGGATAATTGCTCTATTTATCTCTGTGGATAATTGCTCTATTTATCTCTGTGGATAATTGCTCTATTTATCTCTGTGGATAATTGTTCTAGTAACGTCCTCTTCTTCTTCTTCTTCTTCGAGCGCTTCATATCGACCACTTGTTAACCACTCTTTGTGAATAGTATGTGATCTGAGCCCTAGAACGATTTTACGTTGCATCAATTATGCACCTTCAAGTAGACCAGCACATCCGATTCCTGCGATTGTTTTTTATTTACTAAGGTAGCTTCCTAGGCCCCTACCTCAGTCGCCTCTTACGGCGTGCCTTGTAGGTGACACAGCGGGGGTACATCCAGCATTTTACATAGTACGTTCACTTATCTAGGGAAGTTTTTACGGTAACATTTCCAATATCGTCTTCAGATGGCCTTTATCTTCATAACATCGGGTCCCAAAGCTAAGAAATAAGGTTGGTATCATAAGTAATGAATACGTCGAATAAGAATGAGACGGAGATAATGAAGAAGGAAATAAGACGGAGATGAAGAAGGAGGGAATAAGTCGAACATGAAGAAGGAGGGAATAAGTCGAACATGAAGAAGGAGGGAATAAGTCGAAGATGAAGATGGGGAAGGGATAAGTCGAATATGAAGATGAAGAAGGGAATAAGTCAAAGATGAAGATGGAGTGAATAAGTCGAAGATGAAGTGAATACGTCGAAGATGAAGATGAAGAAAGGAATAAGTCGAAGATGAAGATGAAGTGAATAAGTCCAAGATGAAGATGAGGAAGGGGAAAAAATCGAAGATGAAGTGAATAAGTCGAAGATGAAGTGAATAAGTCGTAGATGAAGATGAATAAGAAGGGAGTAAGAGAGAGAGAGATGAGAAAAGAGAATAAATTGAGGATGAAGAAGAAGGGAATCAGAAGAAAATAAGATGAAGATGAAAAAGGGAATAAGATGAAAATGCAGAAGAATGTAATAAAAGAAAGACGAAGAAGGGAATAAGTAGAAATAGAAGAAGAAGGGAATAATATGAATATTAAGAAGATGGGAATAATATGAATATGAAGAAGAAGGGAATAATATGAATATGAAGAAGAAGGGAATAATATGAATATGAAGAAGAAGGGAATAATATGAATATGAAGAAGATGGGAATAGAACGAAGATGCAGGACAAAATGAAAAAGAGGAAAAGATGAGAGAAAAGAGGAGGGGAGGGGGAGAAGAAAATGAAGAGAAAGATAAAAAAGAGAAAAGGAACAAGGGAATAAGAAGATGGAGAAGGGAGAAAAGACAAGAGGGAAAGACAAAAAAAAATACAAAAGAAAGCAGCAACAAAACAGAAGGATAAAACAGGAAGGGAGGGATGACTTTAAACAAGGGTAGTCGGTGAACGAATGAACATCAGATTAATTTTTGTAAGGATTAACTTTCTCCTCAATTATCTCCAGACGAGAGGAGTGGAAGAAGCACCAAGTGCCTGCAGTAACGCGTTATGTCATTGTCAATCACATCTGTTAAATGAGGGCACGTTTTTTTGGGACAAGGGTCTGGACAGAGTCACTCCAGGGCTGGAAATGCCAATCAAATCTTGGCTTGTGACTGTAACAGCTGCATAATTTTGCATAATTGAATGTGTGGTTTTTTTTTTTATTGTTGGATGTTCAGAAAATATATAAATCGTGTGTGGGTTTGGGATGTGTGGGGTTGTGGGTTTGTGGGTTTGGGTGTAGGTTTTTACTTCTTCTTTGTGATATGTTTGAACTTTGCCAAGAACGTGTATACGTTGCACATTGGTTTGGTAAGCCCATCAATGCATAGACTTGTACATGTTTAGGACGTATGCATCCGATTTCAGCCAAACCTCCTTAGTCGCCTCTTGCGTCATGCGTGGCAGGTAACAGTAAGTAAAGTAAAGGAACCCTTTCATACCTCGTGGTATATAGGTCAATACAGTGTTAGGCCTGTATTTTTCATTGACCGTCGGCACACGATGGGTGGTGTGGTCAGCATCACGCCGGCCGCCTTTACTTTCCCAGAGCATGTCTGGTACCCAGTTGAGGCTGGGTTGACCTCAGAGCCGTCGTGGTCGGGAAAAATTCCACGCGCATTGCGGAGCTGAACCCAGACCACCAGCCTTGCGAAGCGAGTTCACTAACAACTACGCTACAGCGGCTCTCAGGTAACAGTGGTTTCATTCTTTACACCCCAAATTTGGGCCCTGGTAACCACTCGGGCGGGGTGTGAGTTTGGGGTGTGTGGGGTTTTTGCAGTTTGTGGGTTTGGATGATGGGGTTTGGGTATGGTGTTTTGGGTGTGTGGGTTTGGGTGTGTGGGCTTGGGTGTGTGTCACCTCTACTTTATTCTCCTTTGTGATCGGCTTCATATGTTCTCTCTCTCTCTCTCTCTCTCTCTCGCAATCGTTCTTTTACGATCGTTTTTATCATTCTAATTGTGATATATAAACAGCCAAACACGTAAGAACAAAATACTATAATTTTACAAAATACAGAAACAGTGATGATTAAGAGCAACGTTTCGACCAAAAGGCCTTTATCAAGCAAACGATACAACAGGAGTCACGAGTTTCAAATAACACTACACATGGATGACTTATATATAAACAGCATAACACCAAGAGCTGTGGTCTAGGGGATAGTGACTCGGTCTATTAACCCCGACGTTCTGAGTTCGAATCACACTGCGGACAATTTGGTTGCAAATTGTTTCGATGGATTGTGACAAAAGTACGATGACACCACCCGTTCAGAAAGCAATGGCAAACTACTGAACGTAATAATGCCTAGAAAAATCACAAACAGCGTTAAAAGGTGAGGTTAATTCGCAAAATCATGTAAAGGATATGCAATTAACTTTAACACCAAGAGCGGGTGTACGTTCACAATCTTCAGTATCATTTGGAGCTCTAGTGCTTATCCTTCTGTGATATGTTCGGTTTCAACCAGCGTTTACTGGGTTCGCTCTCCGTCAGCCTTTGACTGTCCCCAGTCAAACCTGCAAGGCAGCAGGTTGTATGTGTTCAGTCTTCTTCTTCAAACGCTCCTTATCGACCACTGGTTAACTCCTTTGTGTGATTTGCATGTGATCTGTGCCTAAGGGAGATTGTACGTTGTGCCAGCACATTCGATTTCTGCGTCGTGATTTTATTTACTAGGTAGCTTCCTATGTCCCTACCACAGTCGCCTCCAACGGCATGCCTTGTAGGGTGCAGTGTTACTATTCTTTGCTCCCCTTGCGAGTCCGGGCAACACACGAGTGCTTTGCTCACTACGAATTCAGGCGTAATCAATGCGCCTTGTACTGCGTTTCTGACTGATTTTTGCGTGATGGCATGTTTTCTGTTGGTACATTCTTTGTGTGAATTTATCATCAAGATCGACGCCATGTGTTGCCCAGGCCCTCAGGGGAAACAAAGAATAGTACCAATGCGACCTACAAGGCATGTCAAAAGAGGCGACTGATGTGCGATCTAGGAAAGCTACCCTGGTAAATAAAAAGCGTCCCAGAAATCGGATGTGCTGGCCTACTTGTAGGCGCATAACTGGCAAAACATACAATCTCTCTTAGGTTCAGATCACATACAACCTGCTGCCTTGTAGGTTGGCTGGGGACAGCAAGAGGCTGACGGAGAGCGAACCCAGTAAACGCTGGCTGAAACCGGACACATCGCCGAAGGATAAGCACCAGAGTTAGAAATGACGCTGAAGATGTGACGAAACACACGTTCTTGGTGTTTAGCTGTTTATATATCACAATTAGCCCGCCTGCCCAGCGTGTTCGTAGCGCGTTAGACGACGAGTGACAAGCCCGTTATGAGTGCGGGTTCAATTCCGCGGGCTGGCAGAAAAGCCGCAGGTTCTCCAGATTCACGGTGTTCGTGGCACCGAACCGAAGGGTTACGATGTCCATGACACCGAGCCGAAGAGCTGAAAGCTCAAGTGCTTCTGCATCAGGACCACCACAAAAAAAAAATCACAATAAGAATGATCAAAATAGCCCAAAAGAACGAACGAGAAGAAGAAGAAGATATCAGGGCGCCATGCTTACTTTAAAGTTATTTATAGCTACTCCTGCTCTTACGTAATTGAAAACTAGCTTTGTCCACCACTAGACAATCAATATTGCGGTGACATTCGACATCCGCCAAATGAACGCCATCTTGACTAGCTCGTGCAAGTCGCGTGAATGTCGAGTACATTTAACGAAGTATGAGATGGTTCCAGGTTTGATTAATTAAAGTTCCAATTAAAAGTAATGTCATATAAAAGGCTTCAGTGATTCCTTCAGAGAAAATCCATTGATGCCAACTTCAGATTGCTCCGATGATCCAGTTAGTTGAGAGATTACACTCAGCAGTTCCACGTTTTCCTCGGCATCAGAATCGTTGTCTTCATCTTCTTCAAGACGTATACTCCGTTGTGTTATTATTGCTATTTCAAAATCCGCCCGAGTGGCTACCGGGGCCCAAATTTGGGGTGCAAAGAATAGAACCACTGTTACCTGCCCCGCATGTTGTAAGAGGCAGCTTCTTTTTCTTCTTCTTTGCGATCGCTTTTTGATGATTATACCGTTAGACGCGTTCTTATGATGAAATCGACTGTTGTCTGGAGCTCATCTCTGGTGCCATGTAGTTTTGATGATTATACCGTTAGACGCGTCTTATGATGAAATCGACTGTTGTCTGGAGCCATTCTAGTGCCATGTAGTTTTGAATGTAGTGTTGTGTTGTAGGGCCAGCATTCCTTTCTTGGGAGGACATACAGGGGCAGTCTTGCAGGACATGTAAGAGGCAATGCTAATGAGGTTTGGCTGAAATCAAAGGCAGCCATGTCCTAAACGTAGAAGTCTATGCATTTAGGGGCCTACGCCAATGCAACGTTATACACGTTCTTGGCAAAGATCAAACATATCACAAAGAGTGATTAAAATTGGTCGTAAAGAACGAACGCAAGAAGAAGAAGAATATTCAATCAATTTCTCACTGATATTTCTGCTGTCCTTTGAAATCATTATACTTCTTCTTCTGCGTTCTCACTAGATTGGGATTTCGGATTTCTAATAAAGGCAGCCGTCTGCCTCAGATTATCAGCCACTCCATACAGTTTGTCTTCTGCGTTCTCACTAGATTGGGATTTCGGATTCTCTAATAAAGGCAGCCGTCTGCCTCAGATTATCAGCCACTCCATACAGTTTGTCTTCTGCGTTCTCACTAGATTGGGATTTCGGATTCTCTAATAAAGGCAGCCGTCTGCCTCAGATTATCAGCCACGCCAAACAGTTTGTCTTCTGCGTTCTCACTAGATTGGGATTTCGGATTCTCTAATAAAGGCAACCGTCTGCCTCAGATTATCAGCCACGCCATACAGTTTGTCTTGGACGCTAGTGTAAGTAGGCCACCTCTTTTTTTCTCAAGTCTGCATACTGGGGGCAGTTCTGTAGGATATAATTCCTATGATTTCTGCTTCCCCGTTTGTGCCGACCTCTTCAAGCAGTAAGTTTTAGCCACCCTCGTGATGGTAGGTCTGACATTCTTACAGCGTGGCTAAATCACCGAGGCAGATTGGCGACCGTAGAATCCGTATCCCATTCCTCATTGTGAGGGGTCGTTGCACCATTTTATGTGCCTTACGGCCTGGCGCATCCGTTTTCTGCAAGTATTTGTTTCGGGTTAGCATCCCCTAGCGGGCACGTGTATACGTTGCCTCTAGGGTTTGGTAGGCCCCTAAACGCATAGACTTCTACACGTTTAGAACATGTGCATCCGATTTGAACCAAACCTCCTTAGTCGCCTCTTACGACATGCGTGGCAGGTAAAAGTGGTTCCATTCTTTACACCCCAAATTTGGGCAACGGAAAGCACTATTAAAATGTATTATCATATCGACCACTTCTCAACCACTCTGTGATTTGTATGTGATCTGAGCCTAAGAACAATTGTACATTGGGAAAGTTATGCGCTTACAAGTAGACCAACACATACGACTTATGAGATTGTTTTTATTTACTAGGGTAGCTTCCGTAGGTCCTACATCACTCGCCTCTTACGACATGCTTTGTAGATCGCAGTGTTACTATTCTTTGCTCCTTGCGAGTCTGGGTAACACACGGCGATGTCAAAGTTCAATAGAAGAGAGATAGAGAGAGAGGGGGGAAGAGAGAGAGAGAGAGAAAGAGAAAGAGAGAGAGAGAGCAAGAGAGAGAGAGAGAAAGAGAGAAAGAGAGAGATAAAGAGAGAGAGAAAGAGAGAGAGAGTGAGAAAGAGAGAGAGAGAAAGAGTGAAAGAGAGAGAGAGAGAGAAAGAGAGAGAGAGAAAGTGAAAGAGAGAGAGTGAAAGAGAGAGAGTGATAGAGAGAGAGAGAGAGAGAGAGAGAGAGAGAGAGAATGAGAAAGAGAGAGAGAGAAGAAATAAGAGAGAAAGAGAGAGAAAGAGAGAGAGAAAGAGAGTTAGAGAGAGAAAGAGAGAAGAGAAAGAAAGAGAGAGAGTGAAGAGAGAGAGAAGAGGAAGAGAAAGATGAGAAGAGAGAGAGTAGAGAGAGATGATAGAAGAAGAAAGAGAGAGAGAGAGAGAAGAGAGACAAGAGAGAAAGAAGAAGATAGAAACAGAAAGAAAGTAGGATAAACATTACACAAAAAAATGGTTAGCCTTCGCTCTCCCTTCTTCATGAAATACAATTTAACATATTTCCTCGCTGCCGGAATTATAATTTAACATACACGTCGGAAATCTATTACATATGTCACGTGGTGATGACGCCCAGGAAGAGAGAAAACCTGGACGTAAATTAACAAGCACAAATGAGTGCTCACAGTTTATGTTAGACATTAGGCTCGAACCAGCGCCTGGTGTCAAAACATGGTCAAATGATAAACACAGTTTAGCGTGTGTTTACTTAGAATATCGAACGAGCGCGGAACAGATGCTTAATTGCTGAAGATGTTCTGAAATTATGAAGATAAAATCATGGAAAAACTTATAAATGTGACTTAAGATGAGATTTAACCAGTGGCGGCTCGTGATAATTTTTGTTGTTGGGGCCAGACAAACATTTTCGGAAAAATCATTTTTTAGGATTAGATTATATTTTAATTTATAAAATGCCCATCTGCCCAGCGTGTTCGTAGCGCGGACTACGGGTGACTATCCCTCTGTGTGTGCGGGTTCAATTCCGCGGGATGACATAAAAAGCCACAGATTCCCAGATTTACGGTGTTCGTGGCACCGAACCGAAGGGTTACGATGTCCATGGCACCGAGCCGAAGAGCTGAAAGCTCAAGTGCTTCTGAATCGGAAAAAAAAAAAAAATACGCGTTACACATTACTTTTGGTGGAGCCCGGCCCCATAGGCCCTTAATGACGAGCCGCCACTGGATTTAACATATGGGAAAATGAGAATGTAATCCAATGGTAGGATGTGTTTGTTATGTCAGAGAAATGAGAAAGATGACTGTGAGAAAGAACTCAGAAAGTTGTTCAGAATCTCCAGTGCGTAGCAGGAGCTTGCATTGGGAGTAAAGAATAGTAACACTGTGATCTCGATCTCTCTCTCGCGATCACCGCCCAGACCGATGAACCAGACCTCCCCATAAATTCTATTCATGTGAAAATCTGATTCATGCAGCCTTAGCATTGGTGTGTTTTACATCAGATCTTCAGCACTATTTGGAACTCTGGTGCTTATTCTTCGGCGATGTGTTCGGTTTCAGCCAGCGTTTACTCGGTTCGCTCTCCGTTCTGTAGCCATCTAGTGTTTTTTTACAGTGTGGGTAGCTAGCCCCACTCCGAACCTTCTTAGCGCTCTTACGACATGTGTGGCAGGTAACAGTGGTTCTATTCTTTACACTCCAATTTGGGTCCTGTAACCTCTCGGGCGACACTGCGATCTACAAGGCATATAGTAAGAATCACAGAAATCGGATGTGCTGGCCTACTTGTAGGTGCATAATTGACACAACGCTCTTAGGCTCATATCACATACAAACCACAAAGAGTGCTTTATCAAGTGGTCGATATAGAGCGTTCAAAGAGAAGATTGTAAACATATGTTAACCGTTCAGTCTCTGAAGTCGGAGTAAGACTTACAGGAATGGTGAGGGACACTAGTAATAGCGAAAGCAAGCCTTCACGTCGCCCAAGTGGTTACCGTGGCCAAAATTATGGGTATCTTTCTTTCTTTTCCGATCCAGAAGCAATTGAGCTTTCAGCTCTTCGGCTCGGTGCCATGGGCATCGTAACCTTTCGGTTCGGTGCCACGAACACCGTGAATATGGGGAACTGTAGCTTTTTCTGCTAGCCCGCGGAATTGAACTCGCACACACAGAGGGATATCCACACGCAGTCCAACGTACCACGAACACGCTGGGGCAGGCTGGCAAATTATGGGTATAAAGAATATAACCACTGTTACCTGCCACGCATTTAGTACGTAAGAGACGACTATGGAGGCTAGCTACCCTATCCCATAAAAATGGGTTGGGATAGTTAGAGAGGGACTGGGCCGTATGTGGTAAAACCCGGTGCGATGAAGCCAATCATTCGGCGTAAGACCCTTTTTAGTCCTTTTACACTGACAGGTGCGCGAGCGTAAGTGAGAGAGAGAGAGCAAGAGAAAGAGAGAAGTGAATGAATCAGACATTTGGTCACCTCGGCATGATGGTTGGTAATTGAAGACTAGATCCACGGAAACTAGTTTGAAATTGACCATCTAAACACACACCAAGGGAAACAGACAATCGGTGCCAAACGCGACGCACCGGGGAGCAATGTCGCGAAGTGGGTTTACTATTATCGGACTTTCCAATGTCGCTGGACCTCACTGGTTGACAACTCATACTTGTAAATTTGAAACAGAAGTTGAAAGGTTGACACCAATTGAAACTACAATAGAATCCATTACACCATATTTCTCGACTCGAGGGACACGGGATATGTGAGGCCCACATGCTGAGTTGAAGTGGTCCTTGATTTCATTTATTAAAGTAAACGTTACGACTTGTGGGCAGTATACACGCTATTTTCAACGACTCATAACTCTTCTTGCTTACGTCATCAGGCTTTGGCTCATAAAACACGTGTGTCTCTAGGGGTCTCTGTGGTGAGTGGTTAGACCCTTTGCCTTACGAGTCGAAGGTTGTGGGGTTCGATTCCGGACCGCGGCCTTCTGTTCACGAGTGTAGTTTTTTCCAGAGACCCTAGGATTGTTGCCGGAGCTACGGAGTTCGTGCTTTGTGCAATACTCTTGGCAGGTGGCGTGACCCTTTCTGCGGAGAGGACCGAGCCATATGGGGTAAAACCCGGTGCAATGAAGTCAATCCTTCGGCTTTAAACCCTTTAAACAAGTGTGTCTCCGCTGGAGTATATGCCTAAAGGTCATCATTGAGATAGTTGAAACCGGGTTGGCTCTAGACTATAAACGGTCGATTCTAGTCGTCGAGTTAAATACAAATAAGATTCAGATCTTTGTCAACCGATGCCCTTGATGTATTCTCATAATCAGTTATATGAGGACTATCATCATAGCACTCCGAACATGTCCGTAGGTACTCCGATCTCCGCCTCAGCAAATCCAGCATCGTCCAGCGTTCAACACGCCAGGTTGATGTTGATTAATCAGTCTCCTTGCATATTTAGTATGTCGTTCTTTTCATTCTGCACCAATATTGACACCCATCTCTCTCAATCTGGTATATATATAACTGATCTACCTATGCGAAGAGCAGGGATCTCTGGAAAAAATATCCAAATGGCTCCACGAGGAAGAGAACCTGGTACCTTTGAGACGAGAGACAAACACCTAGCCTCTACGCCACAGAGATCCCTAGGGCCACAACAGTTGTTTCCTCTCTTCTTCTTCTTTGCGTTCATTCTTTACGACCAATTTTAATCACTCTTGTGATATGTTTAATCTTTGCCAAGAACGTGTATACATTGTACATTATATATATATTCTCACCTTAGGTAAGATCCAGTTATATATATACCAGATTGAGAGAGATGGGTGTCAATATATATTCTCAGAATGAGATGGTATATCAAAGCGTGGCCCCCGCCAACATAAGGCCGACTAGCTCAGACGGGAAATTGTCTGTTTAATGTGGACTGGTTTTTGTATTTGATTAATAGTACAATGTACACTTTTTTGCAATTTTATTCAATTCTATGCGTTCATAGTTAGCTATTGATAACAAATGTTAATAATACTGATATTCCTGAGTGTTAAACTGAACTTGTAACATAATACAACCTTGATTTAGCATGCTGTGTTGTTTTTAACATGAATTTGTCTGTATACAACAACACTAGAATGCGAGGATCACGCGACGGTTGTGGTCTTATTTCCTAGAATTTTTACCTGAGCCCGCCGACCGTATGTTGTAGGAGGCCACCACGGACAGAGTTGTAAACACAGACCATGACAAGAACATAACAGGAACCCATGATGATCCAGGTTAAGAGAAGAAAATGGTGATAGGTTTGGCATAACCTGCTGAAGACACAGTCAAGAGTCATTAGACAAGTTCTTGAGGGGAACCAGCAAGAAAAACAGAAAAGAGGAGTCCTCAACAAATCTCTATACGTAATATTGTTGAGGAACTGCACTGAAGGGGTTGTTTTTTGTTTGTTTTTTCGATCCAGAAGCACTTGAGCTGAACGCTCTTCGGCTCGGTGTCATGGACATCGTAACCTTCGGTTCGGTGCCACGAACACCGTAATTCTGGGGAACCTGTAGCTTTTCTGCCAGTCCGCGGAGTTGAAACCGCACTTACAGAGGACTAGTCACCCGTAGTCCAACGCACTACGAACACGCTGGGCACGCGGGCAAGGGGTTTCTTTAAAAAAAAAATGGGGTTTTAAAGCCGAAGGATTGACTTCATTGCATCGGGTTTTACCCTATATGGCTCGGTCCCTCTCCGCAGAAATGGTAAACAATCTGCCGAGAGTATTACACAAAGCCCGAACTCCATAGCTCCGGCAACAATACTAGGGGTTTCTGAAAAAATTCACTCGTGAACAGAACGGCGTAATCTGAATTCAAACCTATGACCTGCAACTCATAAGGCAAGGGGTCTACCCGCTTAGCCACAGAGACCCCAACAGGACTCGAAGGCAAGGGTCTACCAGCTTAGCCACAGAGACTCCCAACAGGACTCAAGGCAAGGGTTAACCACTTAGCCACAGAGACCCCCAACAGGACTCGCAAGGCAAGGGGTCTACCCGCTTAGCCACAGAGACCCCCAACAGGACTCGCAAGGCAAGGGGTTAACCACTTAGCCACAGAGACCCCCAACAGGACTCGCAAGGCAAGGGGTTAACCACTTAGCCCTGAACTATTCTGGGGAACAGGGGAGGAGGGGTCGGGGGCATAAGGAAAACAGTCAGAGACCGAACAAAGTTGGAAACAACTATTTGACTGAAATCGAATTCATGTGTCCTAAACTTGTAGAAGTCTATGCGTTTAGGGGCCTACCAAACCAATGTGCAACGTAAACACGTTCTTGGCAAAGATCAAATATATCACAAAGAGTGATTAAAATTGGTCGTAAAGAACGAACGCAAAGAAGAAGAAGAAGAGAGGAAACAACTGTTGTGGCTCCAGGGATCACTGTGACGTAGAGGCTAGGTGCTTGTCTATCGTCTCAAAGGTACCAGGTTCGCTTCCTCGCGAAACCATCTGGATATTTTTCCATAGATCCCTGCTCTTAGCATAGGTAAGATCCAGTTCCTAGTCCTATCGGAGACGGACGATAAAAATAGATTCCTTGTTCAATTTTCGCACGTAAAAGAACCCATCAAAATCGAGAAGAAGCTGCTGACGAGAAGAAGCTGCTGACGAGAAGAAGCTGCTGACGAGAAGAAGCTGCTGACGAGAAGAAGCTGCTGACGAGAAGAAGCTGCTGACGAGAAGAAGCTGCTGACGAGAAGAAGCTGCTGACGGGGAAAATTCATTCAAAAATATTTTTAATAAAATTCCAACAAAGATATCTTCACCATTTTCAGTATTCTTCTTCTTCTTCAGCGATCTCTGGTCATGCGCTTAATTTACTGTGGACCACAACTGGGCAGACAGCTTCAGGTCTGTCAGGTTTCCCAAGCTTAGTTTTCAGGTCGACTGGGTGTGGCCACATGTTGCTTCTCAGCTCACACGAGAGAGGACAGTCTTGCAGGATATGCTCTGGTGTCTGTTCTGCCTGCTGACACTGGCAGAGAGCTGTTTGACTTATTCCTAGTCTGTATAAGTGTTTGTTGAGTCTGCAGTGTCGGTGCGTAGTCGAAATATAATGACCTGGTCTGTTCTGCTTAGGTCTTTGAGGGAGTCTTTTCCATAATCATATCCAGTGTTTGTCTTCCAGTCTACTGCAGATTTTCTCTGTATGAGGTTTTGACCTCTTGAAAAGACAAGGGTTGGTAAATTTGCTCTTTGGCACTGCCCTCCTTAGCTAAGACATCAGCACTCTCATTGCCTGCAATGCCACAGTGAGATGGAATCCACTGCAAGTGAATTTCTGCCTTTTCTGAAAGCTGAATTTTTTCAGTATTACATCGGGACCTCGCCAGTGCTACAGAGTCCGTGTACTGTCGCGGAGATCTTCCTGTGTATGAAAGAGATCGAATCACACATATTTACTCATCGAAGTGTAATGATGACGGTCCTATCAAATCAATAAAATCAAATAATCAAATGTTGAGACCCTATGCTCCACAAGGATCGGAGAGAAATAAATCAAAGAAGTCGTTAAAATCGTAGGCAGAAGGGACCCCGTGTAGTGCCGGGGCCCGCAAGGAAGCAAAGAATAGTACCACTGCAACCTACAATGCATGTCGTAATAGTCGACTTATGTAGACCCTAGGGATGCTACCCTAATAAATAAAAAGCAGCGCAGAAATCAGATGTGCTGGTCTACTTGTATGCGCATAACTGACACAACGTACAATCCCTCTTATGCTCAGATCACATACAAATCACACAGAGTGGTTGACAAGTGGTCGATATGGAGCGTTTAAAGAAGAAGAAGTATGCAGAAGAAAGAAGAAGAGGTAGAAGCCTTCATAATTTAACCTTGTTTTTCTAAAGTTCAAGAAAACTTTTGCCACATGTGTCTGAAAAAAATGTGTAACATTTCCAGATAGGCATCACACAGGAACCGGGTGGCAACAATTGATGAAAAGACCGTCCTCTAGCTTTCAAAGTTATCAATCCGCCAATCCATCACAGAGAATCTTAATCGCAGAAAGTGGTTTTTGAAGTTCCCCATCATTTAGGTTCAAATTTCCCCAAATTCGCAACATTCGTTTGGAAGTTTCCTGAAAGTTGTAAACATTTGAGTGAAACGAAAGCTAGAGGCGTGGCGAGTTGGTTCGTTGTAGATTGTATCAGTGAGCGATTCCCAGTCGACGGTCCATTAAGTTGGGACTCCTTCTAGAGGTAACGACGTAAAGTGAAGGTATTGTGTCTCGACCAGGTACTAAAACGAACAAGTAAACCAATATGTTATTCACCAGGTCCATAATTACAGCTTGACTTACTTGTCTCCTTGTAGAATCTCTTTAGTTCTAGCAACATTTGAAAAGGTTAATAATGTTTGTTGCCATTTCGCTAGCATATTTTCCCCACGCTAGAACTATATCTCAGATCGCGTATCTGAGCTTTGGCTCAGATCAAAGTGTAATGTTCCATTTGATCACAACAAAAAGGCGGGAACTTCTAAATCAATCAAGTACCATGCCTGCTGGCGAAGGTGATCATGTCTCTGTACATGTTTACTTTGTTTGTTGTGTTGCCAACTATTGTTTGTTGCAGTGAATTTAGTGCTAGTGATATTGTGCTGCAGTGGAAGAAAATATGGTCTTCTGTTTCTTGTTTGTTTTGTCTGCAGAGTGTGCATTTGGTTTGTTGTGATTTGTGTGTTCTTCTATATGCTACTGGTGTTATGCTGAAGAGTAGTATGTACATTACTTCTTTTGCTTTGTTTGATGTTTCTGTTCTGTGTAGGTTTCTAAAGATGTTTGAGTAGTCTGTTATAAAGTGGGTGTAACCTCGTTTAATTCTATTGTGCAGCGGAGGTTCCTGCCTTGTGACTAGGTGTCTGTAGATTGTCTTTGTGGGTTTTGTATTATTTTCTCGTTTCCTTGTATGCTTTGTATGCATTGTTTGTAAAAGTCGGGTAGTGTTCCGAAGTGGTGCGGTGTCGTGTTGTTTACTGTGTGTAGTGAGGATAGTCTGATGTCTATGTAGTAGTGAGCTAGTGGGTATTCATTTGGTTTTTTAATGATTTCTCCTACGTATTTTATTTTTTGTGCCTGTATTCTGGTTTGTATGTCTTGTAGGGATATTCCTCCCCTGTCTTTGTGTTGTATTAATGTTTTTGTTTTGATAGCGTGTATTGTATTTTGGAAAATAAATTTCCTGATATTTTTATTTATGCTAGCACTTGTGGCGGTGGGTGGAAAACGTTTGATGTGTGTAATAATGTACAAAGCAATCATGCTAAACACAATCCCACACACAAACAAAAATTCACACAAAACAAATCTCACACTGCTAGCAGAATTCAGATACCTCATCTGGATATGCAGAAACAAAGCAAAACACAAACAACAACGATACAACGCAGGAATTTTCAAACATATATATGACCAGAAAGCAGCACACATAACACAAAGAGCAGCTGACACACAAACACACTGAGTGAATGAGAAGAGAGAATGCGGGGATTTGTAACACCCCTAAAACTGAAAATACCAAAGAAAACATCACCAAGTAATAAGAATGAAAGAAAATAATTTTACACTTCCATAATGTATTTTCATAAAATGTTGTAACTCATCCCATGACAAACCTGCACACATAGAAACATGTGTATATATATATATATATATATATATATATATATATATTATATATATATATATATATATATAAAATGGCATATCCTTTAAAAACAATTTAAAAAAAGTGATCATGTCTCTCCACAACTCTCTCTTACAAGTAAAAAATAAATGAACCATCGTTATACCACGAAGTATATAGGGTAATACAGTGTTAGGCCTGTCTGTATTTTTCATTGACAGTCGGCACACGAGGGGTGATGTGGTCAACAACTCACCGGCTGCCCTTACTGTCTAGTACTTTTCCTGGTAACCAATTGAGCTGGATCTTCTCTTCGATTTACAGATATCCTTGGCAATGGGAAGAAAGTAGCCCGTCTGCTGCCCAGCGTGTTCGAGGAAGCTAAACCCGCTTTGGATCGAAAGGTGAGATCCATTCATAATGGCGGTTTAATTCCATGGAATCAGGAAAAGCAAACAAGTTCGCTCAGATTAGATGTTGCTGGCACCGAAAGAAGAATTGACATCCAGAACGTGTCGAACCAGCTGAAAAGACTGAGAAGAAGTGCTCTGATGGATAATAGTGAGGCAGTGATTTCACATAATAGCGGTAATCTACAACACTAACCGACTGTAAGACTCGTTAGCTCGACAGAACGTATCCGAGCAGACAGAATTGTACAGTAACAAAAGAACCGGTGGTTTCTGCACCCACATGGCTGAGGGACGTACTGGGGAGAATCGCAATTTAGGACTAATTTGTTCGACTGCAGTGATGGTAACCGACGACTGAATTAAACGAGCATGCTAAACTAAGCTAAATCTCTTTTAGAGCGCTCCATAGACCATTGTTAACCACTCTTTGATTTGCTAAGATCCATATCCAAGAGCGAGTATAGATTGGTCAGAAAAAGCAAAGAAGCAGAATACGATTTCTGCGACGTTTTTGATTTACAAGATAGCTTCCTAAGTCCCTACATCAGTCGGTCTTACGGCATGTAGGTCGCAGTGTTACTATTCCTTTCTCCCATTGAGAGCCAACGTGGCGAGAATGTATCCAAACTTCACAGTATACGAGAGTCGTCTACAAAGAACACTAAGAAGAAGGCGAGAGGAAGACTACGAAAAGATGGTTAGATGACATAACAGAATCCTGTTGAAGAAAAAAAATAATTATCACCCAAGCCACCAGAACAGCGCAAGACAAAAGTAGATAAACACAACACTGTGCAACAACCCGGTAGCAGTGTGACAACAAAAGAAGAAGAAGATAGTGTCATCAGCATATCTAGGACATTCTTTGGCTGAAATCGGATGCAGTGTCCTAGCGTGTAGAAGTCTATGCGTTAGGACTCGCTAAACCAATGGCAGTGTACGGTTCTGACGCCCGTCTGCCAGCGTGTTCGACGCGCTGGACTACAGGTGACTATCCTCTGGGTGTGCGGGTCAATTCCGCGGGGTGGCAGAACAAGCCACAGATTCCTCAGATTTACGGTGTTCGTGCACCGAAGGCACTGAAGAGTTCTACCTGTGAACCGGAGCAGAAACGTGAAAAGCTCAGTGCTTCTGGATCGAAAAAAAAATCTTCTTGGCAAAGATCAACATATCACAAAGAGTGATTAAAATTGGTGGTAAAGAACGAACGCAAAGAAGAAGAAGATATCTAGCTATTTATATTCCTTCCTCCTACTGCTGTTTCAGGCAGCTCACTTATTGATGGGTTATGATTATCAATTATTGTATTTCTAAAATACCAACCCGACTCTCCTATCTCCTCCAGATACCAATCTCACCCCAATATAGGAAATCACATCCGCAATCTGAGAACACTGAAGACCCCAGGCTTAGCTAGAGACTAATTCAGGTGCCGATTACTCCTGATGATGCCATTAAAGTTCGCTCCCCTGAATCTGATACTTCTAAAGCCCAGAGTTCCCTCGCGTGCTAAGGGCTCCTGTAAGATGGCCCCTTTTCATTTGACACCAATTATTATAATTTTCTTCCAGGGATATCACTTCTGTGCACATCCAAGCCTTCCGTTTCACCCTTTTTGGGATTATGTTTCTAGGTCGTTCATTTATGTCAATGTCATTGACACTGAAATCAATGAGGACTATGCCGCTAGACTATGGCAGTGCTCATTATGGGGTATCTACGATGAACTGATTAAGACGCCTGATGTTTTAAAGGTTGTAGATTCGAATCCAGACCCAGTAAAAATGCAATTTTTCCGGAGATACCTACGATTGTTGCCGGTTATAAGGAGCTCGCGCGTTATGCGACACTTCATCATCATCATCAAGGTGCGCATCCTTTATAAGACGTTGCTCTCTTTGCAGCGCATCTGAAATTCACTCTGTCTCTAGTCAGTTCACCCACTTCGTCGATGGTCATACTCATGGTTTCTTTAATATCTTGCAGCAATCTTCTTGGTCTGCCTCTGCGTCCTGGGACCCTGCCCTCTAATATTGTTCTCTCTAGGCCATCGTGACGCTTAATGTGACCAAAGTATGTAATTTTTCGGTATATTATGTTGTTTATCAGCCAATTCTCTTTAACATTTAGTTCTTTCAGGACATCAGTGTTCTTTCTTTTTCTGTCCATGGTATTCGTAGGATCTTTCTGTAACATTTAGTTTCGAAGGACTGGATTTTCGTTCTTGTTTTTGTGTGTAATAGTCCATGATTCACAACCATAAGTAGCAACTGGGAAAATGTATGCTCTCAATATTTTTAATTTTAATATTTTGCTGGTGCTTTGCCACATGTTCTTCATTGTATTTAACTCTTTATTGTATTGCCAATTCTCGCCCGAGTGGTTACGAGGCCCAAATGTTGGGGTGTAAAGAATAGAACCACTGTTACCTGCATGTCGTAAGAGGCGACTAAGGAGGTTTGGATGAAATCGGATGCTTGTGTCCTAAACGTGTAGAAGTCTATGCGTTTAGGGGCCTACCAAACCAATGTGAATGTATACACGTTCTTGGCAAAGATCAAACATATCACAAAGAGTGATTAAAATTGGTCGGTCGTAAAGAACGAACGCAAAGAAGAAAAAGCGAGCCTCTCTATGCGCCTTGTCTTTCTTTCTCTTCTCCAGTCCTGATTTGCAATATGATTAGTAACGTCGAACCCCGGAATGGTGAGAAGAAACTTAGTGGAGGTACTGGTACAAAATGGATTGAAAATCACCTTCATTTTTGTCTCTGGACACCAGAGTGGTTACGGGTAGATTGGGGTGTAAAGTATCAGAACCAATGTTACCTGCCTAAAGCATTGTTGAACAGGCGAGTAGGTTGTTTGTTTGAAATCGGATGCTATGTGTTTTAAGCGTTAGAAGTTTTCATCCGTCTTAGGGGCATATCAAACCATTCGTGCTCTGTCCTCCGCTTGCACAGATCCAAAGCCATTGTCACAGTAAAGAGTTTATTAAAATTATCTACAGAACGAAATTTGGGAATAAATAACGAAGAAGTAGGTCCTGGGACGCAGCACCAAGTTAGGGTAAGCAGCTGATGATTGGCCTGTCATGCTTGCCACAGTAGTCAGAGGGACTGTTGGCCGAAAGTGACCATTCTCACTCAGCATGTAGGTTTGTCAACAGAGAGTTTTCTTGGATGTGATCCTAGTCCACCAGCTCAAGATATCAGATTCAATCAGTTTGAAACTTTGCCATGAAGTTATATGATGACATTGGTTATGTAGACCCTACGCATAGACTTCTACACGTTTAGGACACATTTTATCCGATTTCAGCCAAACCTCCTTATCGCCTCTTACGACATTCGTGGCAGGTAACAGTGGTTCCATTCTTTACACCCAAATTTGGGCCCTTGTAACCACTCGGGGGTACAGCCCATTAAAGAACGACATACCAAATATGCAAAAAGATTGATTAATCAACATAGAACTGGCGTGCTGGGCCTTGGGGCGCTGCTGAATTTGTCGAGGTGGTGATCAGAGACGTGTCGGGCGTGTCCGGATTGCTATAATGATAGCGATAGTCCTCATATAACTGTAAATTGATTAGATGCCTTGTGATGTACTATATGAGATGCCATTTTCAAGATGATGCCGAACCCTGGTACTTTCATTTAGAATTTGACAAACCCATGAACTTCTTCTTCTTCTTTGCGTTCGTTCTTTACGACCAATTTTAATCACTCTTTGTGATATGCTTGATCTTTGCCAAGAACGTGTATACGTTGCACATTGGTTTGTAGGCCCCTAAACGCATAGACTTCTATGAGTTTAGGACACATGCATCCGATTTCAGCCAAGCCCATGTACTGTCAACTCTCTTTAGTACAAGGGACCCCAAATGAACAATCTTAGAACCATTGAATCTTCAGCTGTTATTATTAATATGTCATCTTTGCACGCAATGATGAAGAATTCATAACTAAATATAGCCTCCCTTGGTTTCGCTAACATAACCAAGAGTATCGTCCCCTAAGATAAATGGGGAGATAATTTGAGACATGCCGTTCCTAATCAGAAACATTTCCTCCAAATACTAAATAGTAACTTCATCAAGCTAGGGTCAGCAAAGGGCCTCGATTCACTGGCCCTTTCAGGCGATACGCAGCTGTAATGGCACCCAGCCAGTTCCGTTGACCTTTTCATTAGTCAAATTCTATAGTCGTTGTTCCAGGGGAATTAATCGCACTGAATGCACACATTTCGATATGTGAAAATGAAGGTAATAGTTACTGGCCCTTGTATTACTGCTATCTCTTCTTGTTTCAATTGAAAAATATGGCTGCAGCTGCCGTCTGGTGTCTCCACTGGTTTCTCTTCCGGTATGTCTTGACCTTTGTATGCGGGTTGAACCGCAGCTGTGCACTATCAACTTTTTTTCTTCTTCTGCGTTCTCACTAGATTAGGATTTCAGATTCTCTAATAAAGGTAGCCGTCTGCCTCAGATTATCAGCCACGAAATACAGTGTGTCTTCTGCGTTCTCACTAGATTAGGATGTCGGATTCTCTAATAAAGGCAGCCGTCTGCCTCAGATTATCAGCCACGCCATACAGTGTGTCTTCTGCGTTCTCACTAGATTAGGATTTCGGATTCTCTAATAAAGGCAGCCGTCTGCCTCAGATTATTAGCCACGCCATACAGTGTGTCTTCTGCGTTCTCACTAGATTAGGATTTCGGATTCTCTAATAAAGGCAGCCGTCTGCCTCAGATTATCACCACGCCATACAGTTTGTCTTCTGCGTTCTCACTAGATTGGGATTTCGGATTCTCTAATAAAGGCAGCCGTCTGCCTCATATTATCAACCACGCCATACAGTTTGTCTTCTGCGTTCACACTAGATTGGGATTTTGGATTCTCTAATAAAGGCAGCCGTCTGCCTCAGATTATCACTACGCCATACAGTTTGTCTTCTGCGTTCACACTAGATTGGGATTTTGGATTATCTAATAAAGGCAACCATCTGCCTCAGATTATCAGCCACGCCATGCAGTTTGTCTTCTGCGTTCTCACTAGATTGGGATGTCGGATTCTCTAATAAAGGCAGCCGTCTGCCTCAGATTATCAGCCACGCCATACAGTTTGTCTTCTGCGTTCTCACTAGATTGGGATTTCGGATTCTCTAATAAAGGCAGCCGTCTGCCTCAGATTATCAGCCACGCCATACAGTTTGTCTTCTGCGTTCTCACTAGATTGGGATTTCGGATTCTCTAATAAAGGCAGTGGTCTGCCTCATATTATCAGCCACGCCCTACAGTTTGTCTTCTGCGTTCACACTAGATTGGGATGTCGGATTCTCTAATAAAGGCAGCCGTCTGCCTCATATTATCAGCCACGCCATACAGTTTGTCTTCTGCGTTCACACTAGATTGGGATTTTGGATTATCTAATAAAGGCAGCCGTCTGCCTCAGATTATCAGCTACGCCATACAGTTTGTCTTGGATGCTGGTGTAAGTGTGCCACCTCTTTCTTCTTAGGTCTGCATACAGGGGGCAGTTCTGTAGGATATGTTCTGTTATCATACTCACCAAGTCACAGGGACACAGGTCGTTGGTGCCTATTTTGAATTTAGTTTTCAGGTGGTGTCTCATTCTGTTGTGACCTGTCCGGAAGCGAAGTATGGCTGGCTGGTCCCTTCTGGACAGTTACTATCAACTTTAAAAAAAATTATCATTGGTATGGTTCCAGTAGAGACTGAAAGACAGATTATACAGTCTGGCAGTGTGCACCGCCAAGGCGAAAGACAGAGGATGCTGGAGATTAGTTGCAGCCAACCTTCGATGTGGAGACGGCACCGGATGATGATGATATTAGCGATGTGCTACCAGTGCCAAACATGGACACTGACAAAATAACAAGAAAGGAAAATTACCACATGTAAAATGAGATGCCTGAGGAAAGGGTTGATGTACAACGAACATAGAAGAACAAGACGAAGCAGTAATGTGTAAATATTATTCTAGAGACGACGAGTGGTTTGGGTTCAATTCCACAGTGGAGCTGGAATACTTTTCCGACCTTAACATCTCTCAGAGGGTATAACGGTAACCAGACAAACCGGTCAAGTGAGCTACTGTAAGGTACGCAACCGTCAATGTGCTAATATCAAATGTGCAAATGTCACGGAACCCTCTCAGAGTGGAGGGTCTGTTCAGTGGTTTAGGAGAGGCTCCCATGCTGGAGACCTGGGTTCAATCCAAAGTAAGACCAATGAGTTTTTTCTGTCGGGGCATAAGGAAAATTATAACCTGAACAGTTTCGAGGAGTTGTACTAGTCATGCGACCGTTAAATTTCACAGGCTCATGTCCCTCCTGCCCTACACGTCTTCTTCTTCTTCTTTGCGTTCGTTCTTTACGACCAATTTTAATCACTCTTTGTGATATGTTTGATCTTTGCCAAGAACGTGTATACGTTGCACATTGGTTTGGTAGGCCCTAAACACATAGACTTCTACACGTTTAGGACACGTGCATCCGATTTCAGCCAAACCTCCTTATTCGCCTCTTACGACATGCGTGGCAGGTAACAGTGGTTCTATTCTTTACACCCCAAATAAATTTGGGCCTCGGTAACCACATCGGTTTTTCATTCAAAACGATTCTCAGATCGACCTAGCCTCAATTAAGTACCAGGAAAAGCACTGAAACGTAAAGACAGACGGCGTGATGCTCATCACATCACCCGCCCGTGTGGTGATGGGGCTCTCAAGGGAAGCAAAGAATAGTACCACCGCAACCTACAATACATGTCGTAAGAGGCGACTAATGTAGGCCCTATGGATGCTACCCTAGTAAATAAAAAACAGCTCAGAAATCGGATGTGCTGGCCTACTTGTAGGCGCATTACTGGCACAGCGTACAATCTGGCTCAGATCACTACTCAGAGTGTTAACAAGGGTCGATAGATTTGAAGAAGAAGAAAAGACTACATCACCATCGTGTACCGGCGCAATGAAAAGGGCCAAAACGATTGCTAATATCCAGATTGAAAATGTCCCTTCGTGTTCAGAACGTCAATCATTTTTAAAGCAAAACAATGTGCAACGTATACACGTTCTTGGCAAAGATCAAACATATCACAAGAGTGATTAAAATTGGTCGTAAAGACGAACGCAAAGAAGAAGAAGAGACAATCGCTGTTAGTCGCAGATCACATACAAATCACACAGAGTAGTTAACAAGTGGTCGATAAGGAGCGTTTGAAGAAGAAGAAAAAGACCACATCACCCATCGTGTGCCGGCGGCCAATGAAAAATTTGGGCCAAACACCGTATTACTCAATATACCTCGAGATTTAAAAAATGGTTCCCCCTTCTGTGTGGTCGAGAACAAGAAAATCAATCATTTTTAAATCGAAATTTCATTCTAATTTAACTGAAAGATTGAAGTTCATGGTTGAGTGAGGTGTGACTAACCACCGTGAAACTTAACCTTAGTTAAACAAAAACTGGGAAAGATGTTTAAATGAACAATCACCGATGCGTTCATTTATGTCCAAACCATTTCAGCACAAAAAGACGAGCTGTATAATTTCTGTGACAGGTTCAAGAGGTTGCAGAAACATAGAAAAATAGAAAGCAATTATTGCAGTTCGATGTGCCCAGCTGGTTTTGTTTTGGTACTTGTCGTCTGGAGGTGTGGACAGATTGAGCACTTGAGGGAACAAGAGTGTAGCTGTCGTTGAAGGAGGATGTTCCAATCATATGGTCTTGAGTTTGGGAATGACAAGTAAACACACGATCTCTGGGTCCAGGTATATACCAACGGGTACGCAGAAAACGTAGTCTTCTTCTTCTTCTTTGCGTTCGTTCTTTACGACCAATCTTAATCACTCTTTGTGATATGTTTGATCTTTGCCAAGAACGTGTATACGTTGCACGTTGGTTTGGTAGGCCCTAAACGCATAGACTTCTACACGCTTATGACACATGCATCCGATTTCAGTCAAACCTCCTTAGTCGCCTCTTACAACATGCATGGCAGGTAACAGTGGTTCTATTCTTTACATCCCGAATTTGGGCCCTGGTAACTACTCGGGCTAGAAAACGTAGTAAAAAAGGGGAGTAATAGGTTTAAATGATTGTCTGACCGAACGGATTAGAGTGTGGCTCCTATGTGGGAGACCCGTGTTTAATTCACGGTAAGGCCAATGATTTTTATCTGTTGTGGGCATAAACGAAAATTCCTAACCTGAACAGCTTCGCGGCGACTGTACTAGCCATGCGAACATTAAATTCCGCAGGCTCTCAACGCACATGCCCTACACTGCCCTAAGAAGTGGTAATACAAAAAGTAACAACAGTTTAATGATGGATTCGCTCGTTTGTTGCTGGGCTCGAAAGGGGAGCAAAGAATAGTAACACTGCGACCTACAAGACATGTCGTAATAAGCGACTGAAGTAGGGACTCGCCCGAGTGGTTACCGGGGCCCAAATTTGGGGTGTAAAGAATAGAACCACTGTTACCTGCCACTCATGTCGTAAGAGGCGACTAAGGAGGTTTGGATGAAATCGGATGCACATGTCCTAAACGTGCAGAAGTCTATGCGTTTAGAGGCCTACCAAACCAATGTGTAACGTATACACGTTCTTGGCAATGATCAAACATATCACAAAGAGTGATTAAAATTTGTCGTAAAGAACGAACGCAAAGAAGAAGAAGAACCACTGTTACCTGCCACGCATGTCATAAGAGGCGACTAAGGAGGTTTGGCTGAAATCGGATGCACATGTCCTAAACGTGCAGAAGTCTATGCGTTTAGAGGTCTACCAAACCAATGTGCAACGTATACACGTTCTTGGCAAAGATCAAACATATCACAAAGAGTGATTAAAATTTGTCGTAAAGAACGAACGCAAAGAAGAAGAAGAACCACTGTTACCTGCCACGCATGTCATAAGAGGCGACTAAGGAGGTTTGGCTGAAATCGGATGCACATGTCCTAAACGTGCAGAAGTCTATGCGTTTAGAGGTCTACCAAACCAATGTGCAACGTATACACGTTCTTGGCAAAGATCAAACATATCACAAAGAGTGATTAAAATTGGTCGTAAAGAACAAACGCAAAGAAGAAGAAGGTAGGGGCATAGGGAAGCTACACTAGTAAATAAAAAACCTACTTGTGGGAGTATAACTGACACAATGTACAATCGCTCTTAGGCTCTGATCACATACAAATCACACATTGGATAACAAGTGATTGATATGGAGCGTTCGTATGGAGAAGAAGAATAATTGATTCCCCCCTAACAAGTGATCGATTTACTAGGGTAGCTACCTTAGGCCCCTATCTCAGTCGCCTCTTACGACATTATCTTGCAAGTATTCTTTGCTTCCCATGCGAGCCCCGACAACGCACGGCCGGTTCGAATCCTGTGTTTGAACATTTATTTTTTCCCGAAGACCCTTAAACTTGTTCATAGTCTAGTAATTAAATCACATGTGAACGCAGAAGAAGAAAACCGTCATACGTGACCTCTTAACAAAATTCACACCTACAAGCTAACAATATGTCAAAAAATTGACAGCCTGTCCACATTTAGCCATAATTTGCCAACGTGGCATATAGCTATGAATTATTCCAAACTCTAGACGAATTTTGTGGCCAGTTTTCACGACATGTGAGACTAAATGAGACAAACGTTTTGTCTGACGTCAAATTTAAAGTGTAATCGTACGTGACGGGTAGCGGTTGTGACAGGGTACGATTATAAAACCCATTTGGGATAGTCACAAAGGACACGCCTCTGGCTAGTATGATAATAAATGGGAGGTATTTAAATATTGGAAAATATAGGGTACCAGGAGAACGAATATGTCTGTAATTAAAATGTGTGTGCTCAAAATAAATAAAATATTTTAGTTTTACGGAAGGGGGAATGTCAGGAGTAGTGTGTTTAGTATATAATGGAGGCAGAGAGAGAGGAGTGAGGGAGTGGGAGAGACAGAAGAGAGACAGAGAGAGTGCAAGATACAAAGAGAGGGGAGTTGGAGTGAATGAGAGAGGCAGAAGAGATAGGAGAGAGGGATGGAGTGAGAGGGACAGAGAGAAAGTGAGAAAGAGGGCACAGAGAGATTGGAGAGACAGACGAGGGAGAGAGAGACAGTAGAGAGAGGGGAGACTGAGAGAGATAGAAGAGGAAGGTGAGCGTAAGAGAGACAGAGGAGACACAAAGATAGGGAGAGAGAGTGAGAGAGACAGAAGAGAGAGAGAGAGGGAGGGAGCGACTGAGTGAGAGTGACAGAAGAAAGACAGAGAAAAAGATTTAGTGTCTCGATTATTTAGAATGGCCAATGCCGGGAAAGACGATCACGAAATTGATCGATTGGTTTTTCTTCTTCTTCTTCTTCTTCTGCATTCTCACTAGATTGGTATTTCAGATTCTCTAATAAAGGCAGCTGTCTGCCTCAGATTATCACCCACGCCATACAGTTTGTCTTAGGCGCTGGTGTAAGTGGGCCACCTCTTTCTTCTCAAGTCTGCATACTGGGGGCAGTTTTGTAGGACATAATTCCTATGATTTCTGCTTACCCGTTTATGCCGACCTACTTCCAGCAGTAAGTTTTGGCCACCCTCGTGATGGTAGGTATGACATTCTTACTGCGTGTCTAAATCTCCGAGGCAGATTGGCGACTGCAGAATCCGTTATCCCATTCCTCATTGTGAGGGGTCGTTGCACCATGTTATGCGCCTTACGGACTGGTGCATCCGTTTTCTGCAAGCATTTGTTTCGGTTTAGCATTCCTTAGCGGACACGTGCATCCGATTTCAGCCAAACCTCATTAGCCGCCTCTTACGAAATGGGTGGTAGGTAACAGTGGTTCTATTCTTTGCACCCCAAATTTGGGCCCCGGCACCACTTGGGCGATTTATTGATTGGTTTGACAATAATCATAGCAGCGGTGCACGAACTCCGTAGAACCAGCTAGGGTCTGGGGATCGTGAGAGAGAGAGAGAGAGAACCAGCTAGGGTCTGGGGATCGTGAGAGAGAGAGAGAGAATCAGCTAGAGTCAGCGATGTAATTTTGATATTGGTTAAATTTTTGTAAGAATATAATTTTAATATTTTTAATTATTTTTCCCCAGACAGCTCTTTTGCAGCCTATTTTTATCGATATTCAACAGTCATTTGTTCTTCTACGTGCTTAAGGTGAACACATGACCTACATTTTATCGTCTGTCTCAGATAGGACTAGAAACTCGATCTCGCCTACTTGAGATCAGAGATCTCTGGAAAAAGTAACATCATTGTATCTGGTGCGGGGAACGAACAATGGACCGTTGGATCGAGTGGCGAGCTCCTTGATTCCACATAGCATACACTCCCAAATACAATTAAACATTACACGTGGACATTCCTTTTCTTTTGTCATCACACTGTTACCGTGTTGTTGCCTAGTGTCGTCACACTGCTACCGGGTTTTTGCCTAGTGTCGTCACGCTACTACCGGGTTTTTGCCCAGTGTTGTCACACTGCTACCGGGTTTTTGCCCAGTGTTGTCACACTGCTACCGGGTTGTTTCCCAGTGTCGTGATTTTCTATTTTTGTATTACGCTGTTCTAGTGGCTTATGTGATTGTTATTTTTGTTCTTTGACAGGATTCTGCTATGCCATCTAACTCCTGTTGTTCGTTTGCTTGATAAAGGCCTTGTTGGTGTACTTTGTCATTGTTTTTGAAATTTATAAAACTACAGTACTTTGTGATTACGTGTTTTGCCAATCAAATAGTTTTACTGCAGTCTCATCTGTTTTGTGAATATTATGCCATCTAACCATCTTTTTCGTGGTCTTCCTCTCGCCTTCTTTCCTGGTGTTCTGTTGTAGAAAATTCTGTATACTGTAGAGTTTGGATGCATTCTTATTAAGTGGCCGAACCACTTCATTCTTTTTTCTCAATGTAATTCAAGCAAAGTTTTGTGCCAACTTTCTTTCTTATGCTGATGTTGGTGACTATGTCTTTTCTGGTGCTGTTGGTAACTTTTCGCAGGCAGCGCATTTCACATGTAGTTATTTTTGTGACTGCGCTTTGCTCATTGTCCATGTTTGGCTCTGGTAACACAAAGTAGATATCAAAATGCTAAACATTTGAATTCTTTCACTTCATTTTTACACGAGGACATTATACATGTCAAATATATTCTTTATTTCTGTTTGTATTCGTTTCCCCATTCTCTCCATCCATATTTTTTAAAATCTTTCTCAAATCCATTTCAAAATCTTCAAGCAATACTGTGAAATTTGACAAAATGATTCCACGTAGTCCACCCGAGACATGTAAAATATGGCGCTTGGCATAACACAAGAAGGGCGGTAACACATGACTGTAACCGCCAAGGGGAATAACTCACAATACATAATCACGCTTTGATTTAACTGAAAGGGACTGAATACATGTGGTATGCCCCTGACTACACAGATGTCAATTTTGTTAATTACACACCTTTCAAATTTAAATGCCGTCGGTGTCTGGCGGCGAAGCGGTAGAAATAGTACTTGTTCCTTCAAACTCACGTAAGCGTATATGAAAGATTAATTCGTTCTGACATGAAGTGAAAAAATTTTGGTAGGAGAATTCCTGGGGTTAGTTTAAGGTGGGGGTCAAGGTAATATATCAGGGGGTGTGGTGTGGATATCGTGGTGGGGGTGGGGGTAGCGGTGACATCTGCGTCTATGACGACGCCATCTTTCAGTTTCAGTTTGGAATATCTTCATTGCACTCCTGACATGTCCGTAGGTGCTCTATCTCTTTCGCAAATATCTCCAACAGCGTCCAGCGCCTGACCGTACCAGTTCGATTTTGATTGATGAGCTTACTCATATACCTGTTATGCTGTGCTTTTATTGCTACTCCAATCTTCAAACCCAGCTCTTACAATCTAGTAGTTGACGTGGATTGGTTTAAATGAAAATCTTCTTTGCGGCCACACTCTATGAGGGCGTTCAAAATATCAGCTATATCCATTGGCTGGCCCGCTGATATGGTGGCAGAGCCAGTCAGCCCTCTCATTGCCAACGACACTCTTGTGCCCCGGAACGTAGATAAGTGTAATTCTACAAATTGTTGACGCTTGTAGTGATTCAGTCCATTGCCTGCGCACCGAACCAGCCTCTAACTTGCGGATCATACTCAATGAATCACTTAGAATGCAATGAGTGTAGTTTTGTGACTCCAGCCAACGTAAAGCATTAGTCACCGCCAGTACCTCCATTGTCATGCGTGCTTGTTGTCATACTAAATGCCCCATTGGCTTCCTTGACCATTCTGCCACATGAGCTTGTAGAGAAGGCCCATGCAGACTTTTCGTAACGAACTACCCCTATGTAATGAGAAGGACATACAACCAACCACCAATAACAGCATACAATAAAAAGAGATCGGGTTTGCACTTCTGACTGATTTTTGCGTGAAGGCATGCTTTCCTTATTATCAGGGTTCCCCGACATACAGGTGTGCCTTCACCGATTTCAGAGGTACTATGTAGTCATCGAGATCAAGTTAAAGGGAGACAAACATTAAAATGTTTACGAAATCTGGGCTACAACCCGGTAGTAGTGTGGCGACAAATGAAAATCGTGGCATATCCTAAAGGACGTAGCCATCAACCACAGTGAACGAGTCGTTGATTTTCTAGGCACCACTTATACGTTCAGTAGTTTGCCATTGTTTTCTGAACGGTGAGGTCTATTTTACCTTTTGTAAAAATTCCACGGAAACAAATTTGCTTCCAAATTTGCCCACCGTGGGGTTTGAACCAGGTACGCTTGGGTTCGTGATCGAACTCACTACGGCTTGAGCTACAGACACTCACACAAAGGAGAAGAAATAAGACCGTTCTTACGCCTTGTTTCGCTGGTATTAGGGCTCTACTATTTTTTGCTGCGTGAGGTATTATTGCTATCCTTGTTTTGGTAGATGGGTCAGGCAGAGACCTGTATTCAACAAGTGTGTTCACTTAAGGACAGTGAACCCGGTGAAGAATGCATACAATTGACAATAGAAATCAATACATCATTTTCAGTATTTATCCTATTTGATAGATAATGCAAACAAGAAATTTCAGTGGCCATGGCGGACGATGCAGCATTCACATCACACACAGAGAAAGGGCTTCCAGGACCGTGCCTTGCTATGATACAGAGAGGTGGCCGCATCCGGGGCATCGTAAGGAAGGCGGCATATGCAGCGAAGTCAAAATCACTATTGAAGGTTATTTTAAAGAAAAACATTTAAGGTGTGGCATTTTGAAGACTTGCATCATACTGAGAAAATATACAGCACGGCCCTGAGGGCTTCAATATCTCATGAACAGATTTGCTGCAGCATCCGACGAATTCGGCCTTACCATCATATGAAGAAAACAAAACTCATGTTCCAGATATTAGCAGAGCCCCATCTATCAACATTGGTAGTCATACGCTTGAAGTAGTCAACACCTTTGCATACCTTGGTTCTGTCCTCATCATCAGCAGCCTCTCCCTCGATTATGAAATTAGTAGTCGCACTAGGAAGGCCACCCCTGCTATGTTCAAATTAGCAAAGTGTGTATGGGAAAATAGGGCACTCACACGAAACGCCAATACACAAGTGTATAAGGTCTGTGTTCTCATCACTCTACTGTATGGTAGGGAGATGTGGACCGCATATGCCAGACAGGAACATCACCTCAACACCTTCCACATGCGCTGCCTTAGGCAAATATACAACATTCGATGACAAGATCCCATCTCTGATATATAAATCATGGACAGTGTTGACATCCCAATCATGTATACATTGCTGGGTCAGTGACGTCTAAAATGGCTGAGACACATGTGCTCTATGAGCGATGGTAGAATTCCAAAGAACATTCTGTATAGCCAACTCGCAACTGGTACTGGACAGCATGAGTGCCAATTACTACTCCTCATTGATACATGCAAGCTTAGAAGATTGGGAGCGTTTGGTCAAAAATAGGCAAGCATGGCTAACGTCAGTGAGGGTTGGCTCAAAAGGTAAAGAAAAGAAACGCCATCACATATGGATGCATGGAGGCAAAAGATAGTGCAGAGAGACCATACTCTTCATCAGCTCTTAGTCTCCAGTTTAACTTGAAGCAACTGTGGTCAGGATTGCTACTCCAGAATAGGACATCATAGCCACACCAGACGAAGTGATTAGAACAAACTACTTGACGCAAAACCTATTGTTCCCTGAGACAAATAGGACAAGATGATGATGATTGTTTACGCTCGCTCTTCTTTCTGTGACGTCTTATCTACGCGAGCTCTTCTGTTTACAAAAACCACGATTGTCAGCCCAGAATTCATATAAACCGGAAACGGTGTCTTCATGGGCACACAAGTAACAGCAAACATTGACACAATTTTTTGACTGAACATTAATATTTGAGTAATAATTGACATTGACTTAGCTCTGCTTATTTTGAGTTATATGCTGGATAGTAACAGATAATGGGCAAACCAAAGAAAGGGGGTAAAACCCACGACGACGATGAGTAAGTTTAGGTATCGTTTACACAACATAGTGAAACAACTAACAACACAGTCTGAGTCGTCACACACGCTAGTCCTGTTAGTCGTAGTTCCCTCAACTGACCTCAGACGAGTTTATGGGAATGGTGGTCGTCTGCTGTTTTTCAAGAAGTTGTGTGAAAGACAAATGTAATACATCGCTGCGATAAATGTTTCTCTCTCATGTACCTAATCGGCTGGGCTAGAGAACCATGTACCTCTACAACTCCCCATGATGTTAATTTGCTGAACGAACAGAATTTTACGAAGTTTATTATGCTTCCGTAAAGCTGAGAATTCCAATGAGACCAAAATATCTTCACTCCCTGCAGCGAACTTAGTAATAGTAACTACTACTACTGAGACGCTGGCTATCATTTTATGAAGAATATAGATCACTTACTTAAATGCCACTTTGGTTTGGTTTTCCGTTTGGACACATTCACGTTATTATTGTTTGTTTATCCACAACTCGAAAATATGTATTTTTCCAATAACTCATATTTGAAGGAATTTTATGCTTACATATCTGACTAACATAATAAATATCACTGCACACACTTAAGTAAATACAGGATTAAACTAGTACTTGGCCCATAGCATATGTTATTTTTTAAAATATCTTGTCCCGAGCAGAACTTTGCCACCCTAACAGTCCTTCGAAATTTCTCTCTCATATGCTGGATGTCCCGCCAACCAAAGCAGAAAAGAGAGAGAACATAAACCAAAATGGCAAACCTTAATTAACTCTTGAGATCTTTATTGTTGACCAATACGAGTAAGAGTTCTTCTTTGCGATCGGTTTCATATGCTCAGTCTAAACTATGAGATTGGTTGCCTCTATGAAACTGCATGTCATTTGGAGTTCCATGTGGGTTCCTCATAGCTTGCCCTGTAATCGTCATTCATAAGACCATATTGATGTATGTATGTATGTATGATAACATATGATATGTAGGCAGTTTGGAAGCAAATTTGTTAGTGTGAATTTTTACAAAAGGTAAAAATAGACCTCACCGTTCAGAAAGCAATGGAAAACTACTGAACTTATGTATAATCTGCAGGATGTGCTCTGGAGTCTGTATGACAGCCTGACATGCATAATTTGCAGTCTCAGAAGGCTTTATTCTGCTCATGCAGTGTCCTGTTCTTCTTCCTCAAACACTCCATATCGACCACTTGTTAACCACTCTGTATGATTTATATGTGATCTTAGCCTAAGAGCGATTGTATATTGTGCCAGTTATGCACCTACAAGTAGGCCGGCACATCTGATTTCTGCTATGCTTTTTATTTACTAGGGTTTTTTTTTCGTCCGCTTTCAACTCAGACGAAGTTTCATCTCTGAAACTGATTTTTGCGTGAAAATCTGTTTTTCCAATTTCTTACAATGGCAGCAGCGTGCACATTGTAAATTACTTTACACTGGCAGCCGTGTGCTCAATGTACTCGTAATTAGTATTCCTCGCCATACAGGCAGATTTTCTCCGACTTCAGAGGTACTCACGTTATCGTCCTGAGTAAGACCAGGGGACTCGAACAAATGCCGGACAGTAGGTTCGAACCCGAGCTATGAGGCGTCTCACAGCTAGCAGGCCGAGCTACTATCAACTACTCTAGGCAGTCCCCCATTTACTAGGGTAACTTCCCTAGGCCCTTACCTCAGTCGCCTCTTACAACACGCCTTGTAGGTCTCAGTGTTACTATTCTTTGCTCCCTTGCTAGTCCCGGCAACACACAAGTGGGTGTCCTGTTCTGAGATGGAAGATTGTTGTTTTCTGTTTAGTCTGCTGATGGGATCTTGTGGGAGTTTGGTGTGGGTTTGTTGTATTTTTTTATACAACTGTTTGTATTTTTCTTTCATATGTGTCTTGATCTCTGGTAGTCTTCTTTGCATTCGTTCTTTGCGACCAATTTTAATCACGCTTTAAGATATGTTTGATCTTTACCAAGAATGTGTATACGTTGCACATTGGTTTGGTAGTCCCCTAAACGCATAGACTTCTACACCTTTATGATACATGCATCCGATTTCAGCCAAATCTCTGGTAGTGACACTGAGTGTTTTGGTTTTATCAATATTATTCCCTACATAACCATTTTGTCTGCTTTCTCATTTCCTGGTACGCCACAATGAGCTGGTATCCGCTTAAGAATACACTTTGTCTTTATTAAGTCAGCGTCTAAAATTAGAAAGTGATGTCATTTCTATTTTTGTATATATATACAGAAGAATAAAAGATACTGCAACATGATGCAATCACTTAGTTGTAATAAAACCTCTTGATCAGGAAAAAAAATCACATTTATTAAAATTTTACTCACTAACAACAAATGTTGCAATATCCTTGAACCAAAAATTTAATTTCTAAAATTAAAGGAACATATTTCTTCCATTCGTACAGTATTACATTTCTGTAATTTGTTACAAACGAACCAACTCTGTTAGTAGTGAAGCAGTGTACAGTACTTTGTAATTACGTGTTTTGCCAATCAAATAGTTTTACTGCAGTTCCATATATATATACTGAGTAAATAGTTTATAAGGTAGGTTGTACTATTCTTGAATGCACCATTTTAACATTCATCATCATCAGTCTCTGTCCAAGGACAGAGACAGAAAGTTTCCATTCATTTTTATATTGTGCAATTTTATTATATAGGGTAGGAATAATTGAAGGAATAAGCCATTATTATATAGAGCAATACACTGATGTCTGCGAAAAATAATGAATATAAAATGGAACAATTCAGGAGAAGTGATGAAATCAGAGACATGTCTGGTCAACCACTAGTGACAACTGTTATAAGAAAGAGAAGATGGAGATATGTTGGACACACCTTGAGGAGAAATGATCAAAGAATATCAAAGCAGGCATTGAAGTGGAATGCAAAGGGTTCAAGAAAGAGAGGTCGACCTAAGAAGACCCTGAAACGAACTTTGCTGAGAGAGGCAGGAAATATCGGTCTCAGTTCCATGGAGGAGATTGTGAGAGTTGCCCAGGATAGAGCGGTATGGAGAAATTACTTGCAGGCCCTATGTAACGTATAACGGTACGAGAGGAATTATTATAATACAGTGTTATACGCAGTTATACAGAGTAATACAGTGTTTTTCATTGACCGCTGTCACACATTGGGTGATGTGCTCAACATCACCAGCCACCTTTACTTTCCAGTGCTTTTCCTGGTACCCAATTGAGGCTGGATTGACCTGACAGCCATATGGTCTGAAAAAAATTCAAGGCCACTATGGAATTGAACCTGGACCACTAGCTTAAGAAGCGAGTTCACTAACAACTACACTACCGTGGCTCTCTTTCACTTATTATTAATTATTTATTGTTTGAAATTTCAGTGATGATGCTGAGACAACTGTACAGGTGGGACAAAAAGCTGTCGACAAAGCCGGCGATATCTCAAACATCGCAAAAAGACAAGAAAAAGAAGAAAGGAAAGGCTAAGGTTGATGACGACGACGATGATCGGTAAGTTGCATTCTGTTTGTTTCATTGATCTCAGAATACTTCCTTGTTCGTTCTAATACTTTGCTGGTTATAGCAGGATGCAGCCCAGATCACTAAAGGAGGACCTCAGATATAACAGTGGCAACGACAAACACTGTTTATGAAGCGCACACAAAAACCTGCTCTAGAAATCTCTGTGAGGCAGAACAGGATTAGAGTCAAGAAGAAAGAAAGTACGGATAACGGAATGTGCTGTGTCACAGTTTTCAGTTTGAGCTGTGGATTTTGGTCTGACACATCCAACTTCAGCATAGCCTTTTTGTGGTATCGTGTTAGCTTCTCTCTCTGATCTCAAATTGAACGTTATCTGTTTTGAAGTTGAAGATAAAAAAAAAACCGTTATACCGTATGGTACATGAATCGTAGCCGTATGATGCGGCTCACAATGGGTAATGGTCAGCATCACGGCTACTTCATACTTGTCCTGGAACATATAGCGTGACCAGCAAATATGGATGAAAATTCAACGCCAATGGGAAACTAGTTCACTAACAACTACCTTACTGCGGCTCCCTGAGCCACAGGGAGGTGGAGGGGAGTTTTGGTCAGCTTTGTTCTTGAGCTGACGCTAGGAGTCGGTGAGTCGCTGACTGCAATAAGCCCATAGCACTTGTGTGTAGTCCCTGAGAGGCTTTGACCCATTTCAGACAAGTTATATCTGTACCAGGAGGGTGGAAATCTTGGTGGCAAATGGTTAAACAGTTTACATTGTGTCCTGATCATATGTCTGTTCAGCCAAGTTTCTTTATTTGTTTTCATTAGGATTTGCTTTGCTGTATGGACATTTGTTGCTGTGATTGATTGTTCTTGTGTTATATTTGATCCTCAAATTATTGATTTCCGTCTGTCCTAAATTTTAGTGAGGATAATGATGTAACAGGAAAGATGGATCACAAAAGTGTTGAGAAAACTAGTGAGAACACAGCCGCTGGGAAGAAAGATAAGAAAAAGAAAAAGGGCAAAGCTAAGGATGATGATGAAGATGACAGGCAAGTGTTATTTGTATATTTTTGATGATTGGTTCCAATTTCTTGTTTTTACATTGCAACAGATCAGTGCCATCTCTGAGAGTCTAAGCAGTGGTTCCCAAACTTTGCATTACCGCAGGCCCTTTTAAATACATTTTGCTGCAGCGGATGCCCAAAAGTTTCATATATGAAAATGGACAGGAATGAATTATCTGTGTGTTACAATAGTAAACAATGTCTGCAATTTAACATTTTAATAGACAACAAAGAATACATTAGGCTTATAGAATCAAAATAAATTGTCGCCCGAGTGGTTAAAAAAAGTGAATTGCATATCCTTTACAGAACTTTGCGAATCAACCCCAGCTTTGTAACACTGTTTGTGATTTTTCTAGGCATTATTACGTCAGTAGTTTGCCATTGCTTTCTGAACGGGTGGTGCCATCGTCCTTTTGTTAAAATCCACGCGAAACAATTTGCAACCAAACTGTCCGCAGCGTAATTCGAACTCAGAACATTGAGGTTAATAGACCAAGTCACTAGACCGCAAACGCCACCCGCCTGAGTGGTTACCGGGGCCCAAATTTGGGTTATAAAGAATAGTTACCTGCCACACGTCGTAAGAGGCGACTAAGGAGGTTTAGCTGAAACCAGATGTATGTGTCCTAAGCGTGTAGAAGTCTGTGCGTTTAGGGGCCTACCAAACCAATGTGCAACGTATATATGTTCTTGGCAAAGATCAAACATATCGCAAAGAGTGATTAAAATTGGTGTAAAGAACGTACGCAAAGAATAAGAAGAAAATAAAATGCATACTTATCGTAAATTTGAATGATCCCTTCACCTCTGCAGCTCTTTTTTTTGCATAACATAACCTCCAGCTACCGTATTTTTATAAGTATCAACTCTTGCAGTTCTCTTTTTTTCAACTAAACCTCTGCAGCTCTTTTTGCTAACATAACCTCTCAGCTCTTTTTTTGCATAACATAACCTCCGCAGCTTACAAAACGAATTAATTTTATAATGTATCAATATTTACATGTTTGAAATCTCAAAAATCATATTTCTTCAAGCGCTTGAGGAACGCTTTGGGGTCCACGGACCCCAGTTTGGGAAACGCTGTGCTACACAATGTAAAAGCTGTCGTTCTAATGACAAATGAAGAACCGATATTTGAAAAAATGTTATTATTTTTGTTTCTGTATAATAGTGACCATGACAGTTTCCCTAACTGGGAGAGTTGATCAAAAAGCTGCAGAGAAAACTGGGGATAATATAGCATTAAGCAAGAAGGACAGAAAGAAAAAGAAAGGCAAGACCAGGGATGATGATGACGACAGGTAAGTTTTACAAAAATCTTTTATCGTCTTGTGATCGTTATTTGGATAATTATACTGTCAGACGCAAAATGACAATGCGAAGAGGATTAATCCTTTCACAAAGAGCAATGTTACTCCGATACAGTGGATACAAAGCAAAAGGCCGCCACGCAAAAGGTGGACCTCAGAGATAACAGAGGTGACAAGAGACACTGTTTATGAAGCGCACACAAAAACCCTTTCTAGAAATCTCTTCTTACCCTGAAGCTGTGAGGCAAATCAGGATTGGAGAAAAGAAAGAAAAACAAGGTGCATAGATAGGTTCGCTCCAGGTGTCTCCTTGTTTGACCTGACACTACATGAAACAAAGGAAGCTAAAATTAGCAACAGGAAGGTTCTCCAGCAATTACAGAGCAGAGGCTCTAAAAGCGGCAGCAGAAGCCATAGTGTCAGAGGAACATGTAAAAGAAAACCTAGTATTTCTGACTGATGCCCTGTCAGTAATTACTGCTCTAAAAAATCAAGACTATAACTTGAAGGAACTGCAAGCATCACTACACCAAGTATGCAACATCTTCTCTAGAGTGATAATACAGTGGATACCATCTCACTGTTGAATACCTGGCAATGAGACTGCGGACATATTGGCAAAAGCAGGCAGCAAGCTACGACAGACAGACACCAATACAACATATGAGGAAGCAAAAGTACGGATAAAAATGGCCGACAAGAACAAATGGTTGAGAGATCACCCAGGTCATGAAAAGGACGATGCATGCCACCAACTAAGTAGAGAAGAACAGTTTATCTTTTTTTGTCTACGAACAGGGCACAATAGACTGATGTACCATCTGTTTAACAAGTATAAAATAGGCCCATCTGACATATATACATGTGGCACCAGTAAGATGACAGAGACACACATACTGCAAGAATGTCCAACATACATGGAACAGAGAGAAAACACATGGCCAATCCCCATATCAGTCCAAGACAAGCTATACGGAGATGTACTTGGACTCCAGTTGACCACTAACTACTTTAAAAGTATACAAATCGATGTCTAAAAATGTTGGAAGAAGACCTCACGCTAAAAGGCAAAACATCATTAGAAGAATAGATAGACTTGTAATTTTTTATCCCTCCGAGCGCATTGTTATTGCATGGAATACTTTTCTTCTTGCGTTCCCACTATGAATTCAGGCGTAGTCAGCACGCCTGGAATGACGCTACTGACTGATTTTTGCATGAAGACCTGCTTTCCTTTTTTTATCAGTGACCCCACCATACATCAGGCCTACTCCAATTTCAGAGGTGCAAAGTGTACTGAATTAGCCGATCATATTGAGAAGAACACCATTGAAATGAGATGGACACATTTACATATCCGGGAAGTGTTATCAACATTCAAGGTGGCACTGAGATAAAGATGTTAGGGTTAGAATATCTTCCTTCCTTTTGTTTGCTTGAAATATTGTCTATATATTCAACATTGTCTCTTGTATAAACTTCACCGCCCGTGTGGTGCCGGGGCCTGCAAGGGAAGCAAAGAATAGTATCACTGCAACCTACAATGCATGTCGTAAGAGGCGACTGATGTAGGTCCTAGTGATGCTACACTAGTAAATAAAACGCAGCGCAGAAATCGGATGTGCTGGCCTACTTGTAGGCGCATAACCTGCACAGCGTACAATCACTCTTAGGCTCAGATCACATACTAATCACACAGAGTGGTTGACAAGTGGTCAATATGGAGCGGTCAAAGAAGAAGTATAAACTTCACTGTCTTTTGTAGCTCACACAGAGGTCTGTGTAGTTTTCTGCCGAGTGTTATTTTGTTGGACCTGTGAGTTTGTCACAGTATATCATTTTTAGGACAGTCTTGCGCCCGAGTGGTTACTGGGGCCCAAATTTGGGGTGTAAAGAATACCTGCTACCTGTTACTTACCACGCATGTCCTAAGAGGCGACTACGGAGGTTTGGCTGAAATCGGATGCATGTGTCCTAAACGGTAGAAGTCTATGCGTTTAGGGGCCTACCAAACCAATGTGGAACGATACACGTTTTGGCAAAGATCAAACATATCACAAAGAGTGATTAAAATTGGTCGTAAAGAACTGAACGAAAGATGTGAGATTAAAGAAGAGGACAGTCTTGAAGTATGGTTAGAATACAAAAGGCAAGATTAGCATTTGCCATTCTGAAGAACATATGGAGTTCAAGAATCAGGAATAAAACTAAGATAATGATATTTAACTCAAATGTAAAGGCTGTCCGTCTATATGCAGAGAGACAGGAGAACAACTAAGGAGAATACCAAAAGTTGCAGACATTCATCAATAGATGCCTGCGCAGGATACTCCATCTAGGATGGTATTACAGGGCCACAAACAGAGAACTGTGGGATAGAGCGGGACAACGGCAGGTGGAACAAGAGGTAAGGGGCAGAAGGTGGCGATGGATAGAACACACACACTGAGGTACCCCCTGACATGCTCTAATCTATTAAACCGGCGCTCTTCACTTCCTGAAAACATCTACAAAACAATTCCTATGTTTAATTTTGTCCTTTGATCTCATTGTATATTTACTAACTTTCTATTCAAATTTTTAGTGAAGATGATGACGCTCAAAGCAAGAAAAATGACCAGAAGACGGTTGAGAAGCCCAGTGAAACCACGGCAGGCAGTAAGAAAGACAGGAAAAAGAAGAAAGCTGTAACGAATGATGATGACGACTTATAATGATGACATGTAAATATTTTATTTTATTGTTCTTAAAATCAACACCATTCGAGGAGTTACCGGCCAATTTGGGTGTAAGAATAGAACCACTATTACCTGCCATGCATGTCGAAGAGGCACAAGGAGGTTTGACTGAAATCGGATGCATGTGTCCTAAACGGTAGAGTCTATGCGCTTAGGGCTACAATTCAATGTGCAACGATACACGCTTCTGGCAAAGATCAAACATATCACAAAAGTGATTAAAATTGGTCAGAAGAACAACGCATAGTAGAAGAAGAAGATCAACACCACCTGTGTGTTGAGGGGATCGCAAGGGGAGCAAAGAATAGTAACACTGCGACCTACAAGGCATGTCGTAAAGGCACTGAAGTATGGGTCTCTCTCTCAGGTCCCTTTTTTTTTGGCCATTTTTATAATTTTATTGTGATATATAAACAGCCTTTGCCAAGAACATTTCTCCTCTTCTTCTTCTTCTTTCTTTGCGTCGTCTTTACACAATTTTAATCACTTTTGTGATATGTTTGATCTTTACAAGAACGTGTATACGTTGCACATTGGTTTGATAGGCCCTAAACGCATAAGACTTCTACACATTTAGGACACATGCATCCGATTTCAGTCTAAACTCTCCCTTTAGTCGCCTACGACATGCGTGGCAGGTAACAGTGGTTCTATTCTTTACACTCGTCCAAATTTAGTGTAACTAAACTGCTTCAAGAACATTTGTTTTATGTCACAATCTTCAGTACCATTTGGAACTCTAGTGCTTGTCCTGCGGCAACATGTCTGATTTCAACCAGCGTTTACTGGGTTCGCTCTCCGTCAGCCTTTGACTGTCCTCGCCAAACCTGCAAGACAGCAGGTTAAGAAGGGTCTATAGAAGCTACCCTAGTACATAAAAGCGCACAGAAATCAATGTCTTGCATACTTGTAGGTGCATAACTGGCACAACATACAATCGCTCTTAGACACAGATCGCATATAAATCACAAAGAGTGGTTTAACAAGTGGTCAATATGGAGCGTTTGAAGAAGTGATGTAGCATCAATGTTTTCTGATTTTATGTAATCTATTTCTGTTACTTAAATGGCTTTGATTGGTCTGTTACTTCTATGGAAGTTATTTCTGTTTTGATTGGTCAATTACTTACAAGAAGTTATTTCTGTTTTGATTGGTCAATTACTTACAAGAAGTTATTTTTGTTTTGATTGGTCAGTTACTTACAAGAAGTTATTTCTGTTTTGATTGGTCAATTACTTACAAGAAGTTATTTCTGTTTTGATTGGTCAATTACTTACAAGAATTTATTTCTGTTTTGATTGGTCAATTACTTACAAGAATTTATTTCTGTTTTGATTGGTCAATTACTTACAAGAATTTATCTCTTCTTCTTCAGCAATCAACCTCTGCTATGTGACTACTCCGGTATGTGTCATAAACAGGGTGGTGTGTTTGATGTCTTCACCGGTTCCCCATTGTTTGTTTTGTAGGATTGTTTCTGTTGGCCAGATTTTCATTCTCACACTGCTCAAGCTGGGGCAGTCTTGCAGGATGTGCTTTGGGGACTGCTTAGGTGTTCCACATGTGCAAGTAGCCGAGTCCCTGAGACTCATTCTATGGAGGTGTGCTCTGAGACCACAGTGTCCCGTTCTAAGTTTGAAGATTGTAGAAGTTATTTCTGTTTTGATTGGTCAATGACTTACAAGAATTATTTTTATTTATATTACTTCAACTAGTTTAATTGGTCAATGACTTGCAAAAAGTTGGTACTGTATCCTGTATCAAATATTGGTTTGATTTCCCAGAGGTATCAAGAATAGACTGAAGACTTTGTCGCTAGACGCTGATGGGGAAGACATGGAGGCAGAAGTAGCACCAACTGCAAGGAAGAAAAAGGTTCTTTTATTATTTATTGTTTGGTTGTTTTTGTTGTTTGTTGTTGTTGTAATGTCAAGATTTGTTGTTGTAATGTCAAGATTTTTTGTTGTTGTAATGTCAAGATTTGTTGTTGTAATGTCAAGATTTTTTGTTGTTGTAATGTCAAGATTTGTTGTTGTAATGTCAAGATTTTTTGTTGTTGTAGTGTCAAGATTTTTTGTTGTTATAATAATGTCAAGATTTGTTGTTGTTGTAATGTCAAGATTTTTTGTTGTTGTAATGTCAAGATTTGTTGTTGTAATGTCAAGATTAAAAAAAATTTGTTAATTATTTTTCTGTCCGCCCGTGTGTTGCCGGGGCTCGTAAGGGGAGCAAAGAATAGTAGAGCTGTAACCTACAATGCATGTCGTAAGAGGCGACTGAAGTAGGGGCCTAGGGCTGAAAATCGTGCATATCCCTAAAGGACGAGCATCAACACGTAAAAAGTCGTGATTTCTAGGAAGCTACCCAGAAAAAGTCCCAGAAATCGGATGCTGGCCTACTTGTAGCGCATAACTGGCAAAACATACAATTGCTCTTAGGTTCAGATCACATACAACCTGCTGCCTTGTAGGTTGACTGGGGACAGCACAGGGCTAACGGAGAGCAAACCCAGTAAACGCTGGTTGAAATCAGACACTTCACTGAAGGATAAGCACTAGAGCTCCAAATGGTACTGAACGCTGTGACGTAAAATTGCGTTCTTGGCAAAGGCTGTGTATATATCACAATTAGAATGCACCCTGAGAGGTTACTGGGGCCAAATTTGGGATGTAAAGAATAGAACCACTGTTACCTACCACGCATGTCGTAAGAGGCGACTAGCACAGGAGAAGCACCCGAGTCAACGAATATGGTAATAAATAGAAAGTAGATAAGTCATAAGGGCCTCCGAAATTAAACAAAAAAGCGCCGAGTGGTTACCGAGTGGTTACCGGGCCCAAATTTATTTGGGGTGTAAAGAATAGAACCACTGTTACCTGTCACGCATGTCGAAGAGGCGACTAAGGAGGTTTGGATGAAATCGGATGCATGTGTCCTAAACGGGTAGAAGTCTATGCGTTTGGGGGCCTACCAAACCAATGTGCAACGATACACGTTCTGGCAAAGATCAAACATATCACAAAGAGTGATTAAAATTGGTCGTAAAGAACGAACGAAAGAAGAAGAAGAAGAAAGACAATTAGAATGATAAACAATAAACCCCACACACCTACCACACTGTAGAAAGTGCAGTCACTCATGTGAGACAGTACAGCATATCTTGCTTGAATGTCCTGGACTACATAAAGCTAGACAAGAACTCCTCCCACCACACCCATCTGTTCATAATACCCTTTACACTAGTCTTCCACAATTACAGAACACATGCAGATTCTACAAACTGGCATTGGCTGCCCAAGAGTGAAAACTCGCAGTCCTGGTTAGAAGAAGAAGAAGATAAGCATGGCCGAAAAAGAACGATCGTGAGGGGAGAGAGAGAATCACATATAAATCACACAGAGTGGCTTAACAAGTGGCTGATATGAAGCATTTGAAGAGGAAGACCTATGCAACATTGTTCATAAATTGCATTATCTGTTGATATTAGTTATAGGAGGACTATCATCACAGCCCTCCAGACATGTCTGTAGATGCTTCGATCACCGCCTCAACAAATCCAGCAGCAACCAGCGGCCTAACATACCAGTTCAATATTGATTAATCTATTGTTGGGGGACTGCCTAGAGTAGTTGATAGTAGCTCGGCCTGCTAGCTGTGAGACGCCTCATAGCTCGGGTTCAAACTTACTGTCCGGCATTTGTTCGAGTTCCCTGGTCTTACTCAGGACGATAACGTGAGTACCTCTGAAGTCGGAGAAAATCTGCCTGTATGGCGAGGGAATACTAATTACGAGTACATTGAGCACACGGCTGCCAGTGTAAAGTAATTTACAATGTGCACGCTGCTGCCATTGTAAGAAATTGGAAAATGGATTTTCACGCAAAAATCAGTTTCAGAGATGAAACTTCGTCTGAGTTGAAAGCGGACGAAAGAAAAAAAGAAAGAAAAAAAATCTATTGTTACTAGTTTTACAATGAGTTTTGTTTTGTCTCACAGGAGAAGAAAAATATCAAAGGGTTATCTAGCTTCCAACTGCTTGGGGAACTAGATGATGGTGATGATATGGCAGCAGGAAGTGATCAAGATACTGAGGTTTGTTTTAGTTCTTTCTTTATTAAAAAAGAAACGCAATCGTCTGGTTGGAGTCGCAGACTTTTATCCATGCATGTTTTCTCAGTGACCCAATGTCTATGCTCAGGTAGATTGAAACCGGCTGTCGCCCGAGTGGTTACCTGGGCCCAAATTTGGGGTGTAAAGGATAGAACCATTGTTACCTGCCACGCATGTCGTAAGAGGCGACTAAAGTGGTTTGGCTGAAATCGGATGCACATGTCCTAAACCTGTACAAGTCAGTGTATTTAGGGGCCTACCAAACCAATGTGCAACGTATACACGTTCTTGGCAAAGATCAAACATATCATAAAGAGTGATTTAATTGGTCATAAAGAACGAACACAAAGAAGAAAAAAGAAAACATGGAAAAGAACTGTGGAAAGAGGGTTAAAAGATTGTGGCCTGAGGTGGAAAACAATTAGTTTAAAAAAAAAGGGCGGCAGAACAGCAACAATGGAAATCTTTTGTGAAACATGTCAAATGAGAGCTGCAGTAGCGCAGTTGTTTGTGAACTCGCTTCTTAGACTAGTGGTCCGAGTCCAATTCCATAGTGGGTGTGGAATATTTCTCAGGCCATAACGACTCTCAGTTCAACCCAGTCGCAATTGGATCCCAGGAAAAGCACTGGGAACTAAAGATGGCCGAAATGATGTTGACCACATCATCCATCATATGCTGACGGGAAATGAAAAATATACGGGCCAAGCACCGTATTACCCATATTCCTCAAGGTATGAAAAAGTTCCTTTTTTATGTGTAAAATGGAATACATCGAGTATAAATAATAATTCCTCTCTGCACGTATACGCTACATAGGGCCTGCAAGTAATTCTCCACACCGCTCTATCCTGGGCAACTCGCTCAATCTCCTCCATGGAACTGAGACTGATGTTTCCTGCCTCTCTCAGCAAAGTTCGTTTCAGGGTCTCTTTAGTGGTGATCTCTCTTTCTTGAACCCATTGCATTCCACTTCAATGCCTGCTTTGATATTCGTTGATCATTTCTCCTCAAGGTGTGCCCAACATATCTCCATCGTCTCTTTCTTATAACAGTTCGGTATGGCGTCCTTTCTTTCAAGTTTCTGTAGCTCTTTCAATTTCTTGTGATGAGGTAGCTGGCCTCACGCAAAGTCCTCTCTCCTTTTTCATCTGGGCTTGGAACCGGCATTGGCAGAGTTCTACATCGAGTATACAGATTGTTGTTGTTTTTTTTTTTCCGATCCAGAAGCACATGAGCTGAAAGCTCTTCGGCTCGGTGTCATGGACATTGTAACCCTTCGGCTCGGTTATTTAACCAGCGAGCGATTTTTTAAAAAAATTTCCGATCCAGAAGCACTTGAGCTGAAATCTCTTCGCTCGGTGCCAGAACACCGTAAATCTGGGGAACCTGTAGCTTTTCTGCCAGTCCGCGGAGTTGAAACCGCACTTACAGAGTACTAGTCACCCATAGACCAACGTGCTACGAACACGCTGGGCACGCGGGCGCATACAGCATACAGATTGTTAAATGTTTTTACTCTCCTGCTTCTTCTTTGCGTTCAGTTTCGTATGCTTGTCTAAGCCATGAAATGGGTTGCCTCTATGAAGCTGCATGTCAGTTGCTCGGGGTTCCTTGGAGTTCCTCGAGAGTTCCCCATAGCTTGCTCTGTAAGATTGTTCAAGAGACCACGTTTCATTTTCTTTGTGTATGTATGATGGACATGACTGCAGAATGTGCTCTGGAGTCTGTGTTTCTGTCTGAGCAAGCTTTATTCTGTGCATGTGATGGTTGAGCCTGCAGTATCCTGTTCTTAGGCGAAAGAGTGTTGTGTGCTTGCTGTTTTCTGTTTAGTCTGCTAATGGGATCTTGTGGGTGTTTGCTGTGGGTTTGTTGCCTCCACAATTCTTTGTATTTTAGCTTGATATGATTTCTCCGCTTGAAATAAATGTATGTTTCTTTTTTTTTGTCCAGGATGATGGAGACAAGGGATTGGAGGAAGAGGTTGTCGTAGAAACGGTTGCAGCAGATTCTGGCAAATCCAAGAAGAAAGAAAAGTCTAGAAAGAAAGAAAAACAAAAGAAGCCAGAGGATGATGACATTGATGCCATCATGGCCAGCCTTGAGGAAAAATCAACGGATAAGAAAAAGGCAAAAAAATAAGAAAGTTGAGGAAGAAAAATCCGTGGAGGAGGAGGCGTCAGTTAGCGAGGTGAAGGAAGTTGAAAAAGTTGAACCTAAAGTTGTAACCATTGATGATTTCGATAATGATGGTGAGTTTGAGAAGAAAAGGAAAAAGAAAGGAAAAAAGGCTGTGGTGGCAGCGGAGGCTTCGGAGGAAGTCGCCGATGGGGAAGAGGGGAATGAGGTAGATGATGAGGATGGTGGTACTGTCAAGTCAGCCGCTCAGAAGAGGAAGGAGAAACGAGACAGGGAGAAACAGAAGAAACAACAAGTGAGTACGGTTGTAAATGGAAGGGGTGGTTTGTTATTTTTTTAAAAACCCAGAAAATTATTTTCTTTGCTCTTAAAATGCTTTTTTGAGAGATAGATTTTAAATCAAATTTGTTTCTTGGGCATAGCAATCTTCAGATCTTTATTTCTTGGTAGGCAACTGTCTTTAGATTTTGTTTCTTAGGAACTGTCTCCAGATTTTATTCTTTAGGGCTAGAACTCTCTTAGATTTTATTTCTTTGGGGCTTTTTTTCGGGCATGAGTTATGCCTACTTGCGTTGATTTAGATTGATATTTTTCTAGAATGTCTGGATCAAAGAATATATAATACTGAGGTCATGTGACGTAAAGACAGCACAATATCAAAGGGGAATTTAAAATTGATAGTGGTTTGGATATATATATATTTTTTCCGATCCAGAAGCACTTGAGCTTTAAGCTCTTGCTCGGTGCCATGGACATCGTAACCCTTCGGTTCGGTGCCATGAACACCGTGAATCTGGGGAACCTGGGGCTTTTCTGCCAGTCAGCGGAATTGAACCCGCACACACAGAGGACTAGTCACCTGCAGTCCAACGCGCTACGAACACGCTGGGCAGACGGCATTCTTTGGGGCTTAGGGCAACTGTCTTCAAATTTTTATTTCTTTGGGTTTTAGGACAACTGTCTTCAGATTTGTATTTCTTTGGGGTTTAGGACAACTGTCTTCAGATTTGTATTTCTTTGGGGCTTAGGGCAACTGTCATCAGGCTTTCATTTCTTTGTGGGTTTGGGCCTTTGTCTTCAGGTTTTTAATTCTTTGAGTCTTGGGTTCTGCATCATCAGGCTTTAATTTCTTTGTGGCTTATGGCCTCTATCAGGCTTTCATTTCTTTGTGGCTTAGGGCCTCTATCAGGCTTTCATTTCTTTGTGGCTTATGGCCTCTATCAGGCTTTTATTTCTTTGTGGCTTAGGGCCTCTATCAGGCTTTCATTTCTTTGTGGTTATGGCCTCTATCAGGCTTTCATTTCTTTGTGGCTTATGGCCTCTATCAGGCTTTTATTTCTTTGTGGCTTAGGGCCTCTATCAGGCTTTCATTTCTTTGTGGCTTATGGCCTCTATCAGGCTTTCATTTCTTTGTGGCTTATGGCCTCTATCAGGCTTTCATTTCTTTGTGGCTTAGGGCCTCTATCAGGCTTTCATTTCTTTGTGGGTTTGGGCCTTTGTCTTCAGGTTTTTAATTCTTTGAGTCTTGGTTCTCATCATCAGGCTTTTATTTCTTTGTGGCTTATGGCCTCTATCAGGCTTTTATTTCTTTGTGGCTTAGGGCCTCTATCAGGCTTTCATTTCTTTGTGGCTTATGGCCTCTATCAGGCTTTTATTTCTTTGTGGCTTAGGGCCTCTATCAGGCTTTCATTTCTTTGTGGGTTATGGCCTCTATCAGGCTTTCATTTCTTTGTGGCTTATGGCCTCTATCAGGCTTTTATTTCTTTGTGGCTTAGGGCCTCTATCAGGCTTTCATTTCTTTGTGGCTTATGGCCTCTATCAGGCTTTCATTTCTTTGTGGCTTAGGGCCTCTATCAGGCTTTCATTTCTTTCTGGCTTAGGGCCTCTATCAGGCTTTCATTTCTTTGTGGCTTATGGCCTTTGATACTTTGTGGCATAAGGCCTCTGTCTTCAGATTTTCATTTCTTTCTGGCTTAGGGTCTCTGTCTTGTCATCAGGATTTCATTTCTTTCTGGCTTAGGGTCTCTGTCTTGTCATCAGGTTTTCATTTCTTTGTGACTTCATTCTTAGAAATTGAACTGTCTGAAATAGCCAACTTGTGTATGTTTAGTTCCTTTAATATTAAGGGGGGACTCTGGTCTTGAAACTTTTTCGTTGCTTTGGTATTAATGTAGAATTTGTATAACAATTTTTGAAAGATTATGACTTAGAATAGTAGAAAAAATTTAGTAAAAAAAAAAAAAAGTCAACGAGTTGCCATGGAAACAATACAAAATGGCAGCCAAGCACAAAATTTAAAATCCCTAAGGCTCTGAAGTTAATGAATATAAATGAATTCTGTTTTCACTCTAAGTGAGCAATTGTAATATCTACAAATTACACATTCTTTTTAGGATATATTAAATATTACATTTTTATGAATTTTGTGTAAACACACCCTCCAAAAACAGCTTTTTTTGACCAAATTTTGGGGAATTTTTACCAAAAATTTATTAAAAATTTAATATATCCTAAAATCATGTGTAATATTTTAGATATTACAATTGCACCTTAGAGTGAAAACAGAATTCATTTACATTCATTAGATTCAGAGCCTTAGGGATTTGAAATTTTGTTTTTGGCCACTATTTTGTATTGTTTCCATGGCAACACTTTGATATTTTTTTTTACTAATTTTTTCTACTATTCTAAGTCATACTCTTTCAAAATGCTTATACAAATTTTATATTAATATGAAAACAACGGAAATAGATTCTTGATTTTCAAGACCGAATCCCTTAACTAATGGTAAACACGTAATAACATAGTACTGTAGTTTTACAAAATACAAAAAATGACAATATACAGCAACATTTCGACCAAAAAGGCCTTTATAAAGCAAACGATACAACAAAAGTAACAAATGTTACAGCACACTACATATAGACTTTGACAAAGATATTACAACCATAAAAAATGAATGAAAATATGTGACTAAAAACGGATAACGTAAATAAATACAAAAAAACTAAAAGTGGAAGAAGAGGTCCTATCTCTATTGTGATTAATTCACCATCTTTATTGTGATTAATTCACCATCTAGATTGTGATTAATTCACCATCTATATTGTGATTAATTCACCATCTTTATTGTGATTAATTCACCATCTATATTGTGATTAATTCACCATCTTTATTGTGATTAATTCACCATCTAAATTGTGATTAATTCACCATCTTATTATGATTAATTCACCATCTATATTGTGATTAATATTAACGAATGACTTTTATCTGACTGAAGTTAATTTGAGACAACAGAATGCCGGTACACAAAGAGTTTATATTTTGTTTTATAGAGCTTATTGGCTCTGCTCCTCATAGAGCATAGGACTTGAACTGGTGTCTTCCACTTTTCTTGGTATCTGGCTGTTTTCTTTATAGCCTCCAACATAGTCCAGCATCCTTCAGTTCCTCAAGAAGATTCTGTTTTCCTTGTGGGTTCCACTCAAGTGCTTGTCTAATGTCCATGAACAGTATCTCCCACTGGAGTTTACCATGTTCTCAGAGTTTATTCATGTCTTCAATGTTTACTCATACTCTCATAGCCGATTCATGTTCTCAGAGCCGACTCACACTCTCGTAGCCGACCCACACTCTCAGAGCCAACCCATGCCCTTAGAGTCGACCCATACTCTCATAGCCAATTCATGTTCTCAGAGACGACTCACACTCTCGTAGACGACCCACACTCTCATAGCTGTCCCATGCCCTAAGAGCCGACCCATACTCTCATAGCAGACTCATGCCCTCAGAGCCGAGCCATACTCTCATAGCAGGCTCATGCCCTCAGAGCCGACCCATACTCTCATTGCTGACTCATGCCCTCAGAGCTGACCCATGCTCTCATAGCAGACCCATGCCCTCAGAGCCAAGCCCACACTCATAGCTAACCAATGCCATCAGAGCCAACCCACACTCTCTAGCCAACCCTGACCTCAACTGACCACACTCACATAGCCAACCATGCCCTCAGAACTGACCCACACTCTCATGGCAAACCATACCCTCAGAACTGATCCATGTCCACACAGCAAACTCATAGCCAACTTAAGTCCTATGATCTAACACCTTACAATCTAACACAAACCTTACACTACAACTTCACCTTACTTTCATTAACTGACTAACATTTAGTCACAGACACATCTCAGACACTGATATCATTGTTCTGTCATTGACATTCAGGAAAAGCAAAAACAAAAGAAAACTGGCAGCAGTAACAAAGAAGATGGTGAGATTCTAACCAAGAAAGAAGATGCTGCTGAGGACTCTCCGAAGATGGAGCTTAGTGCCGAAGCTTTGAAACCAGAGGATGTGGCCGGCAAAGAGGGTGCACCCAGTGTCCAGTCTGTGGAAGGAGAGGAAATAATTGGTACGTTGGTCAATGTTTGTAAAGTTGTGTGTTTGTTTGATTGATTGATAGGGCCAACATCATTGCACTTTGGTGTGTAACCATGTGTGCTTCGATTTCTTTCTTAAACAAGAAGATCTCAGCTACAGTGCACAAACTCTGTAGCACCAGCGAGGGTCCCCGATGTCATTTTGAAAAATGGTAAAGATATATTTGCAGGAATTATATTTTACATCTTTTCTAATGAATTTTGCCAGAGCAGCGACTTTCCAGTCTGCTCTTCTCGATTCTTTTTTTTTTTCCTAGAAGCACTTGAGCTGAAAGCTCTTCGGCTCGGTGTCATGGACATCGTAACCCTTCGGTTTGGTGCCACGAACACCATACATCTGGGGAATCTGTGCCTTTTCTGTCAGTCCGCGGAGTTGAACCCGCACTCACAGAGGACTTGTCACCCGTAGTCCAACGCGCTACTAACACGCTGGGCAGGCGGGCCTTCTTGATTCTTCTACGCTTTCAAATTGAACACGGGACCTACGTTTTCTCGTCCGTCTCCGATAGGACTATGAACTCGATCTCACCTACACTGAGATCAGGGATCTCTGGAAAATATCGAGATGGCTGTACGAGGAATGAACCTGGTACCTTTGACACGAGAGATGAGCACCTACCCTCTACGCTACAGAAACACCGAAAGTTGGGTGTATATTGGTCAATGTTTGTAGCTTAACTCTTTCAATACCAATCGTCGCACACTGTGCCACAGCGTAATCCTGTTGAATGCCATACAGTACACTGCCATTTTTCTCTCTCTCTCTCGGATCATTTTAGGCCGCTTTTATCATTCAATTGTGATATATAAGCAGCCAAACATCAAGAACGGATGTAGGTGCACAGCCTTCAGTACCTATTGGAGCTCAGGTGCTTATCCTTCGGTGGCGTGTTCGATTTCAACCAGCGTTTACTGGGTTCGCTCTCCGTTAGTCTTTTGCTGTCCCCAGCCAAAATCCACAAGGCAGCAGGTTGCTATTTTCTTTCAGGGCAGTGACCGTAGACGACCTGCCTTCCTGGGTTGGGCATCTGCCCATCTACCCGTCTTGTTAATGTACTGCTTGGTTTGCCTACCATCCAGTTTTGTGTACGGTTTTGTACGGTGGTGTACCGCTAGACTTTGATTGTCCCCAATCAAACTACAAGGCAGCAGTACTGCACCATTTGAGTTGCTTCCCCTTATAAGAACAAGTCTGACCATTGACCACTTGTCTTTCTAGTTTTACTTCTACTATTTCTACTTCTACTATTTCTACTTCTACTATTTCTACTTCTGCTATTTTTACTTCTGCTATTTTTACTTCTGCTATTTTTACTTCTATTACTTTTTAACCTTGTTATTCTTTTTCTTTGCGTTCGTTCTTTATGACCAATTTAATCACTCTTGTCGCCAGTGGTTACCGTGCCCAAATTTGAGGTGTAAAGAATAGAACCACTGTTACCTGCCACGCATGTCGAAGAGGCGACTAAGGAGGTTTGGCTGAAATCGGATGCATGTGTCCTAAACGGTAGAAGTCTATGCGTTAGGGCCTACCAAACCAATGTGCAACGTAACACGTTCTTGGCAAAGATCAAACATATCACAAAGAGAGTGATTAAAATTGGTCGTAAAGAACAAACGCAAAGAAGAAGAAGAAGATCAGTCTTTGTGATATGTTTCATCTTTGCCAAGAACGTGTATACGTTGCACATTGGTTTGGTAGGTCCCTAAATGCATAGACTTCTATACGTTTAGGACATGTGCATCCGATTTCTGCCAAACCTCCTTAGTCGCCTCTTTCGACATGCATGGCAGGTAAGAGTGGTTCTATTCTTTACACCCCAAATTTGGGCCCCAGTAACCACTGGTGCTCCTTGTTATTCTAATAGGTTGTCCAGTTTTTTTCAAATTAGTATAAAATAAAATATATATATGTTTATTTATTGACGAGTAGTTATAATTTTATTTTTAAAATGCTTTTTTGTGCTTCCCTTGAATTAACCGTGTACAACTGAGAAGAGAATACACATTGGGGTGCTAAGTGGAAAGAGGCTTAGCTGGATTACATCCATGAGTTGGTCAGGACGAATGAGATAAGGAAAAAGCAAAAACACTACTTGAACCAACAAAAATCAGGGTCAGGAGGCGGATTTCCACATTCAGGTGCTCCTGAGTGACGATCTGGAAGATCTCATAGCTGGTGTGATGGAAAAATGACTCCAAATACATAAATATCTTCTTCTTCGAATGCTCCATAGCGACTCACTTGTTAACCACTCGTGTGATTTGTATGTGATCTGAACTTAAGAGCGATTGTATGTTGTGCCAGCTATGCGCCTACAAGTAGGCCAGCACATCCGATTTCTGCAACACTTTTAATTAACTAGGGTAGCTTCACATCAGTTGCCTCTTACAACATGCCTTGTAGGTCGAGTGTTACTATTCTGGACCCAGGCACCACGCGAGCGATATGTTGGTCAGTGTTTGTCAATTAAGGCTCACATGTATGGTCAGGGACACGGATGATAAGGAAAGCAAACCTTCACGCCAAAATCACTCAGAGGTGCCATATTAGGACTACATAGCAAGCAAACAAACAATATACCCCAATCTTCTTCTTTTGTCATCACACTGCTACTGGGATGATGCCCAGTGTCGTCACACTGCTACCGGGTTGTTGCCCAGTGTCGCACACTGCTACCGGGTTGTTGCCCAGTGTCATGGTTTTCTGTTTTGATCTTGCACTGTTCTGGTGGCTTGTGTGATTGTTATTTTTGCTCTTTCACTAGATTCTGCTACGCCATCTAACCATCTTTTCCGTGGTCTTCCTCTTGCCTTCTTTCCGATGTTCTGTTGTAGAAGACTGTGTATACTGTGGAGCTTGGATGCATTCTTATTAACACTTTCGCTGCCAGCCATTTTTCAACAAAGTCTGGCTCACTGCCACGCTATTTTTCGGTATGATCAGTTTTCAGAGTGACAATTTCAAAAATCTTAAAAATAAATAATAAACTTAGGACTTTTAAACTATGGAATAGTGTTCATATATTAATGAGCTACTAACCTGTCTGTATGTGGAATATATTCCTTATAATACATAAGCTATTGTAGTAACTGATATCCACATACCTATCCACAGTATGATATGCCGTCGTTTTCGAGTTGGGTGTCCGTCATCTACTCCTGTACCCTGGGAATGTCTGCTATCGATCTATAAACATCGTCATGTGAATCACAGTTCAAATTCATATCACATTCAGAGTTCGTTTAACACTATCACTGGCTAAAAAGTCAGAAAAGAGTCATTTTGGACATCACTATTCATCAGATACATCGTCAATTTTGAAAATTGTTGTTTACTTACGAAAACTTACGACAAAATCGGACTTATACCGACGTTTACTGCATGTGTGTTAGATCCGCCATTTTGGGAGCTCGTCGAACAATACGAAGTAGTACGCACGGACCCCGCTTCAGCAAGCGATACTCCCGCTTAAAATAGACACCGCGACGGCGACATGAAAGGGAGTTGGTACTTCGCCGACATTTGTCGCGGTGGCAGCGAAGTGTTAACTGGCCAAACCACTTCATTCATTGTTTCTCAATGTCATTCAAGCAAGGTTCTGTGCCAGCTTTCTTTCTTATGCTGATGTTGGTGACTGTCTTTTCTGGTGTTGTTGGTAACATTATGCAATAAATATCTTAAACGTATGTTTCATTCTTTTCAGAAGCTGGAAAGGATGGAAAAAAGAAACCACAGAAGAAGAAAGGGGAAAAGGAAGAGAAGGTTAAACCAAATAAAAAGGTAATTTCTTTTGTTGTATTCAATATTGTTGGATTTGTATTATTGGTTTGACTTGAGCAAGTCATACCTAACACAGGTGATGATGGGTCTCTGTCCAGGTGTGTCCAGGTATCACAGATAGAGTATTCAGAGGCACACAGATTCATACAGTATTTAGAGATTAATACAGTATTCAGCCATTGAGTCATATGTGTTGACTTGAGCAAATCATACCTAACACAGGTGATGATGGGTCTCTGTCCAGGTGTGTCCAGGTATCACATATAGAGTATTCAGAGGCACACAGATTCATACAGTATTTAGAGATTAATACAGTATTCAGCCATTGAGTCATATGTGTTGACTTGAGCAAGTCATACCTAACACAGGTGATGATGGGTCTCTGTCCAGGTGTGTCCAGGTATCACAGATAGAGTATTCAGAGGCACACAGATTCATACAGTATTTAAAGATTAATACAGTATTCAGCCATTGAGTCATATGTGTTGACCGCCCAAGTGGTTACCGGGCCCAAGTTTGGGGTGTAAAGAATAGAACCACTGTTACCTGCCATGCATGTCGTAAGAGGCGACTAAGGAGGTTTGGCTGAAATCGGATGCATGTGTCCTAAACGGTAGAAGTCTATGCGTTTAGGGGCCTACCAAACCAATGTGCAACGTATAACGTTCTTGGCAAAGATCAAACATATCACAAAGAGTGATTAAAATTGGTTGGAAAAGACAACGCAAAGAAGAAGAAGAGGAAGAGATATGTGTTGACTTGAGCAAGTCATACCTAACACAGGTGATGATGGGTCTCTGTCCAGGTGTGTCCAGGTATGGTAGATAGAATATTCAGAGATGCAGAGATTCACACTGTATTCACAGCTTCATACAGTATTCAGCCATTGAGTCATTCGTATGTGTCGATTCCTCCCTGCCAATAATGGCTGACACATTCCATTTCTCTTGACCCTTTTTTGTTTAGTTTGTTCTCTAGACAGTTGCAGTCCACTACTGACGAGATCTGTCTTACCGGGTTTGTCTGGAGTCGTCCTACTCTAGATGACTTCAGCCGCCAGGCTCACCAACCCCACGCTGTAATGCAGGATGTGCTCCCTGGACACTAGTTTAATCCCATATATTTAAGGGAAAAGTGTCGTAGAAGACAAGACAGGAAAAAGGATGTACTCCTAAAGGTAGAGAGAGGATGACTGCTATTTGTCCTATAGCTGGGGGATCTGTTGGTTGCAACCAGAGCATTTACTACTCACCAGTGGGTTCTGCACTGTCACCTTATGAGGCCCTATCCTGCTCCCGCCCTTTGTCTGGCCTTCCACCTTCTGTCTGTTTGGCTTGGTTAGACCTCCCATGAGTTAGACTCCTGCCCGCCCGAGTGGTTACCGGGCCCAAATTTGGGGTGTAAAGAATAAAACCACTGTTACCTGCCACGCATGTCGAAGAGGCGACTAAGGAGGTTTGGTTGAAATCGGATGCACGTGTCGTAAACATGTAGAAGTCTATGCGTTTAGGGGCCTACCAAACCAATGTGCAACGTATACATGTTCTTGGCAAAGATCAAATATATCACAAAGTGATTAAAATTGATCGTAAAGAATGAACACAATCAAGAAGAAGACACACAGTACTCAGAGATGCACAGTATTCACACAGTACCCAGAGATGCATAGTATTCACACAGTACTCAGAGATGCATAGTATTCACACAGTACTCAGAGATGCATAGATTCACACAGTACTCAGAGATGCATAGTATTCACAAGTACTAGAGATGCATAGATACACAGTACCCAAAATGCATATTCACACAGTACCAGAGTATAGATTCACACAGTACTCAGAGATGCATAGATTCACACAGTACTCAGAGATGCGTAGATTCACAAAGTACTCAGAGTTGCATAGTATTCACTCAGTACTCAGAGATGTATAGATTCACACAGTACTCAGAGATGCATAGTATTCACACAGCACTCAGAGATGCATAGTTTACAGCACTCAGAATGCATTTCACACAGTACTCAGAGATGCATAGTATTCACACAGACTCAGAGATGCATAGTATTCACACAGTACTTAGAGATCCATAGATTCACACAGTACTCAAGAGATGCATAGATACACACAGTACTCAGAGATGCATAGAATTCACACAGTACTCAGAGATAGTATCACAGACTAGAGATGCATAGTATTCACACAGTACTCAGAGATGCATAGATACACACAGTACCCAGAGATGCATAGTATTCACACAGATCCAGATTCACAGTACAAGAGATGCATAGATACACACAGTACTCAGAGATGCATAGTATTCACACAGTACTCAGAGATGCATAGATTCACACAGTACTCAGAGATGCATAGTATTCACACAGTACTCAGAATGCGTCACACAGTACTAGAGTGCAGATTCACAGTATGATGCTTACATTCACACAGTACTCAGAGATACATAGTATTCACACAGTACCCAGAGATGCATAGTATTCACACAGTACTCAGAGATGCATAGTATTCACACAGTACTCATCGCAGAGTGGTTACCGGGCCCAAATTTGGGGTGAAAGAATAGAACCACTGTTACCTGCCATGCATGTCATAAGAGGCGACTAAGAAGGCTGAAATCGGATGCATGTGTCCTAAGCGTGTAGAAGTCTATGCGTTTAGGGCCTACCAAACCAATGTGCAACGATACACGTTCTTGGCAAAGATCAAACATATCACAAAGAGTGATTAAAATTGGTTGTAAAGAACGAACGAAAGAAGAAGAAGAAGACATACAATACTCAGAGATGCATAGATTCACACAGTACTCAGAGATGCATAGATTCACACAGTACTCAGAGATGCATAGATTCACACAGTACTCAGAGATGCATAGTATTCACACAGTACTCAGAGATGCATAGATTCATACAGTACTCAGAGATTCAAACAGTGTTCAGATTGTGAACAGATATATTGATTGATTGATCTTCTTCTTCTTCAATGATCCAGCGGCACTTGAGCTCTTGCCCTTCGGCCCAATGCTATGTAGTGGTATCTGCATGTGTTTGTAAGTTGTTCTTTTTGTTCCGTATAATGTGTTCCATTTATCTGGCCTTGGAGGAAGGAGGATCTTCCTGATGTCATCTAGTGCTTGACACTTGAAGAGGTGGTGGTGATTGATTGATAGGACCATCATCATTGCACTTGATGAGTAACCATGTGTGCTCCGATCTCTTTCTTACACAGGAAAATATCAGCTGCAGTGCATGAACTCCATAGCACCGGTAAGGGTCCCCGATATAATTTGGAAGGTGTTTTTATCTTCTTCTTGCGTCTCGGTTTCGTATGCTCGCTAAATCATGATATGGGTTGCCTCTATGAAGCTGCATGTCAGTTGGAGTTCTTTGAGAGTTCCCAATAGCTTGGTCTGTAAGCTTTGTTCATGAGGCCATGTTTCATTTCGTTGGTGTATGTATGATGGACATGACTGCAGGATGTGCTCTGGAGTCTGTTTTTCTGTCTGGCATGCACACTGTGCAGTCTGAGCAGGCTTTATGCTGTGCATGTGGTGGTTGAGCCTACAGTGACCTGTTCTTAGGCGAAAGGTGTTTTTATAATTATTGTTATTTTCAATATATTGAGAACAGATATATTGAAACACTGCCCTGTCTGTTTATTAATTCACAGCTTGCTCTACTGAAAGAACATTTGAAGAAGATACAGGAGGAAGAGCTGAAAGCCAAAGAGGAGGAAGAGAGACAGAGACTGGAGGAGGATGAGAGGATCCGTAAATATGAAGAACAGGTAACATCTTGACATTGTTACTTTTATTATTATTCTTTTATTAGTTCGTTACTTTTATTATTTCGTTACTTTTATTATTTCGTTACTTTTATTATTTCGTTACTTTTATTATTACTTTTATTATTCCGTACTTTTATTATTTTGTTACTTTTATTAGTTTGTTACTTTTATTAGTTTGTTACTTTTATTTTTCGTTACTTTTATTCTTTTGTTACTTTTATTATTCCGTTACTTTTATTATTCTATTAGTTTTCTCTGTTGTTACTGCCTGTAAAACCACTTTTTAGAGCGGTGTAGGACAGGGGGGACCTGTGGAATTTAATGGCTGTATGGTTAGTGCAGGTCTCTGCCATTGTCAGCAGGCAGAACAGACACTTACATAGACTAGGAATACGTTAAACAGCTCTCTGCCAGTGTTAGCAGGCAGTACAGACACCGGAGCCTGTCCTGCAAGATTGTCCTCTCCTGGATTAGCTGAGAAGCAACATGTGGCCACACCCAGTCGACCTGAAAACTAAGCTTTGGGAAACCTAACAGACCTGAGGCTGACTGCCCAGTTTATGGTCCACCATCATTTAAGCATATGATCAAAAAAAACAACAACTGTTGTTACTGCATGTAATATTGCCCGTCTGCCCAGCGTGTTCGTAGCGCGTTGGACTACGGGTGACTATCACTCTGTGTGTGCGGGTTCAATTCAGCGGGATGGCAGAAAAAGCCCCAGATTTGCGGTGTTCGTGGCACTGAACTGAAGGGTTACGATGTCCATGGCACCGAGCAAGAAGAGCTGAAAAGCTGCAAGTGCTTCTGGATCGGAAAAAAAACTTCATGTAATACCGTTTTTAGGTTGGTGCAGGACAGAGAGGACATGAGCCTGAGGGATTTAATGGCCGCATAGTTAGTACAGTCACTGCGAATCTGTTCAAGTTAGAATGTTTTCTTTATGACCCAATACCATCGCCAGAGGGCACTGCAAAGTGGGATAAAGAACACCCAAAACATAAGGATGATGGATAATACCAACTGTCCAGAAGGGACCAGACTGTCATACTTTGCCTCCAGACTGGTCACAACAGAATCAGACATCACCCGTACACTAAATTCAAGATAGGCACCAACGACCTGTGCCCCTGTGGCTTGGCGAGTATGACAACAAAACATATCCTACAGAACTGCCCTCAGTATGCATAATCTGAGGGAGACAGCTGTCTTTATTAGAGAATCCAAAATCCCAATCTAGTGAGAATGCAGAAGACAAACTGTATGGCGTGGCTGATAATCTGAGGCAGACGTGGCCTTTATTAGAGAATCCGAAATCCTAATCTAGTGAGAATGCAGAAGAAGGAGGATTATGACCCAACAGAAAAACTTTTTGGCTTTAACTGGGTCTCCCGAATGGGAGCCTGCACTCTAATCAATTCAGCCAGACGCTCCTCTAGAGCATGACCATACTGTTACATCACATGACATCAAAATAACTATTCAGTGGATCCCTGGACATTCAAACACACCTGGAAATGACAAAGCAGATAGGCTAGCCAAGAAAGGGTCAACACAAGAACAACCAATCACGACAACTCTCCATACAGCAAAGCAAATCCTAATGACAACAAATAAAGAAATTTCACTGAACAGATGGCCCATGGGAAACACGGGAAGAGAGGCACAGCCATATGGCCAGCCCTAACCTTAATGACAACATCAACCACCTTACAAGAAGAGATCAGAGCACCATTTTTAGACTCGAATCCAACACATAACACTTAATAGAGTGTGGCCGCAGAGAAGACCTTCATCTAAACCAATCCACGTCAACTGCTAGATTGCGAGAACTGGGTTTGAAGATTGGTGTGGCAAGAAAAGAACGGTACAACAGGTATACGAGTCGGTTCATCAATCAAAATAGAACTGGTACGGTCAGTCGCTGGACGCTGTTGGAGATATTGTGAAGGAGATCGGAGCACCTATGGACATGTCCGAGTGCAATGAAGATATTCCAAACTGAAACTGAAACTATAACACTTAATAATCACTTGAACAGAATTCAACCACAACACACTCCAGAGTGCCAACTGTGTGCACATCATCATGAAACCGTTCACCACCACCTCTTCAAGCACTAGATGACATCAGGAAGACCCTCCTTCCTCCAAGGCCAGATAAATGGAACACATTATACGGAACAAAAGAACAACTTACAAACACATGCAGATACCACTACATAGCATTGGGCGAAGGGCAAGAGCTCAAGTGCCGCTGGATCATTGAAGAAGAAGAAGCATGACCATAGAACAGTGAAGAAATAGTCTCTCTCTCTCTCTCTTCTCTCTCTTCTTCTCTTTTCTCTTATATTTTCTTCATCGCATGTTTCAAATATTCAACAGAAACGCTTAGAAGAGGAACGAAAATTGAAGAAGAAAATGAAAAAGAAAGAACGTGAAGAACGACTGAAAAAAGAAGGCAAGTTCCTAACAGAGAAACAAAAGCAGGACAAAAGGAAAGTAGAGCAGATGTTGGAAGCAATGAAGGAGGCTGGTGAGTCCAGTTATTGTTGATTGTGTTTGTCATCAGTTTTTTTTAAGATATGTAGGTCATAGTCTAGTCGCTCCAGTGGTTGCCGGGGCTCAAATTTGGGGTGGTTTTTTTTTTTCCGATCCAGAAGCACTTGAGCTTTTCAACTCTTCGGCTCGGTGCCATGGACTCGTAACCCTTGGTTCGGTGCCACGAACACCGTAAATCTGGGAATCTGTGGCTTTTTCTGCCATCCCGGAAATTGAACCCGCACACACAGAGGGATAGTCACCCGTAGTCACGCGCTACGAACACGCTGGGCAGACGGCCAAATTTGGGGTGTCAAGAATAGAACCACTTTTACCTGCCATGTATGTCGTAAAAGGCGACTAAGGAGGTTTGAATGCTCAATGCCACTCGAGTGGTTACCGGGGCCTAAATTAGGGTGTAAAGAATAGAACCACTTACCTGCCACGCATGTCGTAAGAGGCGACTAAGGAGGCTGGGTGTGGGGCTAGCTACCCCACACCGTAAAAAACACTAGATGGCGGAGAGCGCACCGAGTAAACGCTGGCTGAAACCGGACACATCGCCGAAGGATAGCACCAGAGCTCCAAATGGTGCTGAAGATGTGACGTAAAACACACTAATGCTAAGGCTGCATGAATCAAATTCCACATGAATAGAATTTATGAGGAGATCTGGTACATCGGTCTAGGCGGTGATCGCCTTGCGAGAGAATGCTCAATGCATGGTTTTTAGGCGATCAATGCTCGAAGAGAAAACATACGCTCTGAAGATTTCACTGAAGAAGATAAAGGGTATTCTCTATATGGATCGCAAGTTCGTTTATCGATAGGTGGGACAAGATGGAAAAACCATGAGAGCAACCACAATTGATACATCAATCAACACAAAATGGGAGTTATTAGTCTAAATAGATGCTTGGGAAGGAGATCAGAACAATTATGTACATGTCCGATGAAGATGATCCTCAAATGAGCAACGAAGACTTACAGTTTGGACATATAGAACTTTGTCCACCACATTTATTATTAGTTAGTTTGTTCCTTTCGTGCCAAAGGCGACACATAGGGCAGAGGTTTTAGATCTCCATGTGATGCTGTTCGTTGCTAGCAGTTGGAGATCTCGTGTGGTTTTACATCCCAATAGTTTACTTTCTTGTAGGATTATTCTTCGAAGAGTGGTCTTAGGTTTTCCACGTTTTCTTTTCCCAACTGGCGACCACATAAGGACTTGTTGATTTAGTCTCTTTTCGTCTGATCTAAGAACATGACCTAAATATTTCACCTTCGTTTCCTTATAATATTTGATACGGGTTGTTGGTGTGTTCTATCTCTCACTGTGATGTTATAGAAATCACTCCATTTTACTTTTAGTAATTTTCGGAGACATTTATTCTCAAAGCTGTCCAATTTCTTATCAATTTTCTTTGTTGATTTCTAACTTTCACAACCGTAGGTCAGTACAGGAATCACACAGAATTATTATTATATTATTGAAATCCTGGTTTGTCTAAATTTGTTCTCTTGATCAAAATATCTACAGGAACTGACATGCCCAGTAAAGATGAAATCCCAAAGAAGAGGCCTGTATATACCAAAAAGAAAAGAGCTGCAAGTGAGTATCTTTTGTTGTTAAACTGATATCATAGTATTCTTCTTTGTTTGATCTACATCATAGATTCCCAAACTTTTTCGGCTCACCGCCCATTTTGTACAACATAAACTTTGTAACGCCCTCTCCACATTATAAGTTTGCCAACGCCCTCCCACATATATATATATATATGCTCTATTTCTCTTTGACATAGAAAATTGATATATATTTCTGTAATACACGCTAAATTTTCAAATGATTATATGCATGAAATAGAAAATTTATGAAAAAATTGATCATGTAAGACGGGCATAAGATGAATTTAAATACAGAATTCAAATTTTAAATGATTATTCAATCACAAAATCACGAAAATTAATTTATTTTAAAATATTTATTATTAATTTCTTCTTTAAGGAGCTACGACCCTAATTGCCTGAACACCCCAAATTCTTGGAACCCACTATTCTCTCTTCCCCCCCCTTGCCCGCCCGAATGCTTCAGCGCCACTGGGGGTTACCCATTTTGGGGAACACTGATCTACATCAACCACTGGTTAAACAAACCACTTTTTCTGGTTTGTATGTCATTAGCGCCTTTGACCGTGTGTCACCCAAGTTTTAGCAGGGCTCCAAGGTGAGCAAAGAATAGTAACACTGTGACCTACAAGGCATGTCGGCTGAGGTAGAGGCCTAGAGAAGCAATCCTAGTTTTCAGAAAGTGTCGCAGAAATCGGACGTGCTGGCCTACTTGTAAGTGACATACAAACCACAAGAGGGTTTTAACAGGTGATTCGCCAGTGGTTACGGGCCCAAATTTGGGGTGTAAAGAAAAGAACCACTGTTACCTGCCATGCATGTTGTAAGAGGCACTAAGGAGGTTTGGCTGAAGTCAGACGCACGTGTCCTAAACATGTAAAAGTCTGCGTTTAGGGACCTACCAATGTGCAATGTATACACGTTCTTGGCAAGATCAAACATATCACAAAGAGTGATTAAAATTAGTCATAAAGAACGCACGCAAAGAAGAAGAAGAAGGATAACTATCTCTATCTCACTTTCTTTTTGTGTCTTTTTACAGCTGCAGGAACAGGAGAAGTTCTAGAAAAATCCCCATCACCAACCACCCCAACATCACCAACAGAAGCGGAACCACTTTTATCAGAACCGGCTACACCTTCAGAAGAAGTGAAAGATGTTACAGTCGATGTGGAGGTGAAGGATGATGTGGAAGCTGTGGAGGTAACGGAGGAGGTGAAAGAGTCCTGGGATGCTGAAAGTATTGAGGATGATGAAGATGAGGAGGATGACGAGGATGAGGAGGAAGACGAAGGTTGGAATTTATCAATATATTTATTTATACATAAACTTTTTATCATCTCAGTATGGGGTTCTCAAACTATTGTTCTTCACGTTTTAACTTCCGACGGAGAACATGTCTTCAACAAACTTTTTCAACCCTTTCTCTCTCTTGACATCCCTTTCAATTCTTTCCTTGTCTTGTCTGTCCTTTTAATATCAGTCTCCTCTTCTCCAGGTATTTCTAGGTCTTCCCCTACCACTCTTTCCCAGTGGGTTCCAAAACAATGCCTGTATTGCAATGCTTCCGGTCAGTCTTCTCAATGTATGTCCTATCCATCGCCAGCATCTATTCCTTATCTCTTTCTCCACTGGTATCTGTTTAGTTCTTTCTCTGAGTTCCTCGTTCAAACTGTTCTAATTTATCTGTATATTTATTTGTACAGAAATTTGTTATAATCTCGGTCAGGATCTCCCAACCATTTTTAATATCAATATTTTTTTTTTCCGATCCAGAAGCACTTGAGCTTTCAGCTCTTCGGCTCGGTGCCATGGACATCGTAACCCTTCGGTTCGTACCACGAACACCATCAATCTGGGAATCTGTGACTTTTTCTGCCATCCCGCGGAATTGAACCCCGCACACACAGAGGGATAGTCACCCGTAGTCCAACGCGCTGAACACGCTGGGCAGGCGGGCAATATCAATATATAAATCTGTTCAGAAATTATTAGTAATCTAGATATTTAATCTCAATCAGGGATCCCCAAACCTTTCTAAGTCCTGGCCCCAACTTAGTATTCCAGATTTTTCAATAATGCCCCAAGCCGGTGGTTACGGAGCCAAATTTGGGTGTAAAGAATAGAACCACTGTTACCTGCCACGCATGTCGTAAGAGCGACTAAGGAGGTTTGGCTGAAATGGATCACATGTCCTAAACGTGTAGAACTCTGCGTTTGAGCCTCAAACCAATGTGCAACGTATTACGTTCTTGGCAAGATCAAACATATCACAAAGAGTGATTAAAATTGGTCGTAAAGAACGAACGCAAAGAAGAAGAAGAGCAACAATGCCCCAGACATTCTTCTTCTTTGCATTTGTTCTTTACGACCAATTTTAATCACTCTTTGTGATATGTTTCATCTTTGCCAAGAAGCAGTACTGTACATTGGTTTGGTAGGCCTAAATGCATTGACTTCTATCGTTTAGGACATGTGCATCTGATTCAGCCAAACCTTCTTAGTCGCTCTTACGACATGTGTGCAGGTTCAGTGTTCTATTCTTACACCCAAATTGGCGTCCCGTGAGCGTCAATCCGATTATAAAATGTGGTTTGTTGGGTCGTAGTGTGAAAATATTGCAACTTCGCTATTGTGAACTAGCTGTGCAACATATTATGGTTCCTGTGTCTCACTGGTTATTAGCCTTTGCCTTGCACTCCCTCAAAGGAGGCAAAGAATAGTACTACTGTGACCAACAAGGCATGACGTAGGACACGACTAAGGTAGGGGCCTAGGAAAGCTATCCTAGTAAATCAAAAGTGTCGCAGAAATCGGATGTGCTGACCTACTTGTAGGCGCATAACTGGCACAACATACAATTGCTCTTTTTTTTTTTTTTCGTCCGCTTTCAACTCAGACGAAGTTCCAGCTCTGAAACTGATTTTTGCGTGAAAATCCGTTTTTCCAATTTCTTACAATGGCAGCAGGTGCACATTGTAAATTACTTTACACTGGCAGCCGTGTGCTCAATGTACTCGTAATTAGTATTCCTCGCCATACAGGCAGATTTTCTCCGACTTCAGAGGTACTCACGTTATCGTCCTGAGTAAGACCAGGGACTCGAACAAATGCCGGACAGTAGGTTCGAACCCGAGCATGAGGCGTCTCACAGCTAGCAGGCCAAGCTACTATCAACTACTCTAGGCAGTCCCCCATACAATTGCTCTTAGACTCAGATCACATATAAATCACAAAGAGTGGTTAACAAGTGGTCAATATGAAGCGCTCGAAGACGAAGAAGCATTCACTTTTGTTTTTTTGCTGTATAAGGGGTCTTTATGGCGGAGTTGTTAAATCGTTAGCCTGTTCTTCTTCTGATTTAGTCCGCTATGAATTCAGGCATAGTCAGGGCACCTATTATGGTTTTTGTGATTTTTGCGTGAACGTCTGCTTTCCTTATTATCAGTGCCCCTGGCATACAGGCATGCAGACTTCAGAGGTAGCCTGTTCTTCTGAAGGTTGAAGGATCTAATCCAGACAGAGTCACTTGCAATTTTTCATGAGATCCTAGGAGTGTTGCTGAAGCTACGAGTTTGTGCTTTGTGCAACATTCTCGGTAGATGATGTACCGTATCTGCCTACAAGAACAGAGCCATATGGGGAAAACCTAGTGCTCTCTCTCGCGATCCCTTCCACAAAAATTTTTTTTTAAAACTTAGTGCAATGAAGTCAATCCTTCGCATCTACACCCTTTTTTTTATTATGAATATGTATCATCATCATCAGGTGCCATGCCGGCTGGCATAGGCGATCGTGGATCTCCACAAATCTCTGTCGTTGGTGTTTGCTATCAAATCACATGTTGACGCTCTACCGTGCCATGAAGTCAGGCTATCTAAAATTTTCTCTCACCATCTTCCTCTGTCTCGTCTACCCTCGATTTTACCGGTTGTCACAATGTGTTCTAATCCTCCCTCCTCATCATATGCTCAAAATGATGACTGCCTCTTTCTTATATTGATGATAAACTTTGTCTGTGTCTTAATCTCATTCAGCACTTCAACATTAGTCATTTTAGCAGTCCATGGCATTCTCATCCATGATGAATATGTATCTTATCTTAAGCACATTTGCCGTGAAGTGTGTGGGAGAGTTAGTTTTCTATCTTGTGCCAGGTGTGTTGCGCTTGACGTCAGTCCATGCTTTCGCAGGGACTCTGAGATGTTATCTATTCATCGTGTTCTTGGCTTGCCTCGTGCTCTGCGCCATGAGTGTCGATTATATGAATATGTATAAATAAAATAATAATAATAATTCCTCTCGACCGTCATAGTTACATAGGGCCTGCAAGTAATTTCTCCATACCGCTCTATCCTGGGCAACTCGCTCAATCTCCTCCATGGAACTGAGACCGATATTTCCTGCCTCTCTCAGCAAAGTTGCCTCAGGGTCTCTCTAGGTCGACCTCTCTTTCTTGAACCCTTTGCATCCCACTTCAATGCCTGCTTTCATATTCGTTGATCATTTCTCCTCAAGGTGTGCCCAACATATCTCCATCTTCTCTTTCTTATAACAGTTGTCACTAGTGGTTGACCAGACACGTCTCTGATTTCATCACTTCTCCTGAATTCGTTCCATTTTATATTCATTATTTTTGACAGACATCTATTTTCAAATGCATTCAACTTGCTTTCTATATCTTTAGTCATTTTCCAACTCTAGCTAGCATATGTTAGGATTGATACAACATTTGAATTGAAAATTGTAATTTAGTTTTAATACTATATAACTTGCAGTTCCATATTTTATTTAGACTTTTAAAAGCTGATGTTGCTTTGCCAATTGTATCATAATTTCTTTTTAACATTTCCTGTGCAATCAAAATTGCTACCCAAATAGGTGAACTGCTCTGTTATTTTTATCATTTTAGATTCCAGTGTGATATCTGCATTACTTGCCATAGGTGTCTTCATTATATTTGTTTTTTCATAGCTTATCTGCTGTCCAACTTTTGATGCTATAGATGACAAGTTGTCTGTTTTTCTTTGCATATCTTGGTTGTTTCTACTTAACAAGGCAATATCATCTGCAAAATCCAAATCTTCTAGTTGACTATTTTCTACCCAATCGATGCCAGTTTCGCCCCTGCAACATTTTCGCATCACCCAGTCAATGGCCACTCCAAACAATAGCGGAGATAGAATACAGCCTTGCTTTACTCCGGTTTCAACCATAAACCAGTCGCTGTGTCCACCATCAGTGCAGACTGCACACTGTGAACCATCATAGAGGCTCTTTATAATGTTTATTATTTTGTCTGGTATTCCATAGCATCTCAGAATATTCCACAGAGAGATTCTGTGTAGACTATCAAAAGTTTTTTTTAAATCGATGAAATTTAGAATATGTATACATCTTCTAAATGTATAATAACTGTTCTTTCTTCATTTTAGAACCCAAACCAGAACCAATTAAGGCTCCTGCAAAACCTATGGTGCCAGTAAAAACAGTAGAAGTCAAGCAAAAACAAGAAGAAGAAGATATTAGTGATGAGGAGGAAGATGATGATGAGGAAGAGGAGGATGAAAGTAGTGAAGAATCAGAATCTGAGTCTGATGATGATCTAACACCATCAGAAAGAGGAAAGGAGAAGGTTTTGGTAAGTATGTTTAGTTGACCAGGTGAGAGAACATGTTAAATGGGTTTTGACCAGGTGAGAAAGAGATAAATGTGTTTCGAACAGGTGAGACACTACAAAGATCAAGGGGAATGAAGATGCTGACCAGAAAAGCAAATCCTAATGACAACAAATAAAGAAATTTGGCTGAACAGATGGGCCATGGGAGACACAGGAAGAGAGGTGTACACCCATATGGCCAACCCTAACCTTAATGACAACATCAACCACCTTACAAGAAGAGATCAGAGCACCATTTTTAGACTCGAACCCAACACATAACACTTAATAATCACTTGAACAGAATTCATCCACAACACACTCCAGAGTGCCAACTGTGTGCACATCATCATGAAACCGTTCACCACCACCTCTTCAAGTGTCAAGCACTAGATGACATCAGAAAGACCCTCCTTCCTCCAAGGCCAGATAAATGGAACACATTATACGGAACAAAAGAACAACTTACAAACACATGCAGATACCACTACATAGCATTGGGCGAAGGGCAAGAGCTCAAGTGCTGCTGGATCATTGAAGAAGAAGAAGATGATGATGATGAAAAGAAATGACCTTTGCTCTACTTACACAAGTGACCCCCCTTTAACACTTTCACTGTGTAATTTTTGTTTACTTCCGAATGCATTCATATTGATTGCAATGCATACTTAATTAGCTAGTGTATTGACTGTGGGTCATCTTAAATATTAATGCCAGCCAGTCTATTGATATAAGGTTGAAAAGGTTAATAGATTTCACTTGAATTCCTCTCTGTTTCTCAGAAACGTTCAGAACTTGCTGTCAAGGAAAAGAATATTGACAACCTGAGAGCCCCTGTGGTTTGTGTGTTGGGCCATGTTGACACAGGAAAAACTAAAATTTTAGACAAGGTAAGTGAACGTGTGTTACGTAGAATAGAGGGACTACGATGGTATGATAAGATTACAAATAAGAAACTCAGAGAAAGAACTAAGCAGATACCAGTGGAGAAAGAGATGCTGGCGATGGATAGGACACGCATTGTGAAGACCGACCGGAAGCTTTGCAAGACGGGCACTGTTTTGGAACCGTGAGGAAGGTCTAGACAGACCTGGAGAAGAGAGCTGGAGGTTGATATTAAAAGGATAGGTAAAACATGGAAAGAATTTTTCTTCTCTGCGTTCGTTCTTTACCACCAATTTTAATCACTCTTTGTGATATGTTTGATCTTTGCCAAGAACGTGTATACGCTGCACATTGGTTTGGTAGGCCCCTAAACGCATAAACTTCTTCATGTTTAGGACATGTGCAGCCGATTTCAGCCAAACCTCTTTAGTCGCCTCTTACGCCATGCAGGTCAGGTAACAGTGGTTCTATTCTTTACACCCCAAATTTGGGCCCGGTAACCACTCAGGCATCATCGACATCTGTTAGTGGGGACTGAGTACCTATGGGTCTGCTCAGAATGCTGCGACGTCAGTTTAGTAACAAATAACCAAGCCTTTTGCTTCAAGGGGAGTTAAAAGAAGAAAGAGAAGGAACCTAGAGAAGAGTGCTTCTTATGTTATAGATAAGAAATAATGTAAAAGTCTAAACTAGGTTCATATATTCTTCTTCGTCTGTCGTCACACTGTTACCAGATTGTTACCCAGTGTCTTGGTTTTCTATTTTTGTCTTGCCCTGTTCTAGTGGCTTGGGTGATTGTTATTTTTTATTTTTGACAGGATTCTGCTATGCAATCTTTTCCCTCTGTTTTGGGGTCTTCCTCTTGCCTTCTTTCCTGATGTTCTGTGGTAGAAGATGCTGTATACTGTTGAGTTTGGTTATTGATACAACAACATCATCATCATCCCTTGCATTATCTTCTTTCAGCTGTTTAACTGCGAGTTCAGCCTCCATGTTGCCCCAATCTCCACATTCTTTTCCAAGAGTAATGATAACGTTGCAATAGTTGATCATGGTACCATCTGTTGGGATCCAATCTTCCCCTTTTGGTAGGGTTGCAACTGTCACCTTGTTTGCATTCTTATTAAGTGGCCAAACCACTTTCTTCTTTGTTTATCAATGTAATTCAAGCAAGGTTCTGTGCCGACTTTCTTTTTTATGTGGATATTGATGATTCTGTCTTGTCTGTTGTTGCCGGTAACTTTTCATAGGCAGCGTATTTCACATGTAGTTATATTTTGCGACTGTGCCTTGCTCATTGTGTAGTAGCCCCCCAGTTCCAAGGTAGCAGCTAACAGACTTAACAGGTAGTTTAGATAGAGATAGGCTTGTAAAAGGGAGATAAGTAGAGACTTAGTGTTTGCACACCAAATCTGCTCACTACTAGCAGTAGCAACACTAGAACGAGACATTGACGTAGTGAAACTAGTTGACGTAGAATTGTTAGTACTGCTTAGCGCTGAGTGACAACATAGACAGACGAATATACACATTCAACACAGATGGACGTGTTTGTGATTGTCCAAACAACTAACATCAAAATAAACACGTATAAACGAAGTCATTGGTCGTTTAATATATTGCGGCTGTATGAATGCAATGTGTAAATGAGGAGCCATCACCATCAATATGGAACATTATTAATATATTTAACCTAAATAGTATGGAATCTATAAAGGAAGGGAAAAGTGGAAGAATGCCACGGAAACATACCATCATAGTAAATACTACTACTACCAAATTCAGAGTAGGAGAAGAAATAACAACAGACCCTAAAACAACGAACCACACAAAAAAGGGCTCCTACTACAATTGTCCATGTTTGGCTTCTGGTAACACAGAGTAGGTATGAACATGCTGTTAACATGTAGAAAATGAAATCACATACTTTGAAAACAAAAAGCTATCGTGGACATTAGAAAAGAACCTTTTTTTTCTTCTTTTTTTTCTTTCGTCCGCTTTCAACTCAGACAAAGTTTCATCTCTGAAACTGATTTTTGCGTGAAAATCTGTTTTCCAATTTCTTACAATGGCAGCAGCGTGCACATTGTAAATTACTTTACACTGGCAGCCGTGTGCTCAATGTACTGGTAATTAGTATTCCCTCGCCATACAGGCAGATTTTCTCCGACTTCAGAGGTACTCATGTTATCGTCCTGAGTAAGACCAGGGACTCGAACAAATGCCGGACAGTAGGTTCGAACCCGAGCTATGAGGCGTCTCACAGCTAGCAGGCCGAGCTACTATCAACTACTCTAGGCAGTCCCCGAAAAGAACCTAAACCATCCAATGATGATACCACACACTTGACAGACAAGGACAGACTATCATCTTCCGACTCAGGATAGGACATAACAGACTGAACAAACATCTACACAGGCTACGATTGTCTCCATCCCTTATGTGTCCCTGTGACATCGCTGATCAAACCACAGAACATGTCCTGCAAGATTGTCCCCTGTATGTCCTCCCTAGAAAGGAATGCTGGCCCTACAACCCAACACTACATTCAAAACTACATGGTACCCGAGATGAGCTCCAGACAAGAGTCTTTTTCTTCTTCTTTGCGTTCGTTCTTTATGACCAATTATAATCACTCTTTGTGATATGTTTGATCTTTGCCAAAAACGTGTATACGTTGCACATTGGTTTGGTAGACCCTTAAATGCATAAAGCTTCTACACGTTTAGGACACATGCATCCGATTTCAGCAAACCTCCTTAGTCGCCTCTTACGACATGCGTGGCAGGTAACAGTGGTTCTATTCTTTACACACCAAATTTGGGCTCCGGTAACCACTCGGGCGAGACAAGAGTCGACTTCATCATAAGAAGGCATCATACTGCTGCCTTATAGTTTGATTGGGGACATTCAAAGGCTAGCGGAGCAAATCGTACACAAAACTGGACGGTAGACAAACCAAGCAGTCCATTAAAAGACGGTATAGCTGGGCAGATGACACTCATCAGCCCGGGAGGGCAGGTCGTCTATGGGTCACTGCCCTGAAAGAAAATAGCAGCTTGTGGGTTTTGGCTGGGGACAGCAAAAGGCTAACGGAGGGCGAACCCAGTAAAGGCTGGTTGAAACCGAACACACCACCGAAGGATAAGCACTTGAGCTCCAATAGGTACTGAAGGCTGTGCACGACATTGCTTCTTGATGTTTGGCTGTTTATATATCACAATAGAATGATAAAAACGGTCTAAGAACGATCGCAAGAGAGAGAGAGATAAGAATGCATCTAACGGTATAATCACCAAAATATCAATCACAAAGAAGAAGAAGAAAATGTTGTTGATGATCTGTTATTTAGCTGGCAGTGAGATGTTAGGAGCAATCTGTTTCTTGATACATTCAAATGCTGTTGTGTAACAATGCTGTTGTGTGTTTCAGCTGCGCAAGACAAATGTCCAAGATGGAGAAGCTGGTGGCATCACGCAGCAGATTGGTGCAACAAATGTCCCCAAAGATGCAATTCTGGATAAAACAAAAATGTGCAAAGAGGTATTTATATTATGATATCTTTGTTTATTTTCTCCTTATTTTCTCAATCTCATGTTTTTATATACAGTGACAGCCCGTCTGCCCAGCGTGTTCGTAGCGTTGGACTACGGGTGACTATCCCTCTGTGTGTGCGGGTTCAATTCCGAGGAATGGCAGAAAAAGCCACAGATTCCCCAGATTTATGGTGTTCGTGGCACTGAACCGAAGGGTTACGATGTCCATGGCACCGAGCCGAAGAGCCGAAAAGCTCAAGTGCTTCTGGATCGGAGAAAAAAAAAAAAATATACAGTGACACTATAAACCAGAACCGGTCTTACAGTGGATACCAGTTCACTGTGGTATACCAGGAAATGAAAAGGCTGACAAACTTGCAAGGACTGGAGGGAGACTAACACAACATCACCCAACATAAAGTTTTACACAAGCAAAGACTTTTCTGAAACAATTCGGAAAAATGATGTGGACAAAAACATATGGAGGATACAACCCAGAGCATGACAGTATAAATACACTAAACAGAAAATTACAGACCACAGTTTTCAGACTTAGATCGGGATTCTGTGGTCTCAGAGCACACCACCATAGAATGGGTCTCAGGGACTCGGCTGCCTGCACCTGTGGAGCACCAAAGCAGTCCCCAGAGCATATCCTGCAAGACTGTCCCAGCCTGAGCAGTGTGAGAATGGAAATCTGGCCAACAGCAACAACCCTACAAGACAAACTATGGGGGACCAGCTAAGACCTCAAGCGCATCGCCCTGTTTATGACACATTCCGGAGTAGTTGCACAGCAGAAGTTGGTTTACAGAAGAAGAAGAAAAATATACAGTGGCTCCATGAGAATGATTCGTAAAGTGAAAACAGGAATGGTGAGCCGAAACTAGGTGGAGGTACTGGTAAAGACACAACTAGGTGAAGGTACTGGTAAAGACACAACTAGGTGAAGGTACTGGTAAAAATAGTGATCAGAGAAATCACCTTCATTTTTGTCCCTGGGCACACAGGAGTCAGTGATAATGAACGAGCTGATAGATTGGCTGGCATGGCTACGATATCAGGAGCTGTAATGGACCGAAATGACATTCTGAACATATTGAGAGTCTTTCTGAATAGAGGATTTAAAGCTACCCTAGTAAATAAAAAGCGTGGCAAGAAATCGGATGTGCTGGCCTAGGCACCCAGAGGCTCAGATCACATGCAAACCACAAAGAGTGGTTTAATAAGTGGTCGATATGGGGCATTCGCAGAAGAAGAATAGAGAAATTTCAGGGTTGTCAATCCCAGTCGCTGACCAGAGTGAGAGAGATGGAGCTTGTTATTGGTACAGCTCGAAAAGAACGGCAAATCAAATATGCAAAACAAAAAATTGATTAATCAACGTCGAACTAGTGTGTTTGTCCGCTGGATGCTGCTGAATTTCTTGAGGCAGAAATCAGAGCACCCAAATTATATGGACACCGCCCGAGTGGTTACCAGGGCCCAAATTTGGGGTGTAAAGAATAGAACCACTGTTACCTGCCATGCATGTCGTAAGAGGCGACTAAGGAGGTTTGGCTGAAATCGGATGCATGTGTCCTAAGCGTGTAGAAGTCTATGCGTTTAGGGGCCTACCAAACCAATGTGCAACGATACACGTTCTTGGCAAAGATCAAACATATCATAAAGAGTGATTAAAATTGGTTGTAAAGAACGAACTCAAAGAAGAAGAAGAAGAAGAAGTTGCCTCTTATGAAATGCCTTGTATGTATCAGTGGTACTATTATTTGCTTCTATCTGAGCCCGGCACTACATGTGCGACTGTTCTTACAAATCAAATCATAGGACAAATGGCACTAATTTTGAAATGTCACTATGCCATCATAAACACTAACAAGCATTGAACAACACAATCTTTCTCCCGACATTCTGTTATCAGTGCCAAACCTGGATGATGACATCAAATGATAGAAGAAAACTAGTCATGACAGACTAGTCTTCTATGGACAGAAGTAACGTCATCAACGCTCTCAGAGAAAACATGCGCTCTGAAGATTTCAGACGAGGATAAAGGGTATTCTCTATCTCGATTGCGGGCCCAGCGTGTTCGTAGCGCGTTGGACTACGGGTGACTAGTCCTCTGTAAGTGCGGGTTCAACTCCGCAGACTGGCAGAAAAGCTGTAGGTTCCCCAGATTTACGGTGTTCGTGGCACCGAGCCAAGGGTTACGATGTCCATGACACTGAGCCGAAGAGCTTTCAGCTCAAGTGCTTCTGGATAAAAAAATCTTGGTTGTGCATACCGATAGGTGCGGCAAGACTGGAAAACCACATAGATACATCAATCAACACATAACAGGATTTGTTAACCTAAACACACTGAGATACATGCTTGGGAGGAAATTGAAGTAATTATGAACATGTCCGTTGTGTGATGAAGATGATCCTCAAATGAACAATGAAGTCATGACAGAGATGAAATGTTTACGCAGAATGCTGTGAGTAACAACAAGCGTCCGGTTTAGAAATGAAGACATCAGGAAAAAAGTGTGTACAGCATCAGTACTGAACTTCACCAAGAAGCAACAAATTAAATGGTACGGCCACAAAAGCAGATTACCAACAGACAGTGCACCTCAAAGAGCAATATTGCTCCCATACAATGGATACAAAGCAAAAGGCTGACCTCGCAAAGGTGGACCTCAGAAATAACAGACGGGGAAAACACTATTGATGAAGTGCACATTTTGGAGGGGACACTGTTTATAAGGAAAGCAGGCCTTCATGCAAAAATCAGCCAGAAGCGGACACTGTTTATAAGAAAAGCAGGCATTCATGCAAAAATCAGCCAGAAGCGCTATACCACGTGCCTTGACTACGCCTGCATTCATAGCTGGCGAGAGGAGAAGTGCACACAAAAGCCCATTCTAGAAATATCTTCTTATCCTGACGCTGTGAGACAAAACATGATTAGAAATAAGAAGAAAAAGAAGAAGTTGCATGTCTGCATACATTTAATAGTTTTTTTTTAAATATTCCAAAATTTGTCTTGTTTGATTTCAGTTCACAAAACAGGAACTTAAGCTTCCAGGTCTTCTAATTATTGACACACCTGGTCATGAATCTTTCAGGTAAGTTTATCAGGTAATTGTCAGATATATCTTTCTGGTAAGTTTGTCAGGTATATTTTTCAGGTAAGTTTTTCAGGTATATCTTTCAGGTAAGTTTGTCAGGTATATCTTTCAGGTAAGTTTGTCATGTAATTATCAGGTATTTCGTTGAGGTGAGATTAAAAAAAATAATGAAAATCACACATTTATTAGAGAAGTAGTCACCTGGGGCTTACAAGGAGAGCAAAGAATAGTAACACTGTGACCTACACATGCATGTTGTATGAGACGACTTCTTCTTCTTTGCGTTCGTTCTTACGACCAATTTTAATCACTCTTTGTGATATGTTTGATCTTTGCCAAGAACGTGTATACGTTGCACATTGGTTTGTAGGCCCCTAAACGCATAAGACTTCTACACGTTTAGGACACATGCATCCGATTTCAGCCAAACCTCCTTAGTCGCCTCTTACGACATGTGTGGCAGGTAACAGTGGTTCTATTCTTTACACCCCAAATTGGGGCCCGGTAACCACTTGGGGCGGTAGAGGCGACTGAAGTAGGGGCCTAGAAACTACCATAGTAAATTTGTTAAAAACATTTGCAGAAATCAAATATGCTGGGGTATTTGTAGATGCGTAACTGGCACAACATACAATCGCTTTTAGGCTCAGATCACATACACATCACAAAGAGTGGTTTAACTAGTGGTCGACGTGGAGCGTTCGAAGAAGACGATTAGAGAAATAGAGAAACTAGAAGTAGACAATGAAGATATTTTGGGCATCTTATAAATAGAAATAAACTACAGACCTTCGTAAATGGATGTTTACATAGGATAGAGGGATTGAGATGGTATGATAAGATTACAAACGAGGAACTCAGGGAGAGAACAAAGCAGATACCAGTGGAGAGAGAGCTCAGGAAGAGACGCTGGCGATGGATAGGACATACATTGAAAAGACCGACCGGAAGCATCGCGAGACAGGCATTGTTTTGGAACCCGCAGGAAAAGAGGAGTAGGGGAGGCCTAGGCAGACCTGGAGAAGAGAGCTGGAGGCGGATATAAAGAGGATAGGCAAAACATGGAAAGAATTGGAAGGGATGGCAAGAGAGGAAGAGATGGAAGAAGTTTGTTGAAGACCTGTGCTCCGATGGGAGTTGAAAGGTGATGATGATGATGATAAGTAGAAATAAAGTAGAGAACTTGATGACAACTGGCAAACTTGATGGGGAAAAAAGCAAGGAGAAAGCAAAGAGAGAAACAGGGATGGCTGACCACATGGTATGATCAAGACAACACAGATTTGATTTGATTTTTTTTCCGATCCAGAAGCGCTTGAGCTTTCAGCTCTTCGGCTCGGTGCCATGGACATCATAACCCTTCGGTTTGGTGCCACAAACACCGTGAATCTGGGGAACCTGTGGCTTTTCTGCCAGTCCGCGTAATTGAACCCGCACACACAGATGACTAGTCACCCGCAGTCCAACGCGCTACGAACACGCTGGGCACACAGATTTGATAAGCGATAGGTCAAAATACCAAAGATCGTCTTCATATATGACTCCCCCCTCCACATTTACCTACCTTATCGTGGTTGAAGGATTTGTGTGTCTTTAGGGTCATTCAGGTTATGTCGGCAGGAGTCTTAACTTCTGGCAGATCTAACCTAGATGAACAGACTGAAGGTCTCTCCACATTAATGTACCTTATCATGGTTGGAGGGTTTCTATGTCTTTACGTTCCTTCAGTCTATGTCCTTGGGAATCTAAATCCTGGTGTAACAGTATGAAGCGGTTGGATTTACTCATATACTGAATACATTTACTTACTTAATCCCGTCATGCCTAGTGACACATGGGGCTTCAGAAAGGACTTTCCATGCTCTCCTGTCCCGTGCAACCTTCAGCGCAGAGCCCCACGTCAGAGATGCGGTGTACCCATACTGTTCATGCTGACAGTGGTACTCTGTCTCAAGACCGCTGGACATCGAGAACATTTTTTCCTTTGAGTTTCTGTAACATTTTTTTTTTATGGGGCAGAGTTGTTGCACTGCGCCCAACCCAACCTGGAGGACCAGGAGGGCACATTTAGTCTGACCTCTCACCTTGGACCTGTCTGGCATGGGTAACCCTTCCAGGAACAGAATGTTCCTGCCGCATACTTTCTTACTGAATACATTTAATCACATATAACTATCCTACACACTTACATGGTATCAAACACATGGTATCAAAATTATCATGTACGTAAGTTGCTTTATTCTTAGATTTTATTCTCTGTATCAAGATACTTGCGTCTCCAATTCACTTCTCTACGTTAAATACGTGCATAAACATTTCATGAAACAATTATATAAGTATTATAAAAAAATACACACAATTAAGATACACCTTACTAATTAATTATCCGATGTCCTTGGAATTTATCAGTCTATCTCTACACACAAGATGTCACGTTTTGGATTCCAACTGCAGCCCTTCTAGATCCGATTGTGTACCAGTTAATTTGAAGCTCGAGTTAATTGTGAAGTAGCATTGGATCGTCATTTCTGACTAAATCAAAGGCTAATGTTTGACAACTGACACACGTGGTAACTATTTCACTGAACAGTTCAAATCAGGTTGAGGGATGATTAAATGCGACAAACTCACACGTTCTCAAAGAACGACACTGTAGAATGAAAGACTGTCAACCTAAGATGGAAGTTCTTCTGCCACATGGTTGATCTGCAGAGTTTGGCGAAACTTGAGATTATATGTTGCCACGTGTTGATAACTAGCTCTCTGACACGTTATATCCACCCACGCTAAGTAATAGAACAATTATCATGAGGTTGGCACTTTGATATATCAAACCTAATAAACTCAGCCTTACTTTATCTAACACTTCGTTAACTTATTTTAATATGTTCCTACTACCTGTATCACTTTCCTGCCTAAGTCCGTATCTTCCATGCTTCTCTTCTGTTCCAGACTTCTCTCTGTCGTTCTCTCGTAATCTCTCGGTCTCCTATGTCCTTCTGTCGTAATCTTAGGTCAGCTTCTCGTGATTCTTCGCTCCCATGTGCTGACTGTGTCCCGCCTTATATAGCACCCTCATCCGGTTATTGGATTGTCCAATCACCAGCCTGCTGCCCCATCTGGTCGTCCATCTGGTTGCCCATCTGGTCACAAATGTCCGGTCACATGTTATTCAAATACCTCTGAAAACAAGGGCCGTAATTTAGCGTATCTCCTCTGCTACCCTATTACACTGGCAGGAATAACCAAGCCAAACAGACTGACGGTGAAAGGCCAGACCAAAAGGCTGGGAGCAGGATGTGACTTCATAAGGACACGGCATAGAACCCACCGGCAAGTGGTAAATGCTCTGGCTGCAACTAACCCATCCCCCAGCTATGGGACAAATAGCAGCTGTCCTCTCTCTTCCTTGAGGAGGACATCCTTTTTCTTGTTTTCTACTTCTATGACACTTTCCTCCAAGTAGATATCTTCACCCTTCGCCCCTAGGGAAGCATAGGTCCGCAACCAAGGCCTTCCAAGCCCGCCTATCCAAGGCCATCTTTTCCAGATCTTGCCACTCTCTCCCCGTCCTCTTGCATTCCATCTCTAACTTCCGTCTCCAGGTGTTTCTGGGTCTTCCCTTACTTCTATTGCCCTGGGGTTCCATCGGAGAGCCTGTCTCACGATGCTGTCAGGGATTTTCCTCAGTGTGTGTCCTATCCATCTCCACCTTCTGCTCATTATCTCTTGTTCCACCTACCGTTGTCCTGCCCTATCCCACAGTTCTCTGTTTGTGGTCCTGTCGTACCATCTCAGATGGAGTATCCTGCGTAGGCATCTATTGATGAATGTCTGCAACTTTTGGCCAAGTAGATATGATTAAACTATAGTGTCCAGGTAGCACGCCCTGCTTTACAGCCTTGGTTTGGTGAGCCCAGCGACATACGGCTGAAGTCATCTAGAGTAGGACGACCCAGACAAACCGGAAAGACAGATTTCGTCCGAGGGGACTGAAACTGTTTAGAGAACAAACTCACACAAAAATGTCCTCAGGAGCGGAATGTGTCGGCCGTTATTGGCGGGGAGGAATCGACACATACGAATGACTCAATGGCCATATATGACTCCCATCCCTTATTGGCAGACATGGCATGTCACCTGCCGACAGTTTTACATGAACTCTGTCGCTCCTGCAACAATCCTAAAGGTCTCTGAAAAAATAAATGCACTTGTGAACAGAACGGCCACCACAAAACACTCTGGAGTGCCAGCTGTGTGCACATCATCATGAAACCGTTCACCACCACCTCTTCAGGTACCAAGCACTAGATGATGTCAGGAAGGTACTTCTTCCTCCAAGGTCAGACAAATGGAACACAATATACGCAACAAAAGAACAACTTACAAACACATGTGAAACAATCCAGGAAAATGATCTGGAGAAAAACTAATGGAGGATACAACCCAGAGCACAACAGTATAAATATACTAAACAGACAAGCATAGACCACAGTCTTCAGACTTAGAACGGGACACTGCAGTCTCAGAGCACACCTCCACAGAATGGGTCTCAGGGACTCGGCAGCCTGCACCTGTGGAGCACCAAAGCAGTCCCCAGAGCACATCCTGCAAGACTGCCCTAGTCTGAGTAGTGAGAGATTGGAGATCTGGCCAACAGAAACAACACTACAAAACAAACTATGGAGGGCCGGTGAAAACCTCAAGCGCACTGCCCTGTTTATAACACATACCGCCCGTCTGCCCAGCGTGTCGTAGCGCGTTGGACTACGGGTGACTATCCCTCTGTGTGTGCGGGTTCAATTCCAGCGGGATGGCAGAAAAAGCCACAGATTTCCCAGATTTACGGTGTTCGTGGCACCGAACCGAAGGGTTACGATGTCCATGGCACGAGCTGAAGAGCTGAAAAGCTCAAGTGCTTCTGGATGGGGGAAAAAAACAACAACACATACCAGAGTAGTCGATAGCAACGTTGATCGCAGAAGAAGAAAGAAGAACAAACACATACAGATACCACTACATAGCATTGGGCCGAAGGACAAGAGCTCAAAAGCCACTGGATGACTGAAGAAGAACGACGCTGTCGGAATTTGAACCTTCGACTTGCAAGGCAAGAGAATAACCACTTAGTCGCAGAGACCCCCAATATATCCCTTTGGTAGTGTGAAGTGGCTGACTATTATTTTTGTGCACCACATGAAGTTGCATACTGTCCATAAGAGTTAATGCATTATTTCATTGTTTACAGCAATCTGCGAGTCCGAGGCACTTCACTTTGTGACATTGCTATTCTGGTTGTTGATATCATGCATGGGCTCGAACCCCAGACGATAGAGTCTATTAACTTGCTGAAGGAGAGGAAAACACCATTTGTTGTAGCACTGAATAAGGTAAGCTCTTGTAAGAAGACTGTTATTTCTTCAGATGCATGGCCTCATGAACAAAGTTTACAGACCAAGCTATGGGGAACTCTCGAAGAACTCCAACTGACATGCAGCTTCATAGAGGCAACCCATCTCATGGTTTAGAGGAGCATACGAAACCGAACGTAAAGAAGAAGATTTCTTCAGATGCAAGACTGTTAGCAGCCCTGAGAAAAGAAACTTAGCCCAATAACACAGAGCTTCATGAGAAGCTGTACGGAGGGACAGAGCCCTAAAAGCAACAGTGAAATTCATGATAAGGTTTGGTTCATCAGTCTAGGTGGGGATCGTGAGAGAGAGATTTCTTCAATTGTTTGATTGATAGGACCATAGAGTGGTCTTTGTGGCGTAGAGGCAAGGTGTTCACTTCTCGTTCTAAAGGTACTGAGTTTATTTCCTCATGGAGACATCAGAATATTTTCCAGAAATCTCTGATATCAGTGTAGGTGAGATCAAGTTCCGAATCCTATCAAAGGATGATTGTCGGCGATGTCGTTGTAAAGTGATTTGCGCTGTGCATCCGTTTTCTGCTGTGTTTCTTCGGCTGCCCACCTTAGCCTTGTTTTATTGACGACAAGGCAGCAGGTTGAACTCGCTTTTAGTCCCTCACCACACGGTGCACAAATTATCGGTAACAGGTCACGGTATTCTCTGATAAGGCATAGACATGCTCAATGGCCAGAATATACGGCCAGGCGCTTGCTCTGACCATACACACACAAATACAGAAACTAATCATCACATTCTACCTGCTTATAGTGGCCATAAATCCATTCCCGCTCGAGTGGTTACCGGGGCCAAATTGGGGTGTAAAGAATAGAACCACTGTTACCTGCCACACATGTCGTAAGAGGTTGGGCGTGGGGCTAGCTACCCCACACCGTAAAAACACTAGATGACTACAGAATGGAGAATGAACTGAGTAAATGCTGGCTGAAACCAGACATATCGCCGAAGGATAAGAGCTCCAAATGGTGCTGAAGATGTGACGTAAAACACACCAATGCTAAGGCTGCATGAATCAGATTTCCACATGAATAGAATTTATGGGGAGATCTGGTACATCGGTCTGGGCGGTGATGGCAAGAGAGAGAGAGAAATCCGCGCCAGTCACACCGTAAATTCATGTAAAACACAATAAATCGTGCACAGTTTATACATTAGGAATTTTTAGAACCGCCATGTTGGCGACCCAGAAACGAGTCCGAAGAAGGACGATAAAACTTAGGTCCCATGTTAAAGTTGAGCATGTTAAAAAAACTTTGAAAGTTTAAAATGTCTGTGTGGTGCGGGCCCGCAATGGAAGCAAAGAATAGTACCACTGCAATCTACAAGGCGCGTGGAATTTTTCCCGACCGCGACGACTCTCTGGGAAAGTAAAGCGCGGTGTAATGCTGACCACATCACCCATTGTGTGCTGACGGTCAATGAAAAATACAGGCCTAACACTGTATTACCCTATATACCCCAAGGTAAGGGGACTGCCTAGAGTAGTTGATAGTAGCTCGGCGTGCTAGCTGTGAGACGCCTCATAGCTCGGGTTCGAACCTACCGTCCGGCATTTGTTCGAGTCCCTTGGTCTTACTCAGGACGATAACGTTGTGTACCTCTGAAGTCGGAGAAAATCTGCCTGTATGGCGAGGGAATACTAATTACAGTGTACATTGAGCACACGGCTGCCAGTGTAAAGTAATTTACAATGTGCAGCGTTGCTGCCATTGTAAGAAATTGGAAAAAAAGATTTTCACGCAAAAATCAGTTTCAGAGATGGAACTTCGTCTGAGTTGAAAGCGGACGGAAAAAAAAAAACCCCAAGGTATGAAAGGGTTCCAGAAGAAGAAGAAGATTCTACAAGACCCCCCCTCAGTAAGAGGCGACTGAGGTAGGGGACTATGGATGCTACCCTAGTAAATAAAAAGCGTAGCAGAAATTGGATGTGCTGGCCTACTTGTAAGCGCATAACTGGCACAATGTACAAAACACGTAATCACAAAGTACTGTAGTTTTACAAATTACAAAAACAATGACAAAATACAGCAACTTTTCGACCAACAAGGCCTTTATCAAGCAAACGAAGAACAGGAGTGACAAATTTGAAAAAAACAAATGGACGACCAAATTCAAACGTTTCTAATGAAAACACAATGTACAATCGCTCTTAGGCTCAGATCACATACAAATCACACAGAGTGGTTGACAAATAGTTGATATGGAGCGTTCGAAGAAGAAGAAGATAGTTCAAAATTGAAAATAGCAGTCCGTAAACAAGTCAAAAACTTTACATATCTAGGGAGCATTTTTTGCAGCAAACCGAAGAATAACTAACAAAATCCAACATAGATGCAATGCTGTAGACCACCATTTTCCAAACTGGGGTCCATGGACCCCGGGCACTGCAAGGTACTCACAGGAATCCTCAAGTGTTTGTTAAATATTATAATCTTTGACATTTCAAAACAGGAAAATACATTTTAAAAATATGTATAAAAACACATGTTTTAATAATGTCTCTTCTGATTTTCATACCAACAGGTTGACAGGCTTTATCAGTGGAAGCCACAGCCGATGGCGGATGTACAGAACACAGTCAAGAAACAGTCCCCACATACAAAGTCTGAGTTCGACGAGAGAGCTCAGCAAGTCATTGTCCAGTTAGCTCAGGAGGTTTGTGGTCGGATTCTTATTTCTCCATGTCTCTTCTTTTCTATAATCCTGTTTTGTGTCATGATACAAAGAGATTCATAGAACAGGCTTCTGTGTGCGCTTCTATAATCCTGTTTTGCCTCACATCGTCAGGATAAGAAGTGATTCCTAGAACAGGCTTCTGTGTGCACCTCTCTAATCCTGTTTTGTCTCACAGTGTGAAGATAAGAAGTGATTTCTAGAACAGGCTTCTGTGTGCACTTATCTAATCCTGTTTTGTCTCACATCGTCAGGATAAGAAGTGATTTCTAGAACAGGCTTCTGTGTGCACTTATCTAATCCTGTTTTGTCTCACAGTGTGAAGATAAGAAGTGATTTCTAGAACAGGCTTCTGTGTGCACTTATCTAATCCTGTTTTGTCTCACATCGTCAGGATAAGAAGTGATTTCTAGAACAGGCTTCTGTGTGCACTTATCTAATCCTGTTTTGTCTCACAGTGTGAAGATAAGAAGTGATTTCTAGAACAGGCTTCTGTGTGCACTTATCTAATCCAGTTTTGTCTCACAGCGTCAGGATAAGAAGTGATTTCTAGAACAGGCTTCTGTGTGCACTTATCTAATCCTGTTTTGTCTCACAGTGTCAATGATATGATAAATGTCTAGAAATGGCTTCTGTGTGCGCCTCATAAACAGTATTTTTCTTAGTCTCTATTATCTCTGACGTCCATCTTGTGTGCGGACAGCCCTTTGCTTTGTATCCACTGTACCGGACTAATTTTAATCACCAAACTAACTCTAATCACATTCACAGACTCTAATCTCGCTCACCGACTCTAATCCTCTGTCGACTCTAATAGCATCCACCATCTCTAATCATCCACCAACGCTAAGCTCATCCATCAACTCTAATATCACCAACCAGCTCTAATATCATCCATCAGCTCTAATATCATCCATTAACTCTAATATCATCCATCAACTCTAATATCATCCATCAACTCTAATATCATCCACCAACTCTAATATCACCAACCAACTCTAATATCATCCACCAACTCTAATATCACCAACCAGCTCTAATATCATTCACCAACTCTAATATCATCCATCAACTCTAATATCACCAACCAACTCTAATATCATCCATCAACTCTAATATCACCAACCAACTCTAATATCATCCACCAACTCTAATATCACCAACCAGCTCTAATATCATCCACCAACTCTAATATCATCCATCAACTCTAATATCACCAACCAGCTCTAATATCACCAACCAACTCTAATATCACCAACCAGCTCTAATATCATCCACCAGCTCTAATATTATCAACCAACTCTAATATCACCATCCAGCTCTAATATCATCCACCAACTCTAATATCACCAACCAGCTCTAATATCACCATCCAGCTCTAATATCACCATCCAGCTCTAATATCACCAACCAGCTCTAATATCACCATCCAGCTCTAATATCATCAACCAGCTCTAATATCATCAACTAGCTCTAATATCATCCACCAACTCTAATATCACCAACCAGCTCTAATATCACCATCCAGCTCTAATATCACCAACCAGCTCTAATATCACCATCCAGCTCTAATATCATCAACCAACTCTAATATCACCAACCAGCTCTAATATCATCAACCAACTCTAATATCACCATCCAGCTCTAATATCACCAACCAGCTCTAATATCACCATCCAGCTCTAATATCACCATCCAGCTCTAATATCACCATCCAGCTCTAATATCACCAACCAGCTCTAATATCACCATCCAGCTCTAATATCATCAACCAACTCTAATATCACCATCCAGCTCTAATATCATCCACCAACTCTAATATCACCAACCAGCTCTAATATCACCATCCAGCTCTAATATCACCATCCAGCTCTAATATCACCATCCAGCTCTAATATCATCAACCAGCTCTAATATCACCAACCAGCTCTAATATCACCATCCAGCTCTAATATCACCATCCAGCTCTAATATCACCATCCAGCTCTAATATCACCAACCAGCTCTAATATCACCATCCAGCTCTAATATCATCAACCAACTCTAATATCACCATCCAGCTCTAATATCATCCACCAACTCTAATATCACCAACCAGCTCTAATATCACCATCCAGCTCTAATATCACCATCCAGCTCTAATATCACCATCCAGCTCTAATATCATCAACCAGCTCTAATATCACCAACCAGCTCTAATATCACCATCCAGCTCTAATATCACCATCCAGCTCTAATATCATCAACCAGCTCTAATATCACCAACCAGCTCTAATATCACCATCCAGCTCTAATATCACCAACCAGCTCTAATATCACCATCCAGCTCTAATATCATCAACCAGCTCTAATATCACCAACCAGCTCTAATATCATCAACCAACTCTAAATCCTCAGGGCATGAACGCAGCATTATTCTATGAGAATAAGAACCCCAAGGAGTATGTGTCTCTGGTTCCAACCTCAGCTCACACCGGAGATGGCATGGGGAACCTGGTCTCTCTCATATGTGACCTGTGTCAGAACATGTTAGCTAAGAGATTGATGTACAGCCCATACCTGCAGGCAGTTGTTATGGAGGTAAGTGGGGCCGTTGTTCTTCTTCTTCATTTGTTTGTTAAGTAGGGGATTAAGCCTCTCTTCGTGCGCGCGATCACCCAAAAGACCGATGTAGATCATTTATGGAATTTATGCAGCTTTAGCATTGGTGTGGTTTACGTCACATCTTCAGCACCATTTGGAGCTCTGGTGCTTATCCTTCGACGATGTGTCTGATTTCAGCCAGCGTTTACTCGGTTCACTCTCCGTTCTGTAGCGATCTAGTGTTTTTACTGTGTGGGTAGCTAGCCCCATGCCTAACCTCCTTTGTCACCTCTTATGACATGCATGTCAGGTAACAGCGGTTCTATTCTTTACACCCAAATTTGGACCCCAGGAAACCACTTAAGCCTCTTATTAGGAAATAGCTTATTATTAGCCTCTTATTAGCCTATATAAAGGAAATTAAGCCTCTATATGGTCGAAGCACGCTCTTTGAACCTAAGACAGGTGTCTTCTTCTAACCAGGGCTGCCAGTTTTCACTCTTGAGCAGCCAAAATTATATAATCTTCATGTGTTCTGTAATTGTGGAAGACTAGTGTAAAGGGTATTATGAACAGATGGGGGGTGTCTAGGTCTAGTTTCCCATAGTCCAAGGCAACCACTAGCAGCTAAACTCACAATACTTGCAACTTCACATGCAACATTCCCTTCAAAATACTGACAACTTTACATATACAACATTCTCTTTAAAATACTGACGTCACATACAACTTTCTTCTTCTTCTTTTGTCGTCACACTGCTACGGGTTGTTGCCCAGTGTCATGGTTTTTGTATTACGCTGTTCTGGTGGCTTGGGTGATTGTTATTTTTGCTCTTTCACAGGATTCTGCTCTGCCATCTAACCATCTTTTCGTGGTCTTCCTCTTGCCTTCTTTCCCGATGTTCTGTTGTAGAAGACTGTATACTGTGGAGTTTGGATGCATTCTTATTAAGTGGCCAAACCACTTCATTCTTTGTTTATCTATGTAATTCAAGCAAGGTTCTGTGCCAACTTTTTTCTTATGCTGATGTTGGTGACTGTCTTTTCTGGTGTTGTTGGTAACTTTTCGCAGGCAAGCATTTCACATGTAGTTATTTTTGTGACTGCGCTTGCCATTGTCCATGTTTGGCTCTGGTAACACAGAGTAGGTATTTTCCTTCATAGCACTCAAAGGAGTGTTGGATGATGTCACTAGATCCTATGTTGGGAAGATCTTATATTAGGAAGATCCTTATGTTAGGAAGATCATTTATTGGAGACATTCTTCCTCAAAGATCAGAGAAATGGAGCATATTATACAGAACAAAAGAACTACCTCTAAAGTTGGAGAAGGCACACTTGTATGGCAGGGGAACACTGATAAAAAGAAGAGCATGCCTTCATGCAAAAATCTGTCAGAAGCACCATATCAGGTGCCCTGACTTCCTGAATTCATAGTGTTCGAATGCAAGAAGAACAAAAGAACATCTTACAAACATACGCAGATTTGATTGATTGATTGATAGGAACATCATCATTGCACTTTGGTGAGTAACCATGTGTGCTCGGATCTCTTCTTACACGGGAATATCTCAGCTGCAGTGCACAATTCTGTAGCACCGCAGTGTCCCCATGCAGGTTTGACAATATGGCATTGTGCCTAAGGGCAAGAGCCCAGTATCTGCTTAATCATTGAAGAAATAAGGACAAATTCTACAGAAGCTGCTTTATGATTTTTACATCTTCAAGAAAATCATCATGTCCCATGCTGACTGGCGTAGGCTATCATCTCAGATGTTGACACTCTTCCATGCCATGAAGTCAAGCTATCATCTCAGATGTTGATGCTCTTCCATGTCATGAAGTCAGGCTATCATCTCAGATGTTGACGCTCTTCCATGCCATGAAGTCAGGCTATCATCTCAGATGTTGATGCTCTTCCATGCCTGAGTCAGACTATATGCAGATTTGATTATCCATGCATGATAGTAGGCTATCATCATTCAATGTTGATACTTTTTCCATGCTCATGAAGTTCAGGCTTCATCCAGATTGTTGACACTTTCCATGCCATGAAGTCAGGCTATCATGTCAGAGTTGCAGGCTTTCATCCATGAAGTAAGGCTATCATCTCGAGATTTGATGCTCTTCCATGCCATGAAGTAGGCTATCATCTCAGATGTTGACGTCTTCCATGCCATGAAGTCAGTGCTATCATCTCAGATGTTGGACGCTCTTCCATGCCATGAAGTCAGGCTATCATCTCAGATGTTGATGCTCTTCCATGCCATGAAGTCAGACTATCATCTCAGATGTTGACGCTCTTCCATGCCATGAAGTCAGGCTATCATCTCAGATGTTGACGCTCTTCCATGCCATGAAGTCAGCTATCATCCCAGATGTTGACGCTCTTCCATGCCATGAAGTCAGGCTATCATCTCAGATGTTGACGCTCTTCCATGCCATGAAGTCAGGCTATCATCTCAGATGTTGACGCTCTTCCATGCCATGAAGTCAGGCTGCCCATAATGTTCTCTCTCTGTCTCGTCTCCTACTGTCTGCTCTCCACGATTTTACCAGTAGTCACAATGTGTTCTAAACCTCCCTTTCTCATCACCTGTCCGAAAAGGATGATTGCGCCTCTTTCTTATATTGATGATGTTCTTTCTCGTGTCTTGACCTCATTCAACACCTCCACATTCGTTATCTTAGCAGTCCATGGGATTCTCATCATTCTTTTGTAAAACCACATTGGGGTTTCCAGAGATTTTTCTATGTTTGTTTACTGTTCATGACTCGCATCCGTATGTTAGTATTGGCTCTATGTAGCACGGAATAAATCTCATTCTGACCTCAATTGACAATTCATGAAAATAAATGTTGAATTGATACAGCAATTTTTTTATTCCTTCTTCTAACCCTTTAACAATATTTTTTCTTCTCTCATTCCATATCCCTCTATTCTTCCCCACTTTTGTAATCAAAATTTCTTCCTGTTTGTTGAGAAGTCATAATATTTCTTCCTGTCTTTTGTGCAGTCCTATTTCTTCCTCTCTGTTTTTTTTTTTTTTCGTCCGCTTTCAACTCAGACGAAGTTTCATCTCTGAAACTGATTTTTGCGTGAAAATCCGTTTTCCAATTTCTTACAATGGCAGCAGCACATTGTAAATTACTTTACACTGGCAGCCGTGTGCTCAATGTACTCGTAATTAGTATTCCTCGCCATACAGGCAGATTTTCTCCGACTTCAGAGGTACTCAACGTTATCGTCCTGAGTAAGACCAGGGGACTCGAACAAATGCCGGACAGTAAGTTCGAACCAGAGCTATGAGGCGTCTCACAGCTAGCAGGCCGAGCTACTATCAACTACTCTAGGCAGTCCCCCTTCCTCTCTGTTATTCCCTATGTATCGACAATTATTCAAGGGCCATAACTGTAATGTGTATATTTGATTCCTTATTTAAACAGTTACTTCCCTTCTCAAACAAAAACATATGTATTCCAGCAAAGTACGCAGTTTTGAAAATTGAAAATCGAGTTTTACAAAACCAATATCAATACACAGCAACGTTTCGATCAAAAGGCCTTTATCAAACAAAGGATACAACAGAAGTGAATTTCTAACACAGCACACTACATATAGAATTACATAATAAAACTGCCCTAAAATGAAAATATGTGACTAAACACGAATGACGAAATAAATGCAAAACTAGGAGTGGAAAAAAGTAGATAAACAATAAAAAGGCTTGCTAAAGGCCTTTTGGTCGAAACGTCGCTGTGTATTGTTTTTGTATTTGGTATTTTTTTTATAATCCGATCTAGAAGCTCTTGAGCTTATCAGCTCTTCGGCTTGGTACCATGGACATCGTAACCCTTCGGTTCGGTGCCACGAACACCGTAAATCTGGGGTATCTGGGGCTTTTTCTGCCATCCTGCGGAATTGAACCCGCACACACAGAGGATAGTCACCCGTAGTCCAACGCGCTATGAACACGCTGGGCAGGCGGGCGATTTGTATTTGGTAAAACTACTATGCTTTGTTTTTATGTGTTTCGCCATTGCTACAGTTTTACTGCAATCTTCTCTTATATCGCAACTGAGGAGTCAGTGGTGTAAAGGTTGGTATGTTTAAAGAAAAAAATATCAAAAGTACTTTAGACCAGTTGTGTCCAATGTTTTTAAATATTGTGGCGGAGCATATTCGCTGTTGCAAGTTGGGTAAATTCTGGCGTTCAGTGAGAATTTTAGAATTTACAAGATTTGTTTTCTGCTTCTGTGATCCTCTTCTTCCAGCGTTTTCAGACTTTGATTGATATACTTTTAATGAAGTTAGTAATCAGAAGAAGACTGGATGTGAAACCAGTCATGCAATTTATAAAAGAACAACAGATTAAATGGTTTGGACACCTGATAAGAATGCCCTAGTACCGCCTACCACAGAGAGCCACACAGAAAAAGTATAATGAGTACAAAGCAAGAGGAAGACCACGCAAAGATAGAGCGACGGCATCAAGAACAGCCTTACGATAATGAATATCAGCTTACAAAGTGCCTTAAAACAAGCACACACAAGATTACTATGTTTCCTCCCCAACACTTCTATAAAGAAGTAAATGGTGGAAGAGAAGAAGAAAGAAGTTAGTGGTCAATCGGCGTGCACTTTCTCCTGTGAATAAGCAAAATTGTGGTGTTAAAGAGCTGTAGAATGGTTTCAGACAAAAACAAGATTGCACAAGGGGGAATAACATGTTTATGGGAGGGCTGTTGAAAAATACTGAATCTTATTGGCATTCTCTCTCGCGTCAGATCACCGCCCAGACTAATGTACCAGATTTCCCCATAAATCTATGCATGTGGAAATCTGATTCATGCAGCCTTAGCATTGGTGTGTTTCACCTCACATCTTCAGCACCATTTGGAGCTCTGGTGCGTATCCTTCAGAGTTGTGTCCGGATTCAGTCAGTGTTTACTGGGTTCGCTCTACGTTAGCCTTTGGCTGCCCCCAGCCAAACTGCAAGGCTGCAGGTTGACTTCTACACATTTAGGACACGTGCGGGGACTGCCTATAGTAGTTGATAGTAGCTCGGCCTGCTAGCTGTGAGACGCCTAGGGCTCGGGTTCGAACCTACTGTCCGGCATTTGTTCGAGTCCCTGGTCTTACTCAGGACGATAACGTGAGTACCTCTGAAGTCGGAGAAAATCTGCCTGTATGGCGAGGGAATACTAATTACGAGTACATTGAGCACACGGCTGCCATTGTAAGAAATTGGAAAAACGGATTTTCACGCAAAAATCAGTTTCAGAGATGAAACTTCGTCTGAGTTGAAAGCGGACGAAAGAAAAGAGAAAACGAAAAAAGAAAAAGAAAAAAAAAAAAAAAAAGGACACGTGCATCCGATTTCAGCCAAACCTCCTCAGTCGCCTCATACGACATGCATGGTAGGTAACATTGGTTCTGTTCTTAACACCCAAAATTTGGGCCCCGGTAACCACTCGAGCGGTATGTGATCTAAGAGAGATTGTACGTTGTGCCAGTTATGCACCTACAAGTAGGCCAGCACATCCAATTTCTGCGCTGCTTTTTATTTACTAGGTTAGCATCCCTAGGCTTACATCAAAAGCCTCTTACGACATGCATTGTAGGTAGCAGTGGTACTATTCTTTGCTTCCTTTGCGGGCCCTGGCAACAGACGGGCGACGGCACATCTGTCTATATCCTCTTCCTGTCCCTATTGACACATAAGTCTTCCACAAGAGACTTCACTGTGCCGTTCTGCTGGCTTTCTACCAACCGTCTCCCACGTCAATCCACACTCTTTCAACTCTCTATCTCTCTCTCTCTCTCTCTCTCTCTCTCTCTCTCTCTCTCTCTCTCCTACCTTTCTTCTTCATGTTTCCTTTGGACGTCCAGGCCTTCTCTTTCCATCCGCTGTCTATCTTCATCATCTGCGTTCTCACTAGATTGGGAATTCGGGTTCTCTAATAAAGGCAGCCGTCTGCCTCAGATTATCAGCCACGCCATACAGTTTATCTTCTGCGTTCTCACTAGATTGGGAATTCGGATTCTCTAATAAAGGCAGCCGTCTGCCTCAGATTATCAGCCACGCCACACAGTTTGTCTTGGACGCTAGTGTAGGTGGGCGACCTCTTTCTTCTCAAGTCTGCATACTGGGTGCATTTCTGTAGGCTATAATTCCTATGATTTCTGGTTCCCCGTTTGTGCCGACCTCTTCCAGCAGTAAGTTTTGGCCACCCTCCTGATGGTAGGTCTGACATTCTTACTGCGTGGCTAAATCTCCGAGGCAGACTGGTGACCGTAGAATCCGTTATCCCATTCCTCATTGTGAGGGTCGTTGCACCATGTTGTGCGCCTTACGGCCTGGTGCATCCGTTTTCTGCAAGCATTTATTTCGGGTTAGCATTCCCCATCGGACAGGTGCATCCGATTTCAGCCAAACCTCATAAGTCGCCTCTTACGGCACGCGTGGCAGGTGACAGTGGTTCTATTCTTCACACCCCAAATTTGGCGCCGGTAACCACTCGAGCGCGCTGTCCATCTAAGAGCTGTCCTAACCAATGCCCCCACTGGCATACGACATACATGTCCAAACCACCTCCACATACTAAATACATACTAAACATTGTTATGTTAATTTGTTTCATGAAGCCAGTGATATATGCCACTTTTGCTTTCTCTATAATCCTCTATCCAAGTTATTATTGTTCTCTGCAAGCCAAACTTCGTTTCATTGTGTCGTCCGTCCCCGTCAGCTTGTATCCACAAGTCTCACATTCATAACCCGTTAGACTAATTTTGTCTTCTCCGGTCGCAGGAGGGATGGGACAAAAGTAAGTGACGGGCAGGTGCCGTGGGTAAAAGAAGCCTTTGACACTGATTAAACAAACCGACATCTGGAGGTCAAGGCAAAATACCCCAGGTGCGGGCCTGATAATAGGGGCCTAACCGCCACTGACACGAGACACCTTTTCCAGGTGCGGTGGTGTCACTACCGTTATTAGACACTTCGGCTTGACTGGATAAGGTTGTAAATGTCAAATATTACTGATAGACGAAAAAGGTATTGTTTCCATTTACCTGTAAGGTACAACAGAAAATGAGAATGGACATAATTTGTGGACATTGAATATGTAGTCAAACGACAACTGATAAACTGCATATTTATTCCAACTCTCTGCTATCAGTGCCAAACATGGCCCCTGACTAAGACACAAGAAAGAAAGATTACAACATGTGAAATGAGATGTCTACGAAAAGCTGTCAATGTTACAAGGAGAGATATAGAGTGAGAAACGAGAATATCAGAAGCATCGTTGGTACTATACCATGCATACAGTACATCGAGAAGCAAAGAATCAAGTGGTTCGGCCATCTAATAAGAATGGAACCACATTTATTACCATCACGTGCCTACAATAATCGACTCTCAGGGCGCAGAGCACGAGGCAGGCCAAGAACACGATGGATAGATAACATCTCAGAGTCCTGCGAAAGCATGGACCGACAACGTCAAACGCAACACGCCTGGCACAAGATAGAAAATTAACTCTCCCAACAACGCTTCACGGCAAATGTGGTTAAGATAAGAATATGTAGTTGAAGATAACATTGTAGATATACATGAGAATGGACATCTTCTTCTTTGCGTTCGTTCTTTACAACCAATTTTAATCATTCTTTGTGATATGTTTGATCTTTGCCAAGAACGTGTATACGTTGCACATTGGTTTGGTAGGCCCTAAACGCATAGACTTTCAGTTTCAGTTTGGAATATCTTCATTGCACTCCGGACATGTCCATAGGTGCTCCGATCTCCTTCGCAATATCTCCAACAGCGTCCAGTGACTGACCGTACCAGTTCTATTTTGATTGATGAGCCGACTCGTATACCTGTTGTATCGTTCTTTTCTTGCCACACCAATCTTCAAACCCAGTTCTCGCAATCTAGTAGTTGACGTGGATTGGTGTAGATGAAGTTCTTCTCTGCGGTCACGCTCTATGAGGGCGTTCACGATGTCAGCTCTGTCCATTGTACCTCTGTCCAACGCATAGACTTCTACACGTTTAGGACACATGCATCCGATTTCATCCAAACACACTTAGCGCCTCTTACGACATGCGTGGTAGGCAACAGTGGTTCTATTCTTTACACTCCACACTTGGGCCCCGGTAACCACTCGGGAATGGACATAATTTGGGGGCATTGAATTGTTTTGTTTTTTCGATTCAGAAGCACTTGAGATTTCAGCTCTTCGGCACGGTGCCATGGACATCGTAACTATTCGCGCCCGAGTGGATACCGGGGCCCAAATTGGGGTGTAAAGAATATAACTACTGTTACCTGCCACGGATGTCGTAAGAGCGACTTAGAGGTGGGCTAGCTACCCACACCGTAAAAAAACGCTAGATGGCTATAGAACGGAGAGCGAACCGCGAGTAAACGCTGGCTGAAACCGGACACATCGCCAAAGAATAAGCACCAGAGCTCCAAATGGTGCTGAAGATGTGACGAAAAACACATCAATGCTAGGGCTGCATGAATCACATTTCCACATGAATAGAATTTATTAGGAGCTCTGGTACGTCGGTCTGGGCGGTGATCGCAAGAGAGTAACCTTCGGTTATGTGCCACGAACACCGTAAATCTGGATAACCTGTGACTTTTCTGCCTGCCCGCTGAAATGAACCGCACTAACAGGGGGCTTGTCACCCGTCGTCCAATGCGCTACGAGCAGGCGGGCTGGGCATTGAATTTATAATTGAAGATGAAATTATAGATATACATATAAGAATGGGCATCATTTGTGGGCATTGAATTTGTAATAAAAAAGTATAAAGCTGAAAGATACAGTAATACAATAACTAAAAGACCTAACTAGACTATGGAAGGGAACTGACATAAGGACAACAATCAAGTGTTTCTCTCGCGATCGTTCCTAAGGCCGTTTTTATCATCCCTCTGTGTATGCGGGTTCAATTCCGCGGGATGGCAGAAAAGCCACAGATTTCCCAGATTTACGGTGTTCGTGGCACCGAACCGAAGGGTTACGATGTCCATGGCACCGAGCCGAAGAGCTGAAAAGTGCTTCTGGATCGGGGAAAAAAAAAACACTTGCTTTTTGTTCTTATGTCAGTTCTCTTCCATAGGTTAATTAGTTCTTTTAGTTTTTGCAAAGCAATGCTCAACCTTCTTTTCATTTCTTTTATAGCATTCCCGTCATTTGTCAGCAATGCGCCAACTTAAACCACCTATGACTAGTCTTAAGTGCGATTGGCAAGTTGAATAATTATCAGTCTGTCTGACACACCGACTTTTTGCCAGTGTCCTGTCATTTGTCACGGTATCAGGTAGCAATGTGGTTTGTGGCTGGCTTTGTGTCTGCCGTGGGCTTGTCTGCTGAAGTCCCCCTACCCCATGACTTCACTTTCATTGTTCTGGTCCAGGGACTATTGTTATAGCTTGTCGCCATTCCTTACCTGGATTACCTTGGCGGGCAGGTGTCTGACTGATATTGTCTCCCTAAAATATACAACGGAAACCTGAGTCTTTCAAAAGACGGGAAATGTTTAGTAACAGAAGCATGACAACGGATAAGAAGCTGGTCTCCCTGCATGATATTGTTATTTACTTCCATTCTTCCGCCCGAGTGGTTACCGGGCCTAAATTTGGGTGTAAAGTATAGGACCACTGTTACCTGCCATGCATGTCGTAAGAGGCGGCTAAGGAGGTTCGGCTGAAATCGGATGCACGTGTCATAAACGTGTAAAAGTCTATGCGTTTAGGGTCTACGCACCAATGTGCAACGTATACACGTTCTTGGCAAAGATCAAACATATCACAAAGAGTGATCAAAATTGGTCGTAAAGAACAAACGCAAAGAAGAAGAAGACTTTCATTCTTCGGAAGAGTTGGGTCTCTGTAGCTTAAAGCTTATGTGCTCGCCTCTCGTGACAAAAGGTAACCGGTTCGCTCCCTCGTGAAGCCATCAGGATATTTCCCCAGAGATCCATGATCTCAGTGTAGGAGAGATCGATTTCCTAGTCTTATCGGAGACGGACAATGAAAAGTTGGTCCTGTGCTCAAGGGAACACGTAAAGATCCCTTTGCAGTTGAAAATCGATTTTTAAAATTAACTGTCATTACTGCATGTGAGAAATACATGGAGACGAGATTTGGAGGCAGAGAGCAACAATATAAAGAAGAGCTGGAGGGAGCTGTAGGAGATAGTTAGAGATAGCAAGACTTGGCATGAGTTGGTTGAGAGCCTATGTTGGAGGCGGAGATCAACAATATAAAGAAGAGCTGGAGGAGCTGCAGGAGATAGCTAGAGATAGCAAGACTTGGCATGAGTTAGTTGAGGGCCTATGTTGGAGGCAGAGAGCAACAATATAAAGAAAAGCTGGAGGGAGCTGCAGGAGATAGCTAGAGATAGCAAGACTTGGCATGAGTTGGTTGAGAGCCTATGTTGGAGGCAGAGATCAACAATATAAAGAAGAGCTGGAGGGAGCTGCAGGAGATAGCTAGAGATAGGAAGACTTGGCATGAGTTGGTTGAGGGCCTATGTTGGAGGCAGAGATCAACAATATAAAGAAGAGCTGGAGGGAGCTGTAGGAGATAGTTAGAGACAGCAAGACTTGGCATGAGTTGGTTGAGAGCCTATGCTGAAGGCAGAAATAAACAATATAAAGAAAAGCTGGAGGGAGCTGCAGGATATAGCTAGAGCAAGACTTGGCATGAGTTGGTTGATAGCCTATGTTGGAGGCAGAGATCAACAATATAAAGAAGAGCTGGAGGGAGCTGCAGGAGATAGCTAGAGATAGGAAGACTTGGCATGAGTTGGTTGAGGGCCTATGTTGGAGGCAGAGATCAACAATATAAAGAAGAGCTGGAGGGAGCTGCAGGAGATAGCTAGAGACAGCAAGACTTGGCATGAGTTGGTTGAGAGCCTATGTTGGAGGCAGAGATCAACAATATAAAGAAAAGCTGGAGGAAGCTGCAGGAGATAGCTAGAGATAGCAAGACTTGGCATGAGTTGGTTGAGGGCATTTGCCCCAACCGGGGTAAAAGGCAAAGAGAGAGAGAGAGACTGCATGTAGAATCGCTTTTTAGGGGCGGTGTATGACAGGTGGGACGTGAGCGTGAGGAATTTAATGGTCGCATGGCTAGTGCAGTCGCTGCGAAGTTGTTCAGGTTAGGATTTTTCATTTTTGCCCACAGCAGAACACAATCCATGGCATTACCGTGAATTGAACACGACTCTCCAGCATGGAAGCCGCGTTCGAAAATCGATACGTGCAAAATTTATTACAATAAATCTCCCACAAAAATTGTATTTGCGATCGTCGCCGGTGATACAGTGCTCGTGCACTGCCGCTGTGATCTTCCTGTGTAAGAAATAGATTAGAGCACACATAGCCATCCACCGAAGTGCAATGATGGTTGGCCCTATCGTAGAGGTTAGGTGCTCGTCTCTCCTGCCAAAGGTACCAGGTTCGCCCCCTCGTGGAGCATTCTGGGTATTTTTCCAGAGATCCCTGATTTCAGTACAGGTGAGATCGAATTCCTAGTCCTATCGGAGACGGACGATAAAACATAGGTCTCGTTTTGAATTTGAAAAAGAACCCTTGGCAATTCAGAATCGAGATGAGCAAGCTGAAAAGCCGCTGCCCGGGAAAAATTCGATTAAAATTCCTGCAAAAATATCTTCATCGTCGTCAAAATTACATCCGGGACCATGGCCTCATGAACAAAGTTTACAGAACAAGCTATGGGGAACTCTGGAAGAACTCTAACTGACATGCAGCTTCATGGAGGCAACCCATCTCATGGTTTAGACGGGCATACTTCTTCTGCGTTCTCACTAGATTGGGATTTCGGATTCTCTAATAAAGGCAGCCGTCTGCCTTAGATTATCAGACACGCCATATAGTTTGTTTTGGACGCTAGTGTAAGTGGGTCACCTCTCGTCTCAAGTCTGCATACTGGGGGCAGTTCTGTAGGATATAATTCTATGATTTCTGCTTCCCCATTTGTGCCGACCTCTTCCAGCAGTAAGTTTGGCCACCCTCGTGATGGTAGGTCTGACTTTCTTACTGCGTGGCAAAATCTCGAGGCAGA
>CM036776.1:7719315-7964315 GCA_020796225.1 Arion vulgaris
GGGAGGGACTGTAGTCGTCCATATGTAGTGTTCTTTGAAATTCGTCACTCCTGTTGTATCGTTTGTTTGATAAAGGCCTTTTGGTGGAAACGTTGCTGTTTATCGTCACTGTTTCTGTATTTTGTAACCCTATAGTTCTTTGTTTTTACGTGTTTCGCTGTTCTTCGCGTTCGTTCTTTACGACCAATTTTAATCACTTTTGTGATATATTTGATCTTTGCCAAGAACGTGTATACGTGCACATTGGTTTGGTAGACCCTAAACGTATAGAATTCTCACGTTTAGGACATGTGCATCCGATTTCAACCTATCCTCCTTAGTCTCCTTTTACGACATGCGTGGCAGGTAACAGTGATTCTATCCCATCCCCATCCCCCTCCAAATTTGGACCCCGGTAATCACTCGGGCGGTTTCGCTATTAAAAGGATAAGCAAGCAAGAGGAAAGGCAGGAAAATTGTTTGTTTGAAAACATGGACTACATTGGGGGTTGAAAGGTGAAGAGAAGAAGAAAAATACAGTACGTTTTTGTTGACGTGTTTTTTACGTGTTTCGCCATACGTTGCTACTGGAGCTCATACGTATCTTATCACCTTACGTCTTATCAAAAACAGGTCAAGGCTATAACTGGAATGGGCACCACTATCGATGTGATACTTATCAATGGATCACTTAATGAAGGTGACACTGTTGTCCTGGCCGGCACAGAGGGCCCACTAGTCACACAGATCAGAGGTCTCCTCATGCCGCAGCCGATGAAGGAACTCAGGGTCAAGGTGGGTCATGAATGTCCATGTTTGAATATCACAATTTGTCCATTGTTTTTGTAATGTAGTTATTGTACTACTACTGCTTCTGTTGTTATACGATCGACGTCATGGCACATTGGGTATTCCCATTCGTGCTCTGTCCTCCGCTGCAGCAGCCATCCCAAAGTACATTCGCTCGCCGTACCCAGGAAGTTGATTACTATATCTTCTCTCTCTACCACAAGACGACACTTTCTGGCATGTCAACTTAACTCCTAATTCTCGAACTCGTTCCAGTGTCTGAGACTTGTCCATGTGCTTCTGTTATTACTACTACTGTTGCTTGCTACTACTACTACTACTACTACTACTGCTGCTGCTATTGCTGTACAACTACTACTGCTAATACTACTACTATTGCTTCTACTATTTTTGCAGCTTTGCTGCAGAAGCTGACATTAGTAACTAAATGTGAGTCTCCCAGCTGCTTCTTCTTTTGTCAGCAAGCACACTGTTACCGGGTTGTTAACCCAGTGTCGTGGTTTTATGTATTTGTCTTGCGCTTCTCTGGTGACTTGTGTGATGGTTTCATAGTCCCTGGCAGAATTCAAGTACGTTATCTATCCACCTTTTCCTCGGTCTTCCTCTCGCCTTCCTTCCTGATATTCTGTTGTCTAAAGCTTCATAGGCAGTTTGGTCTGTTCCCATTCTTACTAAGTGGCCAAACCACTTCATTCTCTGTTTGGCTATATAATTCAAGCACGGTCTTGCTTGTTCTAACCTTTTCTCTGATGCTGGTATTCGTTACTCTGTCGATTCTTGTGTTGTTGGTGACTTTGCGGAGACATCTCATTTAGCATGTTGCTATTTTCTGTGTATGGTTCTTATTCATTGTCCATGATTGGCATTGGTAACATAGAGTGGGTATGAAGATGCTATTGATCAACTGTTGTTTAGCTGTCAGTGAGATGTTTGGATGTCTAAGTAGTGGCGAGCTGCTCTTCTGAAATCTGCAACTACTATCATTTCTTTGTTTACTTCCATAGATATCCTTGTGGTCTATTTGGCCAAATGGTTAAACCATCACCTTACATTCTGTAAGTCATGGGTTCTACTTCTACTTCGAGTGCTTCATATCGATCACTTGTTAAACCACTCTTTGTGATTTGTATGTCATCTGGGCCTAAGAGCGATTGATCGTTGTGCCAGTTATGCACCTGCAAGTAGGCCAGCGCATCTGATTTCTCGCGCTTTATTTACTAGGGTAGCTTTTCTAGGCCACTACCTCAGTCGCCTCTTACAACATGCCTTGTAGGTTGCTCTCTCTCTCTCTTTCTTTGCCTTTTTACCCGGGTTGGGGCATAGGCCCTCAACCAACTCATGCCAAGTCTTCCTATCTCTAGCTATCTCCTGCAGCTCCCTCCAGCTCTTCTTTATATTGTTGATCTCCGCCTCCAAATCTCGTCTCCATGTATTTCTCGGCCTCCTTCTTTCGCTGTCCCTCGGGTTCAGGCAAGGACCCTTCTTGTTATATTCCCCTCCGGTTTCGCAAAGTGTGTCCTATCCAGCGCCAGCGTCTTTTTAACCTGTTCGTTCACTGGAATCTGTCTTGTTCTCTCCATAAGTTCCTCATTTGTGCCCCTATCATACCATCATATTCCCCTTGTAGGTTGCAGTGGTACTATTCTTTGCTCCCTTACGAGCCCTGGCTACACACGTTGAGTCATGGATTGAAATCCAGAATGCACTGTTTTGTTCGCCGATGCATTTTTTCCCCGTTAGATCCTAGGATTGTTGCCATAGCTCGAAGCTCATGCTTTGTGTAATACTTGCGGCATGAGGTGGAGGGGGCTGCGGACATGGGCTGTGTCATAGTGGGAATCCTGGTACAATGAAGCTGAGCCAACTGTAAACTTATGGGTCTTCGGACTATAAGTTTAATTATGGTTAGAATTTTGGGAAATCAGACCACAATTAAACCTCTGAAGTCGAAGAAGGCTCGCCTGTATCGTGGGGACACTTATAAAAGGAAAGCATGCCTTCATGCAAAAATCAATCAGAGGCACCATAGCAGGTGTTCTGACTATACTTGGATTCAAAGATGAAGACAAGAAAGAAGACCACAACTGCACCACATGACCACGCATTCCAGTATTGGTGTATATAGACAAATTCATTTTAAAATCAACACAAAATGCTAAATCAAAGTTATATTATGCAACAAGTTAAGTTTAACAATAAGGAATATCAATATTATGAATAATTTTCATCAATAAATAACCATAGACTCACAGAATTGAGTAAAACGCTTGCAGTGTTCTATCAAACATCTATATTTTCCAGCCCCCACCTTATCTGATCTAGGTCAGGAATTCCCCGGTCAGTTGTCTAGCCTAGTTATCTAGACTTGGCTGTGGATGAAGTCAATCCTTCATCTTGAGATGGTTTAGACATTATGGGACAGAGTGAGAGGTGTTTTAATCAGCGAGCCACGGGAACCATCAGTATGCGTACTCTTCGATATATGTTGGGGGTGACTGAGCACCTATGGGTCTGCCCGGAGTGCATGGGAACCATCAGTATGCATACTCTTCGATATCTGTTTGGGGGGTCGTTGGCAAGCTGTTATAATGGGGAGGGTGGGCATTGCAAAGTTTATGTCGTGCAAAGTGGGCGGTGGGCCCAAAAAAATTTGGGAATCTATGGATTAACCCTTTCGCTGTTACATACTTTCCGAAGGCTGAGCTAAAAATAGCTACTCTTTGTTTATAGGTCACAAACGTAAATGTACGCCTATAGCAGTGACAGTAGCTATGTATAACGTGTTAACGCGTCTTTAGTCCACAGAGGAGAGATAATAACAGACGTGTTAATGCGTCTTTGAAGTGAATGGGGAAAACGTATATATACGTCCTTAGCAGCTAAAGGGTTAGGACCATAATGTCTTCTGCTTTTGAATATCATTTGAGACCCTTATCTGGTGTGTTTCCAAACAGAATCAGTATGAACATTACAAGACTGTGAAAGCAGCTCAAGGAGTCAAGATTTTAGCTAAGGATATGGAGAAAGCATTAGCTGGGCTTCCATTGTATGTGGCACAAGATGCTGATGAAAAGGAATATTTTAAGGTAAGTTTGTGTTGATGCAATAAAATTGGAAAAGCAAAGCTCAAGGGTGTTAGTCTAGGAGCATTGAAGTAAGTTTGTGTTTATAGAATCTAATTGGGAAAGCAAAGACAATGGGGTTAGTCTGGGAGCAGTGCAGTAAGTTTGTTGATACAATAGAATTGGGAAAGCAAAGCTCAAGGGGGTTAGTCTAGGAGCATTACGGTAAGTTTGTGTTTATAGAATTGGAAAGCCAAAACTCCGGAATATTAGTCTGGGAGCATTACATTAGGTTTGTGTTAATAGGGTGGAAAGCCAAAACTCCGGGACTAGTCTGGGAGCATTACAATAAGTTTGTGTTAATAGAATTGGAAAGCCAAAACTACGGAGTATTAGTCTGGGAGCATTACAATAAGTTTGTGTTTATAGAATTGGAAAGCCAATACTCAGGGGACTAGTCTGGGAGCATTACATTGGGTTTGTGTTTATAGAATTGGAAAGCCAATACTCAGGGGACTAGTCTGGGAGCATTACAATAAGTTTGTGTTTATAGAATTGGAAAGCCAAAACTCCGGGGTATTAGTTTTGGAGGATTACGGTAACTTTGCGTAAGTGTGGCAAAGTTCTGCTCATGACAAGCTATTTGATGATGATGATGATGATGATGTTGGAGAAGGAACTCCTGTTCTTCTTTGAACGTTCCATATCCACCACTTGTTAAACTACTTCATGATTTTGTATTTGATCTGAGCCTAAGAGCGATTGTATGTTGTTCCAGTTATGTGCCTACAAGTACATCCAATTTCTGCAACACTTTTATTTACTAGGGTAGCTTCCTTAGATCCCTACCTTAGTCGCCTCCTACAACATGGCTTGTAGGTTGCAGTGTTACTATTCTTTGCTCCCCTTGCAAGCCCCAGCAACACAGACAGATGGCATGCCTGTATGATGGTCATCATCATTAGGTGCCATGCCGGCTGGCGTAGGCAATCATGGATCTCCACAAATCTCTGTCTTTGGTGTTTGCTATCAATTCAGATGTTGACGCTCTACTGTGCCATGAAGTCAGGCTATCCAAAATTTTCTCTCTCTGTCTTCTGTTTCGTCTAACCTCGATTTTACCGGTTGTCACAATGTGTTCTAAACCTACCCTCATCATCACATGTCCGAAAAATGATGACTGCCTCTTTCTTATATTGATGATAAGCTTTCTCTGTGTCTTGACATCATTCTCTCTCTTTCGATCACCACCCAGACCAATGTACCAGATTTCCCCATAAATTCTATTCATGTAGAAATCTGATTCATGCAACCTTAGCATTGGTGTGTTTTACATCACATCTTCAGCACCATTTGGAGTTCTGGTGCTTATCCTTTGGCGATGTGTCCAGATTCAGCCAGCGTTTACTCGGTTGCTCTCCGTTCTGTAGCCATCTAGTGTTTTTAACAGTCTAGGGTAGCTAGCCCCACACCAACCTCCTTAGTCGCCTCTTACGACATGCCTGGCAGATAACAGTGGTTCTATTCTTTACACCCCAATTTGGGCCCAGTAACCACTTAGACGGACCTCATTCAACACCTCAACATTAGTGATTTTAGCAGTCCATGGAATTCTCATCATTCTTCTGTAAAATCACATCTCTGTGTCCTCCTCAGTGTATGACAGTGGACACTGATAATACGAAAAGCAGGCCTTCATGCAAAAAGCAGTCAGAAGTGCCACACAAGGCATGAATTTATAGCAGGTGAACGCCCGTCTGCCCAGCGTGTTCGTAGCTCGTTGGACTACGGGTGACTATCCCTCTGTGTGTGCAGGTTCAATTCCGCCGGATGGCAGAAAAAGCCACAGATTCCCCAGATTTATGGTGTTCATGGCACGAAGCGAAGGGTTCGATGTCCATAATACCGAGCCGAAGAGCTGAAAATCTCAAGTGCTTCTGGATTGGGGGAAAAAAAATAGCAGGCGAACGCAAGAAGAAGAAAAGAATATGATGATGATGATGACGTTGATTTTATTTCTAATACATTAATAGTTGCTCATATCTGTTGATTGTTGCTCTCTCTACAGGATGAGGTGGCGGCTGTCCTTAAGGAAACTCTGGAGTCCATCAAGGTCCAAGAGAGAGGAGTCTTTGTGCAGGCATCAACTTTAGGTTCACTGGAAGCTCTTTTGGAATTCTTAAAGACTTCTGAAATTCCAGTAAGTTGAGATAAATGTTAGGTCAAATAGTTGAAAGGTCGTATAGTTGAAAGGTCATATAGTTAAAAGATGACATAGTATAGAAAGAAGGTCAAATAGTTCTTCTTGAGCGTTCCATATCGAACACTTGTTAACCACTCTGTGATGTGTATGTGATCTGAGCCTAAGAGCGATTGTACGTTGTGCCAGTTATGCGCCTACATTAGGCCAGCACATCCGATTTCTGCGCTGCTTTTATTTACTAGGGTAGCATCCTAGGGCCTACTTCCATCGCCTCTTACGACATGCGTTGTAAGTCGCAGTGGTACTATTCTTTGCTTCCCTTACGAACCCTGGCACCACACGGGCGATGGTCAAATAGTTAAAAGGTCAAATAGTTAAAAGGTCATATAGTGCTAAGGTCATATATTCTTCTTCTTCTGCGTTCTCACTAGATTGGGATTTGGATTCTCTAATAAAGGCAGCCGTCTGTCTCAGATTATCAACCACACCATACAGTTTGTCTTGGACACTAGTGTAAGTGGGCCACCTCTGTAGGATATAATTCCTATGATTTCTGCTTCCCGTTTGTGCCGACCTCTTCGTGCAGTAAGTTTTGGCCACCCTCGTGATGGTGGGTCTGACATTCTTACAGCGTGGCTAAATCTCAGAGGCAGATTGACGACCGTAGAATCCGTGATCCCATTCCGCATTATGAGGTCGTTGCACCATGTTATGCGCCTTACGACCTGGTGCATCCGTTTTCTGCAAGCATTTGTTTGGGTTAGCATTCCCTAGAAAGGTCATATATTGGAAAGGTCATATAGTGGAAAGGTCATATAGTAGAAAGGTCATATAGTGGAAAGGTCATATAGTAGAAAGAAAAGTTGGAGTCTCTGTGGTGTAGAGGTTAGGCGCTCACCTCTCATTCCAGAGGTACTCAGTTTGCTTCCTCGTGAAGCCATCTGGATATTTTTCTAGAGATCTCTTATCTCAGTGTAAGATAGGGTTTCTAGTCCTATCAGAGATGGATGATAAAGCATATGTCCTGTCTTCAAGTTGAGCATGTAAAAAAAATCCCATTGCAGTTCAAAATTGAGAAGAACAGGCTGGAATGCCGCTGCACTGGCAAAATTCATTAGAAAGATTAAAAATAGAATTCCTACAAAATATTTTCATCATTTTCAAAATTACATCATGGGCCCACGTTGGTGCTACCAAGTTCGTGCTCTTCTGCTGAAATCATTCTGTGTAGGAAAGAGATCGGAGCACACATGGTTACTCACCGAAGTGCAATGATGATGGTCCTAACAATCAATCAATAGTTGAAAGGTCATATAGTTAAAAGATCATATAGTTCAAAAGTCATGTAGTTAGAAAGGTCATGCAAGAAGTTCATGTTTTCAAACTAAGATATTGCCTTCAGTATATTTCACCTTTATGAAAAATATACATTTTCAATTCCAATGTTGTATCAACCCTAACATATGCCAGCAAGAGCTGGAGAAGGACTAAAGATATACAAAGCAAGTTGAATGCATTTGAAAATAGTTGTCTGCAAAAAATGATGAACATAAAATGGAATGAATTCAGAAGTGTTGAAATCAGAGAAATGTCTGGTCAACCACTAGTAACAACTGTCACCCGAGTGGTTGCCGGGGCCCAAATTGGGGTGTAAAGAATAGAACCACTGTTACCTGCCATGCATGTCGTAAGAGCGACTAAGGAGGTTGGGCGTGGGACTAGCTACCCCACACCGTAAAAACACTAGATGGCTACAGAACGGAGAGTGAACTGAGTAAACGCTGGCTGAAACCGGACACATCACCAAAGGATAAGCACCAGAGCTCCAAATGGTGCTGAAGATGTGATGTAAAACACACCAATGCTAAGGCTGCATGAATCAGATTTCCACAAGAATAGAATTTATGGGGAGGTCTGGTACATCAGTCTGGGGTGATCAGAGAGAGTAACAACTGTTATAAAAGGAGAAGATGGAGATATGTTAGGCATACCTTGAGAAGAAATGTCTAGTCAACCACTAGTAGCAACTAAGAAGGAAAAAATAGAGATATGTTGGACATACCTAGAAGAAAGCGATCAAAGAATAACAAAGCAGGCATTGAAGTGAGATAGAAAGTGTTCTGGTCCAGATTCGAGGCAGAAAATGATGGAGATGGCACTTGGTCTGATCTTAATATCAAATACAAATCTCTTAGACCAAGAGAAAGACATGTATGTATTGTATGGTATGTATGTATTGTATGGTATCACATAAGCAAGCAAAATGAATCATCAAACCATGAAATTAAAACAAATCCAAGGTTTTGACTATAAGTCTTTATCAAGAAACATACACATTGTATACTAAACAGACTAAATCATGGATCCAGATAGTCAAAACGTTGGAGTTTTGTTAGTATTATGATTTGATTATTCACTTATCTGATACCATACAAAAGTGACTTTGTCCTAAAACGCCAATTTATTAAGTATCACCGCAGCCACCACTCAGATTTCATCTCATCTGATCTGACCATCTCAGATTTGTAGGTTATTGTTTAAGGGTTTTAAAGCCGAAGGATTGACTTCATTGCACCGGTTTTACCCCATATGGCTCGCCCCTCTCCGCATGAAATGGCACGCCACCTGCCGAGAGTATTGCACAAAGCACGAATTCCGTAGCTCCAGCAACAATCCTAGGGTCTCAGGTTATTGTACATCGCTAAACTAAGAGTTAATGCTTGTTGTTTCTGCTTACATCTTATACTCATGCCTTATGTTCTTCTTCTGTTAATCTCCAGTATGCAGGAATTGGCATAGGTCCAGTACATAAGAAGGATATTATGAAGGCCTCCGTCATGCTTGAACATGATTCACAGTAAGTTTATCGGATCTGCTCTCATGACATCACATACTTTATATATATAGTTGGCCTTTTTCATCTTCACAGACGATCAATTGACATGTGTTTTACTGTGACAACTTCTGAGTTTGCACTTGTCTCTCTTGTCTTTACAGATCATCAATTGACATGTCACCTGAGTGATTACCAGGGCTCAAATTTGGGGTGTAAAGAATAGAACCACTGTTACGCATGTCGTAAGAGGCGACTAAGGAGTTTTGGCTGAAATCTGATGCATGTGTCCTAAATGTGTAGAAGTCAACCTGCTGCCTTGCAGGACGGCTGGGGCAGCCAAAGGCTAACGGAGAGCAAACCCAGTAAACGCTGGCTGAATCCGGATACATCGCCGAATGATAAGCACCAGAGCTCCAAATGGCTCTAAAGATGTGATGAAACCCACCCATGCTAAAGCTGCATGAATCAGATTTCCACATGAATGAATTTATGGAGAGATCTGATACATCAGTCTTTTAGGTGATCATGAGAGAGAGAGAAAGGCTGACGGAGAGCGAACCCAGTAAACGATGGTTGAAATCTGACACATCGTCCAAGGACAAGCACCAGAACTCCAAATGGTACTGAAGATTGTGACCTAACAAAAACGTTTTTGGCAAAGCTGTTTATATATCACAATAAAATGATAAAATGGCCAAAGAGAGAGAGAGAGACAGGTTCTTGTGTGTCTTCATACATGGTGTTCTTTACATGAAGAAGTTCAGTAATGGTTTTGTACTATCACTTTACATGGAAAAGTTCAGTACTAGTTTTGTACTATCACTTTACATGGAAAAGTTCAGTACTAGTTTTGTACTATCACTTTACAATGAAGAAGTTCAGTACTAGTTTTGTACTATCACTTTACATGGAAAAGTTCAGTACTAGTTTTGTACTATCACTTTACATGAAGAAGTTTAGTACTAGTTTTGTACTATCACTTTACATGAAGAAGTTTAGTACTAGTTTTGTACTATCACTTTACATGAAGAAGTTTAGTACTAGTTTTGTACTATCACTTTACATAAAGAAGTTCAGTACTAGTTTTGTACTATCACTTTTAGACAAACTAAAGATCCATTAGCCTGTTGTCACATTAATTTTCATATTTCACCCTTCCTGACCCCAACTCTGCTGGATTCAGATCCAGGCACAGAACACACCTTGTTGACCTGTATGATAATAATATCATCAATATAAGAAAGAGTCGGTGATCATTTTTTGGGCATGTGATGAGAAAGGGAGGTTTAGAACACATTGTGAGAACCCGTAAAATCAAGGGTAGACGAGACAGAGGAAGACAGAGCAAATTTTGGATAACCTGACATAGTAAGGTAGAGTCTCACATGTGAGTTGATAGCTTCTTCTTGACGCACCATATCGACCACCTGTCAACCACTCTGTGTGATTTGTATGTGATCTGAGCCTAAGAGCGATTGTCGTTATGTCAGTTATGCCCTAAACGTAGGCCAGCACATCCAATTTCTGCACTGTTTTTATTTACTAGGTAGCATCCCTAGTGCCTAAATTAGTCGCCTCTTACGACGTGCATTGTAGGTCGCAGTGATACTATTCTTTGCTTCTATTGCGGCCTTGGTACCACATGGGCGTGAATTGATAACAAACACCAACGACAGAGATTTGTGGAGATCCATGATTGCCTATGCCAGCCGGCAAGGCACCTGATGATGATGATAATAATACTATTAATTTTTATATAAATTATAGGGCATGTTAACTCAACAAATGTTTGCAGAAACCAGATGCTCCAGGCATCAAGGCACATAACATGGTGCAACAACCCTCACAATGAGGAGCGGATTCTACGGTCACTACTCTACCTCAAAGATTTAGCCACACAAGTGCCCGAGTGGTTACCGGGGCCCAAATTTGGTGTGTAAAGAATAGAACCACTGCTACCTGCCATGCATGTCATAAGAGGTGACTAAGGAGGTTTGGCTTAAATCGGATGCACATCCTAAACATGTAGAAGTCTATGCGTTTAGGGGTGTACCAAACCAATGTGCAATGTATACACATTCTTAGCAAAGATCAAACATATCACAAAGAGTGATTAAAATTGGTTGTAAAAAGAACGAACGCTAAGGAGAAGAAGAAGAGCCACGTAAGAAGAATGTTGTACCAATCATACCAGCTCCTCTTATTAGAGAATCTGAAATCCCAATCTAGTGAGATTGCAGAAGAAGAAGAAATCTAAATTATTTTTTAAATTATAGATAAAATATATAATGAACAAATTTAGATTTAAATTGCTGGAGATGTTGATTTATTTGGGTCATACACTTGCTGTCTCCAGGTACGCAGTCATCTTAGCCTTTGATGTGAAAGTTGAGAGGGATGCACAAGATATGGCGGAAAACCTTGGAGTTCGAATCTTCACCGCAGACATTATTTATCATCTGTTTGACGCCTTTATTAAATACAGAGACGATTTGAAGAAAAAAAGACAGGAGGAGTTCAAACACATCGCTGTGTTTCCTTGCAAGTTAAGGATTCTCCCACAGTTCATATTCAATTCCAGGGACCCCATTGTTATGGGGGTCAGTGTGGAAGGCGGATTCGTTAAAGAAGGAACTCCAATTTGTGTCCCCAGCAAAGAAGTGAGTATTTTCTGTTGTTGAGTGTTGCTGTCAATTGTCACTGTTACCCATAAAATTATCTTGGTTTTTCTCATATACTTCCATTCATTTTTATTTCAAATAAAATTCCATTCACTTTTTTCCAATACAAAAATTCCATTCACTTTTTTTTCAAATAAAAGTCTATTCACTTTTTTCCAGAAAATTGCAATAGTTTTTAATTTCCATTTTTTACCATAAAATTCCATTACTTTTTTATATATAAAATTTCATTCACTATTTTTCCATAACGTTTAACGCTTCCCCCTCCCTCCCTAAAATGCAATTATCATTCCATAAATTTCATTCAAATTTTGTTTTTCTCCTAAATTTCCATTCACTTTTCTCCCAAAAATTACATTCACTTTTTTCATTAAGTTCAATTTGCTTTTTATAAAATTCCATTCACTTATTTCCTCATAAAATTCCATTTCTTTTTTTCATAAAATCCCATTCGCTTTCCTCATAAAATCCCATTTTAACCAGAGAAACACAGTAACCATCAGTATGCATACTCTCGATATATGTTAGGGGAGACTGGGCACCTATGGCTCTGCCTGGAGTCAGTTTAGTAACCAATAACAACGTTGAAGAGAAAGACCTAGATATTCAGAACAGGTGTGTTTGTCTTGTTCTCCTCCCGACCGTATGTATACATAACGGTGACATCAGATATCCCTGTACCAGTTTGATAACGGATAAATATGATCGCGTCTCAGGTGTACGTGGAAGGTCTGTTTGTATCGTCAAACCCAGCGGAGATGATTTGTTGCTGATAGTTATGAATATTATCATGGCTATATATCAAGTTAGTACATATTTGATAAGCTTGTCAACCTGAGCGGTTATCTCGTTAGATCACGTCTGTCGGAGATAACACACCCCCTGTTGTGTAATCGTGTCTATCGATACCGATCTATCTATTGTCTGTCCCTGTTGGATCTTTCAGCGCTCAGGGTGTGCTTCTTCTTCTTCTTCGAACGCTCCATATCGACCACTTGTTAAACCACTTTTTGTGATTTGTATGTAATCTGAGCCTAAGAGTGATTGTACGTTGTGACAGTTATGCGCCTACAAGTAGGTCAACACATCCGATTTCTGCGACGGTTTTATTTACTAGGTAGCTTCCTAGGCCCCTACCTCAGTCTAATATTATGACTTGCCTTGTAGGTCGTAGTTTCACTATTCTTTGCTTCCCTGGCGAGCCTAGGCAACAGATGAACGATCTTGTCTTTTTTTTTTTTTTTTTTTTTTTCGATCCAGAAGCACTTGAGCTGGAAATCTCTTCGGCTCGGTGTCATGGACATCGTAACCCTTCGGCTCGGTGCCACGAACACCGTGAATCTGGGGAACCTGTAGCTTTTCTGCCAGTCCGCGGAGTTGAACCCGCACTTACAGATGGATAGTCACCCGTAGTCCAACACGCTGGGCACGCGGGCATCTTGTCTATAAATATCTATCTATTGTCTATTCATGTTATACCTGACAACTGTCAGGGTATGCCAGGAGTTCTGGCAAGTTCACTGGAGCGCACCTTTTATTTGGTGGTATGTTATGAGAATGAGACAAGAAATGCCTGCAAGGATAGCCCTCACTTGGACACCAGAGGAAAGAGAAAGAAAGGCAGACCACGGACAACATGGAGGCGCATGATGGAAGAGGAACTGGACACCGCATCTCTGACGTGGGGCTCTGCGCTGAAGGTTGCACGGGACAGGAGAGCATGGAAAGTCCTTTCTGAAGCCCCATGTGTCACTAGGCATGACTGGATTAAGTAAAGTAAGTAATCCCTACTGCTTCTGATATTTCTGGGGTTCTTCTTCTGCGATCAACTTCTGCTATGCGACTACTCTGTATGTGTCATAAACAGGGTGATGTGCTTGATGTCTTCACCGGTTCCCCATAATTTGTTTTGTAGTGTTGTTTCTGTTGGCCAGATTTCCATTCTCACACTGCTCAGGCTGGGGCAGTCTTGCAGGATGTGTTCTGTGGACTGTTTGCTCCACAAACGCAGGCAGCTGAGTCCCTGAGACCCATTCTATGGAGGTGTGCTCTGAGACTGCAGTGTCCGTTCCCATTCTGGAGTTCATCGTTTGTTGAAACACGTAATAACAAAGTACTGTAGTTTTACCACACAAAAAAACAATGAGAATTACACAGCAAAGTTTCGACTAAAAGGTCTTTATCAAGCAAACGATACAACAGGAGTGACGAATTTCACAGCACACTACATACAGACTTTGACAAAGATATTGGGTTCATCGTTTTCGTGGGAGACCCTCGGCCAGTGGCGTATCCTGATAATGCGTGATAGGTGTACTGCTACATTTTTTTTTTCTATCCAGAAGCACTTGAGCTTTCAGCTCTTCGGCTCGTGCCATGGACATCGTAACCCTTCGGTTCGGTGCCACGAACACCGTGAATCTGGGGAACCTGTGACTTTTTCTGCCAGTCCGCGGAATTGAACCCGCACTCACAGAGGACTAGTCACCCGCAGTCCAACGCGCTATGGACAGGCGGGCGCACTGCTACTTAAAATGAATGTGTGCCCTCATATGTAACCTGAATTTTTAACTTTTTTTTGTAATAGAGTTTTATGCAAATCTGTTCCTCTCCATTTCCACGTGTAAACTACGAACTCAATTTTTTAAATCTCATTTTGCCCCTTCTTGAAAGAAATGTTGTGCACGCCCATGATTCCATCACTCAAACATTCAAACAAAATGTCGCTCCCTCTACAATTAAACAATTACTTACTGCCTCATCACTTTCTAACTTGTTTTCTGGTAAATTGTTTTTTCCCGATCCAGAAGCACTTGAGCTTTTCATCTTTTCGGCTCGGTGCCATGGACATCGTAACCCTTCGGTTCGGTGCCACGAACACCGTAAATCTGGGGAATCTGTGGCTTTTTCTGCCATCCAGCGGGATTGAACCCGCACATACAGGGATAGTCACCCGTAGTCCAACGCGCTACGAACACGCTGGGCAGACGGGCGTTTTTCTGGTAATATAGCATGGTGGTACAGCTAGGACGGATGGTAATATAGCATGGTGGTACAGCTAGAGCGGAAGGTAATATAGCATGATGGTACAGCTAGAACGGGTAGTAATATAGCATGGTGGTACAGCTAGAACGGATGGTAATATAGCATGGTGGTACAGCTAGAACGGAAGGTAATATAGCATGGTGGTACAGCTAGAACGGAAGGTAATATAGCATGGTGGTACAGCTAGAGCGGAAGGTAATATAGCATGGTGGTACAGCTAGAACGGATGGTAATATAGCATGGTGGTACAGCTAGAGCGGATGGTAATATAGCATGGTGGTACAGCTAGAGCGGAAGGTAATATAGCATGGTGGTACAGCTAGAGCGGAAGGTAATATAGCATGGTGGTACAGCTAGAATGGAAGGTAATATAGCATGGTGGTACAGCTAGAATGGATGGTAATATAGCATGGTGGTACAGCTAGAACGGAAGGTAATATAGCATGGTGGTACAGCTAGAATGGATGGTAATATAGCATGGTGGTACAGCTAGAACGGAAGGTAATATAGCATGGTGGTACAGCTAGAATGGATGGTAATATAGCATGGTGGTACAGCTAGAACGGAAGGTAATATAGCATGGTGGTACAGCTAGAACGGATGGTAATATAGCATGGTGGTACAGCTAGAATGGATGGTAATATAGCATGGTGGTACAGCTAGAATGGAAGGTAATATAGCATGGCGGTACAGCTATGACGGATATAAACAGAACGGATAACCTTATAAGAAGCTACCAAGTTGGTTTTTTTTAGTTATTCTATTTGCCCCTATTTTTAATCCTCCTTCGTAAAATGGCGATGAATCGGGCATACCCTTCGGAAGACACAGTTGAGTGTCACTAGGCACGCACTTTGGTGGAACCCTCAAGAAAAACGGAAAAGAGGAGATCCTAGGCAAACCTTTAGGCTGAGTCTTCTTGAGGAACTGAAGGATGCTAGACTATCCTGACTAGACTAGACTATCCTGACTAGATTAGACTATCCTGACAACTATACTATCCTGACTACACTCCTGACTAGGCTAGACTATCCTGACTAGACTCCTGACTAGGCTAGACTATCCTGACTAGACTATCCTGGAAAGCCATAAAAAACAGGCAGAGACTGGGAAACGGGAGAAAACTGTTGAGGCCGTATGCTCCACGAGGAACGGAGAGGAGTTAGCCAAGTCATAAACCCTCGTCGTAGCTCTTTATGAAGGAAGAGAGGCTGGGGATCGATAGGACACCCATTGAGAAGACCGACCGGAAGCATTGCAAAACAGGCTCTGTTTTGGAAATCGCAAGGAACGAGGAGTAGGGGAAAGCCTAGACATACCTGGAGAAGAGAGCTGGCGACTGATACATTTTTTTTTTCCTGACCCAGAAACACTTGAGTTTTCAGCTCTTCGCCTCAGTGCCATGGACATTGTAACCCTTCGGTTCGATGCCACGAACACCGTAAATCTGGAGAACCTGTGGCTTTTCTGCCAGCCCGCGGAATTGAACCCGCACTCACATGGAGCTTGTCATCCGTCGTCCAACCTGCTACGAACACGCTGGGCAGGCGGCGACTGATATTAAAAGGATAGATAAGACATGGAACGAATTGGAAGGTGGCAGAGAGAGAGGAAGAGCTGGAAGAAGTTTATTGAAGACCTGTGCTCCGTTGGGAGTTAAAAGGTGAAGAAGAAGAAGTAGAAGCTCTTTATCGGTAACCTTCTTCGCGAATCTGCTTTTTTTTCTTTCGTCACACTTCCACCACTTTCGTTGGCTCCCTTCCTTCCTTTCGCTTGAAATATTGTCTATATATTCAATGTTGTCTCTTGTATAAGCATTGGCCAATTCCTCCTTACCTTTCAAACCTACCTTTGTTTTTATATTTGCCTATAAATTTTGAACAATCTGTTTTCATCAGAAAGGTCAGATGTCAAAGGTAATAACCCACGCTTTCACTTTCATTCATAACTTGCCGTGTAGTGGGCGGAACACACTCGTCATAACACGTCACGTGTCACTGTCGTATAAGTAGCGGGTTGAACCAAACAAATTGTTATTGATGTGTCGTGACGACACGTCAGGCCACTGACGACAACACTCGGTAAGAAGGAATTAAGTGCAGACATGCGATTCTGGTTTTCCGCTCAGATCCGGTCTAGGGATATTCTAGCAACATCCGATATTGTAGCAATCCTGTCTGGGGATTTCTTCTTCTTCTGTATTTTATCATATAATAATAATAATAATTTCTCTCGTACCGTTATACGTTACATAGGGCCTGCAAGTAAATTCCCCATACCGCTCTATCCTGGGCAACTCGCTCAATCTCCTCCATGGAACTGAGACCGATATTTCCTGCCTCTCTCAGCAAAGTTCGTTTCAGAGTCTCCTTAGGTCGACCTCTCTTTCTTTGAACCCTTTGCATCCCACTTCAATGCCTGCTTTGATATTCGTTGATCATTTCTCCTCAAGGTGTGTCCAACATACCTCCATCTTCTCTTTCTTATAACAGTTGTCACTAGTGGTTAACCAGACATGTCTCTGATTTCATCACTTCTCCTGAATTCGTTCCATTTTATATTCATTAATTTTCGCAAACATCTATTTTTTAAATGCATTCAACTTGCTTTCTATATCTTCAGTCATTTTCCAACTCTCGCTGGCATATGTTAGGATTGATACAACATTTGAATTGAAAATTCGTAATTTAGTTTTAATACTATATAACTTGCAGTTCCATATTTTATTTAGACTTTTAAAAGCTGATGTTGTTTTGCCAATTCGTATCATAATTTCTTTTTAACATGTAATGCTTCAGAATAAAAAGAGATTTCCTAGAACGGGTGAAAAATAGTGGTTTATCATTGACTGGACGTCGCCATTAACCACAGTAAACGAGCCGTTGACCTTTTTTTTTTAGGCACCACTTATACGTTCAGTAGTTTGCCATTGGTGAGGTGTATTTTTACATTTCTTAAAAAATTCACGGGAATAAATTTGCTTCCAGACGCGTCCGTTTGTTGCCGGGGCTCGCAAGGGGAGCAAAGAATAGTAACACTGTGACCTGCAAGGCATGTCGTAAGAGGCGATTAACGTAAGGGCCTAGGAAAGCTACCCTAGTAAATAAAAAAGCGTCGCAGAAATCGGACGTGCTGGCCTATTTGTAGACGCATAACAGGCACAACGTACAATCGCTCTTATGGTCTGATTACATACAAATCACAAAGAGTGGTTAACAAGTTGTCGATGTGGAGCGTTCGAAGAAGAAGCAGCGTTCCAAATAGACAGCCGCTGAGTTTGGACCAGTACTCTTGGGTTGTGATCAAGCCCCCTACCACTACGCCCCCAGACGCCCACTAGAACGGTACTTACTTAAACCCCCTTTCGCTGCACATACTTTCCGAAGACGGATCTAAAAATAGCTACTCTTTGTTTCAAGGTCACAAACGTGAATGTACGCCTATAGCAGTGACAGTAGCAATGTATAACGTGTTAACACATCTTTAGCCCACAGAGGAGAATAATAAAAAGACGTGTTAACTTGTCTTTAGCAGTGAATGGGAAAACGTCTATACACGTCTTAGCAGCTGAAGGGTTAAAGTTACATTTTCTATTTCAAAATGTTACGTTACCCGTCTGTACAAAATGTGTGTGTGTGTAAGCGTCTGGACAATGGATTAAGTCGAGTGCTGCCATGCCGGGGGACCCAGGTTCAATCCCCGGTAAGGCCAAGGATTATTTATCTGTTGGAGGCATAAAGAAAAATCCTAACTTGAACAATTTCACGGCGACTAGTCTTCTTCTTCTTTGCGTTCGTTCTTTACGACCAATTTTAATCATTTTTTTGTGATATGTTTGATCTTTGCCAAGAACGTGTATACGTTGCACATTGGTTTGGTAGGCCCCTAAACGCATAGACTTCTACATGTTTAGGACACGTGCATCCGTTTTCAGCCAAACCTCCTTAGTCGCCTCTTACGACATGTGACAGGTAACAGTGGTTCTATTCTTTACACCCCAATTTGGACCCCGGTAAACGCTAGTCATGCGAGGTTAAATTCTACAGGCTCATGTACCCTTGTGCTACACCGCTTTCTTCCATTTCTTCCAATGCTCCATATCGACCACTTGTTAACCACTACGCAGAATGGTGAGGGTATCAAGAAGAGGCCGGTTTAGAAATGAATACATCTGGGGGAAAAAGTGTGTACAACATCAGTACCAACCGTGGACGTTGATATCAAACGATATAAAAGAAAACTAGTCACGAAAGAGATGAAATGTCTACGCAGAATGATGGGAGTATCAAGAAGAGGCCGGTTCTGAAGTAAAGACATCAGGGTTTGAAGACTGGTATTGTGTTAAAACCCCGCAGGGAAAGTAGAGGAAGGCCTAGACATACCTGGAGAAGAGAGCTGGAGACTGATCAGTTATATCAGGACTATCATCATGCACTCGGACATGTCCATGGTGCTCGATCTCCGCCTCAGCAGATCCAGCAGTGGAGACTATTAAAGGATAGGTAAAACATGGGAAGAATTGGAAGGGATGGCAGGAGAGAGGAAGAACTGGAAGAAGTTTGTTGAAGACCTGTGCTCCGTTGGGAGTTGAAAGGTGAAGAAGAACTAACTCATCGGACTTCACTTGACATAGGCTGTTCTTCTTTTTTGAACGCTCCATATCGGCCGCTTATGAAATCACTCTTAGTGATTTGTATGTGATCTGAGTCTAGAGCGATCAACGTTATACCACTTATGCGCATACAAGTAGGCCAGCACATCCGATTTCTGCGACCTTTTTTTTACTGTGGTAACACATTGTGAAAACGTGTACACCAGTGCTATATTGAACCAATACTTATGTATGGTAGCGATGCATGGACAATGAACAAACAATCAATAAGATCATTGGAAGCCACAGAGATGTGATTTTACTGAAAAATGCTGAAATTATATGGGCGAGAAAACAAATTAGGAGTTTTAAATCAGGCCTGCACAAAAGAACCTTATCAAAGAATAAGACAATCAATGCTCTACGGGTATATAATGCGAAGAGCAGATTTAGAACATTTGGTGACAATAGGTAAAATTCAGGGAAGGAGAGATCGTGGAAGACAGAGGGAGAAGAGGCTGGATGGCTGACATCGTGTTCGACACAAGATCGACATCAGAACTAATTATATGCACCAAGCAGAGAGAGTTGTAGAGAGACATGATCGACTACGCCGGCAGGCATGACACTTGATTGATTGATTGATTGAGCATCCCTAGGCCCTAACTCATTCACCTCTTACAACATACCTTGTAGTTCACAGTCTTACTATTCTTTGCTTCCCATACAAGCCCCAGCCACAACATACGGACGAACATAGGCACAAAGTTGCATCCCCCCGTAACGCTTACGGACAACGAGGACAGTAGAAGTCAAGTACCGAGCGCATCCTGTATCTATTTTCTCCATATTCTATATTTGTAACTCCTCCTAGTGGGATTTTGGAGCTCGGGGAGGGGGAAAGACCAGGAAGTAACAGATTAAACACTGCTGCCCGTGACCCCTTTTTCCTTAAAACCAGATATCACTTCCCCTCACTTTCATCACACTTGCCATCTACCAGCTTATTTTTCCCGCTGCCTTCTATTTCCGTTTTTGAAATCTTTCCGTCCCGTACTTGTGTAGTTTTATGGGGGAAGAGAACGTCCACCTGATTACCAAATCCTGGGCCTATCTTCCTTCTTCTCTCCCCCTCTCTTTTATCGTCACACTGTTACCAGGTTGTTGCCCAGTGTCATGGGTTTTCTGTTTTTGTCTTGCGCTGTTCTAGTGGCTTGAGTGATTGTTATTTTTGAGCGAACAAACAATTGAATACAAAGTAAACAACTTATATTTATAGACCAAGAAAAGGCATTTGATAGAGTAAACGGGTGCAAACTATGGAAGATCCTTGAAGAATATGGCGTCCTAGGACAACTATTGAGTAATATCATGACCTTATATAAGATCGTATATCTTTGGACAGAAAGAGAACAAATAGATCTATCCAGAATGAACTCAAAATCAAAGAAAACTGGCTGATGCTACAAATAAGAAAGAAAAATTGAGATATTTTGGACATATAAAAAGACATGAAGGCTGGAGAAGACCATCATGGAAGGAGACATACCGGCAAAGAAGAAAAGAGGAAGACCACCAGGAAAGATGGATTCAGGATGTAATTGATAGTTTGAACATAACAGCTGCAGAGGGCATGGACATTGGCCTAGTAATAGAGAAGATTCGGGGGACTGTGGTGTGGCGAGTTCTGCTCAGGAACAAGCTATTTGATGATGATGATGATGATGATATCCAGATAGTCCAGAGTGCAGTAAGAATAGGCCCAGAAGGAATGACAAGACTGGTTCTCCATTACATCAGGTGTTAGACAAGGTTGTGTCCTCTCAGAGTACAGTAAGAACAACAGAAGGAATGACCGACTGGTTCTCCATTACATCAGGTGTTAGACAAGGTTGTGTCCTCTCACCACTACTCTTTATTGCATATATGGATAAAATAACTCCAAGAAGTCAAATTCGAATAATGATGAAATAAATTAACTGCTTTTGGCAGATGAATAAAGTGCCTGATACATCAAAATGAACAAGATCTACAACATCATATTGATACCTTGAACAAAAATTGTATAAATCATGACATGAAAATCAACAACACTAAAACAGAAATAATGAATATGGGAAAAATATAATAACTAGACATCCATGTCAATATACTAAAATAAACCAAGTGAACAGAATCAAATGCTTAGGAAGCATATTCACGGAAGGCGAGATAGAGATAGAGGCTAGAGTACAAAAGCAAATGCTGTAACCTCCCAGCAAGCCCCATTGTTAAGGCACCCAACAATTTCACAGGCAGCTAAGCAACAGATGATCAACAGCATTTTTATACATAATTTGTGTTACCAGAACCAAACATGGACAAGGAGCAAAGCGTAGTCACAAAAAATAACTACATGCGTTACTTGCGAAAAGTTACCAAACAACACCAGAAAAGACATTCACCAACATCAGCATAAGAAAGTTGGCACAGAACCGTGCTTGAATTACATTAAGATACAAAGAATGAAGTAGTTCGGAAACGTAATAAGATGAACCAACTCCTCAGTATAACCAGTCGGTATGGAGCGTTGGGTAGACTACGACTACTGATACTCACTTTTATACACTACTTAACTACTACTACTTTACACTCTTTCTACTTACTCTGCTTTAGATTAACTTTTACTACTATACTTTACTACTTACTACTACTACTACTTTTATACTACTATTTTACTACTACATACTACATTTTACTCTTTACTACCACTTTTACTACTATTTTACTACTACTACTACTTTACTACACTACTTTTACTACTACACTCTTTTCTACTACTACTTTTACTACAACTATTTTACTCCCTTTTTCTACCCCCTTTTACTACTACTACTTTTACTACTTTCTACTTTACTACTACTACTTTACTACTACTACTTTTACTACTATACTATTTTTACTACTACTACTTTTACTCTTTACTACTATCTTTACTACACTATTTACTACTACTACTTTTACTACTACTACTTTTACTACTACTTTCTTTTACTACTTTACTACTACTACTTTTACCCTTTACTACTACTTTACTACTACTACTATTTTTACTACTACTACTTACTACTACTCCCTACTTTTACTACTGCTATACTTTACTACACCTACTTTACTACTACTACTACTTTTACTACTACTACTACTTTACTACTACTACTTTTACTACTACTACTTTTACTACTACTTTTACTACTACTACTTTTACTACTACACTTTTACTCCCACTACTTTTACTACTACTACTTTTACTACTACTACTTTTACTACTACTACTTTTACTACTACTTTTACTACTACTACTTTTACTACTACTACTTTTACTACTACTACTACTACTACTATTTTCTACTACTTTTACTCTACTACTTTTACTACTACTACTTTTACTACTCCCTTTACCTACAACTACTTTTACTACTACTACTTTTACTACTACTACTTTTACTACTAATACTTTTACTACTACTACTTTTTACTACTACTACTTTTACTACTACTTTTACTACTCTACTTTACTACTACTACTACTTTTACTACTACTTTTACTACTACTACTTTTACTACTACTACTACTATTACTACTACTACTTTATCTACTACTACTTTTACACTACTACTACCTCTTTACTACTACATTTTTACTACAACTACTTTTACTACTACTACTTTTACTACTACTACTACTTTTACTACTACTACTTTTACTACTACTACTACTTTACTCACTACTACTTTACTACCACTACTTTATACTACTACTTTTACTACTACTACTACTTTTACTACTACTACTTTTACTACTACTTTTACTACTACTACTTTTACTACAACTACTTTTACTACTACTACTACTTTTACTACTACTACTACTTTTACTACTACTTTTACTACTACTTTTACTACTACTACTTTTACTACTACTACTTTTACTACTACTACTTTTACTACTACTCCCTTTTACTACTACTACTTTACTACTACTACTTTTACTACTACTACTTTTACTACTACTACTACTTTTACTACTACTACTTTTACTACTACTACTACTTTTACTACTACTGCTTTTACTACACTACTTTTACTACTACTACTTTACTACTACTACTACTTTTACTACTAACTACTTTTACTACTAACTACTTTACAGCTACTTTTACTACTACTGCACACTACTACTACTACTTTACTACTACTGCACTACTTTTACTACTACTACTTTACTACTACTTTTACTACTTACTTACTGCAACTACACTTTACTACTACTCTTTTACTACTACTACTACTTTTTACTACTACTTTTACTACTGCTACTTTTACTACTACTACTTTACTACTCTACTTTCTACTGCTACTTTCTACTACTACTTTTACTACTACTACTTTTACTACTACTACTTGTACTACTGATCTAGTCCCCTACTTACTTCTACTTCTTCACATTTCAACTCCACTAGTACATGTCCTCAACTCCAACAGCACATTTTCTTCAACTCCCACAGTGTACTTCCTCAACTCCCAACGGAGCACATGTCCTCAACTCCCACATTAAAATTCTCATCCAACGGACACTGTCTTCAACAAACTTCTTCCAACTCTTCCTCTCTGCCTGCCCCCCCTTCCAATTATTTCCATGTTTTACCTATCCTTTTAATAACAGTCTCCAGCTCTCTTCTCCATGTCTAGGCCTTCCCCTCACTCCTCTTTCCCTGCGGGTTCCAAAACAGCGCCTGTCATGCAATGCTTCCTGTCGTTCTTCTCAATGTGTGTCCTATCCATTGCCAGCGTCTCTTCCTAGCTCTTTCTCCACTGGTACCTGCTTGTTATTTCTCTGAGTTTCCTCGTTCGTAATCTTATCATACCATCTCAGTCCCTCTATTTTACGTAAACATCTATTTGTGAAGGTCTCTAGTTTTCTGGTGGTTCCTTTTGTTCGTCTCAATGTTTCCGAGCCATAGAACAGCACTGACTTAACTACTACTGATTTAATCTTAGTATCTTTTGATAGTTTTATGCATACACGCGCCAGAATATAACCAAAATGACTATATATATATATAGTTAAGTGGGTTAAAAAAGAGGGATCTGAATTCTGTCAAAAGACAAGTCTCTCAATGAAACAAGAAAAGCATTCTCTACCCTCTTCTACCTCGTCCAGAAACCCCCTCCTCTTTTTTCTTCAAACTATCCACCACCTCGCTATACGTTCCCCTTATCCTCTCCCTCTAATGCAGATTCTCTGTTGTTTTTCTCGTTCTCCCTCCCGTACCTTTTGAGATCGTCCATGCGAGACCGGAAATGCATAAGACAGTCCTTCTTTCCCACCCCCTTCCCCATCCAGATTTGTTGTTTGTTGGAGACCGGAAAACCCGACCGTTATGGCTGTCTTCCTTTCTCTTCCCCCAGGTGGTTGGGGGTTCCTGTGTACTGTATTATCTGCAACTTGTGTTTGAAAGGAAGATTTGCAACGTGTGTGTGTTGTTGTGTTAGTGCATCAGGGATTCTCAAAACGTGTTTTGAGGTCCCAGTCCTCTCCCCCCCTGCCGACCTTGACATTTCTGCTACGGAACACAGAAAACGAAGACAGCACACTACCCTTAAATATTTTTATGCACACAGTTTTGTAATTATACTACTTCTCTGCCTCTTTACTTTACCACCACCACCACTACTACACTACTGCCACTACAACTACCACTACTATTACTACTATTACTCTACTCTCCCTGCTACTATTACTACTACTACCACTGCTACTACTCTTTACCACCACCACACCCTGCTACTATTTGCTACTCTATTGCTCTTTCATTCTACTCTCACTGCTCTCTTATTGCTACCTGCCACTGCTACTCTCTATTACTCTACTACTTTACTACTACTACAACTGCTGCTCTACCTACTATCTACTACTTTCTACTACTCCACTGCTACTACTACTGTACTACTGCTACTATTCTCTACAACTGCTGCTACTCTCTACTAAATGCTACTTTACTGCTACTACCGCACTGCTACCCATTACTACCACCCCAACTGCTGCTACTTTACTATCTACATTCTGACATACTACACTACACACTGCTACTATATTTGCTACTGCTGCTGCTACTACTTTGCTGCTGCTGCTATTACTACTACTACCAGCTCTGCTGCTGACATGCTAGCTACTACCACTACTACGCTACTCTACTGCTGCTGCTACTACTACTACTGCACTGACGCTGCTACTACTGCTGCTACTGTCTACCATGCTACTGCTGCTGCTGTGCTACTCTACTCTGCCACTGCTACTACTACTACTGCTACTGCCTGCTGCTTATGCTGCTACTGCTACTGCTACTGCTGCTGCTACTGCCTGCACTGCTGCTGCTCTTGCTGCTACTCTCTCTACTACTGCTACTACTACTGCCTACTGCTACTACTACTGCTACTACTTCTACTACTACTGCTACTGCTACTACTACTACTGCCGCCTGTGTTGTCGGGGCTAGCATGGGGAACAAAGAATAGTAACACTGTGACCTACAAGGCATGTCGTAAGAAGCGACTGAGGTAGGGACCTACAATAAGCTATCCTAGTAAATAAAAAGTGCCGTAGAGATCGAATTTGCTGCCCTTGCTAAGCGCATAACGCACAACAAACAATCGCTCTTAGGCTCGGATCACATACAAATCCCAGAGTGGTTAACAAGTGGTCGATATGGAGCGTTTGAAGAGTGCTACCACTACTACTACTGTTAGTATTACTATAATAACAGCCGTCATGCAAGTGATGATGACAACAGCCTCAGACATGGGCTGCACCCTCTCTGGTGTTTGTGGGGGTGACTGTCGTCCCATCTGAACACAATCCCTACCATAGGTGGGTATAAATCAGGTTAGACATGTGGGTGTTCTGTCTTCTGTATTACTACTGCTACTACTGCTACCGACTACTCTACTATTACTACTACTATTCACCCAGTAGTTACCAGGGCCAAAATTGGGGTTAAAGAATAACTCACTGTTACTACTACGCATGTTGTAAGGCGACTAAGGAGTTCAGCTGAAATCGATTTCCATGTCCCTAAACGTGTGAAGATCTAATGCGTTTGGGGACCTACAAACCAATGTGCAACATATCACATTCTTGGCAAGATCAAACATGTCACAAAGAGTGATTAAAATTGGTCGGGGAACAGACATCGAAGAAGAAGAGAAGAAGACTACTACTATTACTACTATTACTACTACTACTAGTAACTACTACTGCTACTGTTTTATGGGGCTAAGTACTACTACACTGAAATTACCTACTTACTGCTGCTACTGAAATACTGTTTCACTAGCAATTGCTACTTATTAGCTACTGCTACTACTACTAAGTCAACTACTATTCTACTTGACTGCTAACCTAAAGTCTGGGTACTTGTTTGGTGGAATCGACCGTATCAGGGAATGAAATCCGCACTTTTATTGGTATTTCTTTCTTTTCTCTTTGTCCTTCCCGCTTTTTGCCTCTAGGCGTGTCAGGTTTAACTGATGATCGGTTTCCGAGATAAGCACGCTGATCGCTTGATGGGTGGTATTGTGGAGTTTTAAGATATCTATAACTCCATCAACCCATCTTTTCTTGAGTTTTACCCCTTCCTCTTGATGATTTTCCATTTCAGGTTGTAACGCTCTTGCAACTGGTGTATTCAGGTTCATTCTGACCAAGTGGCCAAACCATTTAGTCTCTGTTTTTCAATAAATCTAATAGCAGGTGTTGTTCCGACTGTTCTTCTAATTTCTCATTTCTTTATGGTTTTTCTTGTTTTATTTACTGCTTTCCTCAGGCATCTCATTTCGCAGTGGTAATTTTCCTTTCTTGTTCTTTTGTCGTGCCCATGTTTGGCTCTGGTAGCACATGTTGGGTATAAAGATTGCATTTATAATCTGTCTTTTAGTCACTACTGGAATAGATGGGGGTTTTCAAAATTGGGGTAGCTGGTATGTAGTGTTTTTGGCTTGCTGGATTCTAGTTTCGATCTCTCTGTCCAGTTTACTATCAGATGTGAGATACTCCAGGTATTTGAATTCTCTCACCTCTTTAGGCGTTTGGTCATTTATTTTATGTTGATATCTTTATATTATCTTGTGCATACATGGCTTCTGTCTTTGAAAATTGTCTTCATTGTATTTGAGGCAGCTATTGTTGATAAGTTTATAGCATTCTTAAGCTATTCAATATTATTACGAATTTGGTGTTTAAATACTGAAAAATGGGGAAAACGGATGACGTTTCAAGAAGTCCAACAATGTTGAAATAACTATATCATAAACATGCATATACTAACACAAGTCAGAATCAGCACTCTGCGCCTTGGCCTGGTCTTCATTATTCTATCTTCCCCACCGAGGATCTTTGTGGCGTAGAGGTTAAGTACTCGTCTCTCGTTCCGAACTAACTCGGTTCGTTCCCTCGTGGATTCATGGGGATATTTCTTCAGAGATAGCCCCTGATCTCAGTGTAGGTGAGATCAGGGGTTCCTGATCCTATCGGAGACGGACGATAAGCGTAGGATCGCAATGTTCAATTTGAGGAACGTAAAAGAACCGCAGCGTTAAAATCGAGAAGAGCAGGCTGGGAAAGCCGCTGTCCAGGCAAATTAGTTGAAGATTTTTTTATAAAAATTCCTCTAATTTTCATTATCTTCTAAATTGCATCAGGGTCTCGCCGGTGCTGCCGGAGTTCGTACACTGCCGCTGAGATCTCTATGTGTAAAGAAAGGGATGGGAGGCACACATGATTTACTCACCCAAAAGTGCAATGAGTCATATCGTATTAGCATCTCCTGGGTACATTTATCAGTTATATCAGGACTATCATCTGGGACTCAGGACTTCATCATAGCACTCAGGACTATCATCATAGCACTCAGGGACTCGTCCATATGTTCTCGATCACACTCAACAAATCCTGCAGCGTCAGCCCAACATGCAGTTGATGTTGATTAGTCAACTTGTCACGTTGGAAGTCGTTCTTTTCGCTCAATACCAATTTTCTCTAGTCTGGTTCAGTCGAGGATTCACCTGAAACTCTTCTGATTTGGAAATCTCTCTCTCTCTGCGATACCGCTGGACCAATCTGCCAGATCTCCCCATAAATTCCCTTCTGGGAAATGTGATTCTGCGGCCTTAGCATTTGTGTGGTTTTTACGCCCATCTTCAGTACCATTTGGAGCTCTGGTGCTTTTCTTTGGCGATTTTCCGTTTCAGCCAGCGTTTACTCAGTTCAGCTCTCCTTCTTAGCCATCTCACTTTTTTTTCAGTTGTGTAGCTGCCCCACCCTCACCTCCTTATCGACTCTTACGACATGCGTGGAGGCAACAGCGGTTCTATTCTTTGCACCCCAATTTATGCAGAGGCAGCATATCGTGCGTCAAAGATGCATTCAGATCCTGCGGCTCCTCTGATATTATAAACCATGCCAGCCATTCTATCACACGTTCATTATCCTGACTCCTGCGTCTCCCCTGGGACAAAATAGTGCTTGCTCTGCTCCAGATCAACTCATATTGGACCCACTTCTTCCGGAGAATCATGACCAGGTCAGTGTCGCTAAAAATTATCAGTACGCGGTTGGGTTAAGAAATCCCGATCCTTTGCTTGAGGATCTAAATTACAAGTACCGCTCAAGTGGGAGTAAGCTTCGCCTGAATGGTGAGAGATAAGGAATACCACAGCCAACTCTAATATTAGGCCGCACAATTGACAGGGAAACGCATGAAAACCCAGTCCGTCAAGTGGTTACCGGTGCCCAAATTTGGAGGTGTAAAGAATAGAACCACTGTTACCTGCCACGCATGTCGTAAGAGGGGACTAAAGGTTTGGATGAAATAGATGCCATGTCCTAAACGTGGAAGTCCCCACGTTTAGGGCCTACTAAACCAATAATGCAACGTATACACTCTCTTTCTAGTCTTCGTCAATGACATTGCAACATGCCTCCCGGAACGAGTTCACTCTGCCATGTATGCCGACGACTTGGCAATATGGGCGAGAGAAGAGTCAATGCCCACAGCAGAAAATCGACTGCAAGCTACATTAAATAACCTTGAAGTGTGGTCAGCAAAGTGGAATATGAAAATAAATCCTTCAAAGACCACTTACACTGTGTTCTCCCCGAATAACAAGGATTACAAAATAAGCTTAAAGTCAATGGCAGAACCTTCAGAAAATAAAACCCCAACGTACCTAGGAGTCACACTCGACAGAAAGCTGACTTGGTACCCAGATCGAGAATGCTACGGCAAAAGCGGACATAGGCTAACAATGATGCGTAAACTCGCAGGTTCCACATGACAAGCAAATTCTCAAGACACTTTACTCTGGTGAATCGACCGATCCTGAAATACGGTATGGCAGCGTGGAGCAATGCATCGAACAAAACAATTCGCAAAAGTGAGCGGGAGTCAAAACCGGGCCCTACGCATTATCACTGGAGCCATAAAGTCGCCCATCAAAGGGGATGGAGACCATCACAGGCATCCAACCAATGACTGACCGAAGGGGCAAAGAAAGTAGATACTTGGGAAAAACTCAAACAGCTCAAATCGCATCAATGCATGAAAGAATGTTTCAATCAGGAAAGTGGAGAATACAGAGATCTAACTTCGTTAGAATCTCTAACGCACTGACCACAGACCCCCAGTCCTGTCCAAATGCACAGCTAAACCAATCCCGGCAATCGACAAGTGCCCGCCATGGAAAACAAAATGCCAGAACTAAGGGAATCAATCCCAGGCAAAATGAGCAAAAGGGACCAAACGAACCTCGACAGAAAACTGCAGCAGAAAGTACATAGAATCAAATACCCTGAAAATGAGTGGACGCACGTCTACACGGACGGATCGGCAAATAACACAATAAGCGATGGCGGAGGAGAAAGTGCCAAAACCCAGAAAGTCACGGTCAAAAAACGTTGCAACTGGCAAATACTCGATAACTACCGAGCTGGGAGAGGCAATCAAAGGCGGCCGAAATGATCTTGGAAGAAACACTACACCAACAGGTCGTGATATTCACCGATGCTCTATCGGTCATCACGGCACTCAAATGCGTTGGCAAAACTGAGATGAAAAGCTCAAACGTCCTCCTGAACTAACGAGTTCACTCAACGCCCGTCATCAGTGGATACCGTCACATGCAACATTAGGAAGAAACGGCCGGCAAGCTGGGCCCAAAAAGGGGGCGACTACCCCAGACTGATCTCGAGATCAGCTATGGGGAAATCAAAAAAACCTCGGTTCGCACTATCGAAACAAGTGGGCAAAGACCACCCGCAGTACACGACAGTGACGGATACTATGGTCTCCGCGCAGTGAACAAGTTACCATATTTCGCCTCCGTACCGGCCACAACAAGCTCAGAGCCACATTTCCATAAAATTAATTACAACTAGCCTGTCCCATGCAATATGCGAACATGACGGGAGAACACGTCTTGCAAGACTGTCCCGTTTAGGTATACGAAAAGAGTACTGGCCACAACCAGAGCTTCCGGCTGTACGGAGGAACGGAGTCCCCAAAAAAACAGTTAAATTCATGATGAAGTTGGGCATCAGGCTGGCCGGGAACGCAAAAGGAAGGAAAAGGGGTATACACGTTCTTGGCAAAAATCAAACATATCACAAAGAGTGATTAAATTGGTGAAAGAACGAACAAAGGAGACTGATCTAGTTCTCTAGGATGTTGGGGGGCTGGATTTTTTATATGTTTGATAGAACACTACAAACTTTTCTTTTACTCAATTATATGAGTCTATGGTTATTTATTGATGAAAAATATTCATAATATTGATATTCCTTATTGTTAAACAACTTGTTGCATAATATAACTTTTATTTAGCATGTTGTGTTGACTTGAAAATGAATTCGTCCATATACAACAATACTGGAATCAGGTTGTGGTCTGATTTCCGATAATTTTTACCTGAGTCCGCCAGCCGTATGAGTTTATAGTTGTTTAGCCCGTTGTCTTGTGAGTCGTGGGTTCGAGTCCGGACCTCCGGGTTCTGTTCACAGTGCAGTTTTTCCCGAGACCCTAGGATTGTTGCTGGAGCTACGGGGTTTGTGCTCTGTGCAATACTCTTGGGGGGTGGCGTGCCAGTGATGCGGAGAGACCGAACCGTATGGGTAAACCCGGTGCAATGAAGTCAATCCTTCGGCTTTTAAACCCTTTAAACCCTTTATGAGTTTATAGTTGGCTGTGGTGTGAACATGTATCACAGGTTTAGAACCGCTGTGGGAAAAACTGTGACTAGATTTCTGTTCAATCCTGATGTTTACAGGTCAGGAATATTTAAAAGTTGTAGTTCTTCATTCTATTGGAAAATGTATTCTTGTGATAGTGCGTTTGGGGGTACATACCTGCCACAACCCGGCTTTCTTGTTGGCAAAGTATTACGAAGGCTGATTTAAGACGGGCTTTGGTAACCGACTTTCGTCGGTTGTATTCAAACAGGGGCCATTTGCAGCTTTCCAAACCAATTTTACCTGCTACTTGTGGCTCTCTCTCTCTCTCTCTCTCTCTCCTCTCTCTCTCTCTCTCTCTCTCTCTCTCTCTCTTTCTCTCTCTTTTCCTTTCTCTTTTCACTTTCTCTCTTTTTAATTCATCTCACTATTCTCTCCTATCTTTCTCTCTCTTTTTTCTCTCTTTTTATCCCGAGACCTCTAGGATTGTTGCTGGGCAAGGTTTGTGCTTTGTGCAATACTCTCGGCAGGTGGCGTGCCATTTCTGCAGAGAGGACCAAAACCATATGAGGTAAACCCAGTCAATGATGTCAATCCTTCGGCTTTAAAACCCCTTCAAAAACTAAACTCTTCTTTTCCTCTATTCTCTCTCTCTCTCTCTCTCTCTCTCTCTCTCTCTCTCTCTACTTCCTTCTCTCTCTCTCTCTCTCTCTCTCTGACTTACCCTCTCTCTCTCTCTCTCCCATCCCTCTCTCTGACGTTACAACTCTTCTCTCTCTCTTCTCTCTCTCGACTTACAACTCTTCTCAAACTCAATGTCCTCCTCTCTTTCTCTCGTTAGCATCTCCCCTGTTGCAATCATTCACAGCTTCATTCGTTATTCGGGAGGGGCGTCTGCATGATGAGGTGGTTAAACCATTTCGCCTTGCGTTGTAAAGTTCGTGGGTTCAAACCAGTGTTGCGTCGTTCCTTTCACAGTTGTATTTTACTTTTAAGATTGTTGGTGAGGCTACAGCGTTTGTGCAGTGTCAGCTGGCGTGCAATTTCTGTATATAGAGGGACCGAGCTATATAGGCGAAACCCGGTGCAGTGAAATCAACCTATCGTCTTTAAACACGTTTATATCCCCTCTCGCCCATGTGTTGCCGGGGCCCGCACGGTGAGCAAAGAATAGTACCACTGCGACCTACAAGACATGTTCTATGAGGCGACCAAAGTAGGTGCGTAGGAAAGCTTCCTAGTAAATAAAAGCGTCGGATGTGCTAACCTACTTGTAGGCGCATAACTGGCACAACGTATAATTGCTCTTAGGCCCAGATTATATACAAATCACATAGAGTGGTTTAAGTAAACTAAGCTTTGGGGAAACCTGACTGCCCTGAAGCTGATTGCCCAGTTTGTGGTCCACAGTAAATTAAGCGCATGACCAGAGATCGCTGAAGCTGATTGCCCAGTTTGGGGTCCACAGTAAATTAAGCGCATGACCAGAGATTGCTGAAGAAGAGCTGCAGGAGAGCAACCGGATGTGCCAGTTACCTACCATAAAAAGAAACGGATGATTAAATCAATCAGAAAGCCACAAATGTGGGCCCCGGTAACCACTCGGGCGGGGACGTTAATACAAGAGACATCGTTGAATATACAGACAATATTTCAAACGAACAGAAGGAAGTAAGGAAGGGAAATGAAAAAGAAATATTCCTCTTCTTGTTCTTCTGCGCCTGGTGTGGCACTTCTGACTGATTTTTGCGTGAAAGCCTGCTTACCGTTTTATTGGTTTCCTCGTCATACATGCTGGGGTCTTTCTCCTACTTCAGATATGTTTCCTTTCCTTCTTTATCATGTCTTTTTTTTTCATTTGTATCTTCCCAGTTTTTGGACATCGGACGAGTAACTGGTATTGAGATAAACCACAAATCTGTTGATATAGCTAGACAAGGACAAGAGATCTGTATCAAGATCGCGGCTCTACCGGGGGAAGCACCAAAGATGTACGGCCGACACTTTGATGAGACTGATATGCTGGTTAGCAAGGTGAGTGATCTCCTCTTTGTTTACTTCTGGTTACTATGGAGATTGGTAGTTTCAGGTCCGTGTATCATGTCTTCTTTTGGGAGTTTTTGTTTTTTATCCCGATCCAGAAGCACTTGAGCTTTTCAGCTCTTCGGCTCGGTGCCATGGACATCGTAACCCTTCGGTTCGGTGCCACAAACACCGTAAATCTGGGAATCTGTGGCTTTTTCTGCCATCCCGCGGAATTGAACCGCACACACAGAGGAAGTCACCCGTAGTCCAACGCGCTACGAACACGCTGGGCAGACGGGCTTGGGAGTTTCTTAAGTCTGTTGATCCAGACGCTGTATGGTGCCAGGGCCCGCAAGGGAAGCAAAGAATACTGAGGGGGGAGATCGGAACACTTATGGACTAATTGGTTCGACGTACAGTGATGATGATCCGACGACTAAACTAAACAGTATATAGTATATACACATCAGGAAGTCTAGGGAGCCTCAGTAGCGGAGTTGTTAGTAAACTCGCTTCTTATACCAGTTGTCCAGGTTCAATTCTACAGTGGACGTGGAATTTTTTCCTGACCGTAACGGCTCGTCAGTCGACACAGCCTCAGTTAGGTACCAGGAAAAGCATTGGAAAGTAAAGGCGGTGGTCGTGAAGTTGACCACATCACTCATCGTGTGCCGACGGTCAATGAAAAATACGGGCCTAATGCCGTATTGCCCCATCTACCACATAGTATAACAAGGGTTGCCAGCGTGTTCGTAGCGCGTTGGACTACGGGTGACTAGTCCTCTGTAAGTGCGGGTTCAACTCCGCGGACTGGCAGAAATGCTACAGGTTCCCAGATTTACGGTGTTCGTGGCACCGAGCCGAAGGGTTACGATGTCCATGACACCGAGCCGAAGAGCTTTCAGCTCAAGTGCTTTGGATCGGAAAAAATAAAAAATAACAAGGGTTCATTAATTTTAAGAAGTGTGTCTGGTCGAATGGATAAAAGTGCTGGCTCCAATTCATGAGACTAAGGTTTCATCCCTGATAAGGCCATTAAGTATTTTTTTTCTGTCGGGGTCATGAAGAAAAACTCCTAACCTGAACAGTTTCGCAGTGATTGCACTAACCATAAGTAAGTTAATTGCATATCCTTTACAGAACTTTGCGAATCAACCCCAGCTTTTTAACGCTGTTTGTTTGTGATTTTTCTAGGCATTATTACGTTCAGTAGTTTGCCATTGCTTTCTGAACGGGTGGTGCCATCGTCCTTTGTAAAAATCCACTCGAAACAATTTGCAACCAAACTGTCCGCAGCGTGATTCGAACTCAGAACGTCAAGGTTAATAGGCCGAGTCACTATCGCCTTATTCCACAGACGCCACTAACCATAAAAAAAAGTAAAGGAACCCTTTCATACCTCGTGTATATAGGTCAATACAGTGTTAGGCCTGTATTACCGTCGACACACGATGGGCGATGTGGTCAGCATCACGCCGGCCGCCTTTACTTTCCCAGAGCATGTCTGGTACCCAGTTGAGGGTGGGTCGACCTGAGAGCCGTCGCGGTCGGGAAAAATTCCCCGCGCATTGCGGGAGCTGAACCCAGACCACCAGCCTTGCGAAGCGAGTTCACTAACAACTACGCTACAGCGGCTCTCTCTAATCCGCGCGAAACAATTTGCGACCAAATTGTCCGCAGCGTGATTCGAACTCAGAACGTCGGGGTTAATAGACCGAGTCACTATCCCCTAGTCCACAGACGCCAACGCCACTAATCATACGGCCATTAAATTGCTCATGTCCCTTCCAGTCCTAGACCACCCTAAATTGTGGTGCTACAAGCAGTAACGACAGTTTATACTGACCAACTCTTGGACAGTGGTCAACCATTATGTCTTATGTTTACCCTTGTTGTCTCCAGATCTCCAGGCAATCAATCGATGCCGTCAAGGACCACTTCAGGGAAGAGATGGCCAAACCGGACTGGAGGTTAATGGTGGAACTTAAGAAACAGTTTGAAATATTATGATTGGATACTTGTTCGTCTGCTTGTCTGTTTTCTTGTGTGAGTTTTGATCTTCTTCTCCACTCTGTGGATGATTGATTGTGCGATTCTGTTGTTTACTTTATCTTCCTCCTCCATGTTTTAAGTCCAAGATAAAAAAACAAATTTATTTTTGAATAATCTAAATGAAAATAAAGAATGTAAATTTGTTCTATCTAATTTGTGTGTATGTTTCATGGTCATTTATCAACTACAAGTACATACACCTCTGGTCATCCACTGTGAACCAGAAACTGGGCAGTCAGATTCAGGCCTGAAAAGTTTTCCCAAAGCTTAGTTTACTGTGTAGCAGAAACTGGACACTCGGCTTCAGGTCTGCCAAGTCTCCACAGAACTTAGTTTACTGTGTAGCAGAAACTGGACACTCAGCTTCAGGTTTGCCAAGTTTCCACAGAGCTTAGTTTACTGTGTAGCAGAAACTGGACACTCAGCTTCAGGTTTGCCAAGTTTCCACAGAGCTTAGTTTACTGTGTAGCAGAAACTGGACACTCAGCTTCAGGTCTGCCAAGTTTCCACAGAGCTTAGTTTACTGTGTAGCAGAAACTGCGTAGTCAGCATCAGGTCTCATACTGGTTTCCCAAAACTTAGTATACGGTGAACCAGAAACTGGGCTGTCAGCTTCAGATCTGTCAGTTTCCCCAGAGCTTAGTTTACTGTGGACCAGAAACTGGGCAGTCAGCTTCAGGCCTCTCAGGTTTCCCCAAAGCTTAGTTTACTGTGGACCAGGAACTGGGCAATCAGTTTCAGGTCTGTCAGGCTTCCCCAAAGCTTAGTTTACTGTAGACCAGAAACTGGGCAGTCAGCTTCAGGCCTCTCAGGTTTCCCCAAAGCTTAGTTTACTGTGGACCAGGAACTGGGCAATCAGTTTCAGGTCTGTCAGGCTTCCCCAAAGCTTAGTTTACTGTAGACCAGAAACTGGGCAGTCAGCTTCAGGTCTATCAGGTTATCCCAAAGCTTAGTTTACTGTAGACCAGAAACTGGGCAATCAGCTTCAGATCTGTCAGGTTTCACCAAAGCTTAGTTTACTGTAGACCAGAAACTGGGCAGTCAGCTTCAGGTCTGTCAGGTTTCCCTAAAGCTTAGTTTACTGTAGACCAGAAACTGGGCAGTCAGCTTCAGGCCTATCAGGTTATCCCAAAGCTTAGTTTTCAGGTCGCAGCTGCCCTGACAAAATTCATTAGAAAGTGTAAACAAAATCAAACATATTTTTCTTGTAAAATATTTTCATCATCTTCTAAATTACATTGGGGATCTTTGCCAGTGCTACAGAGTTTGTGCACTACCGCTGAGATCTTCTTGTGTAAGAAATTGATCGGAGCACAGGTGGTTATTCACCGAAGTGCAATGATGATCATATCAATGGTTCAAGAAGATAAGACTGCCAAGAGCTTCGCGAGAAGCTGTACGGAGGAACAGAGTCCCTTAAAACCACGGTAAAATTCATGATAAAAGTTGGTCCATTAGTCTAGGCCGGGAACGCAGGAGAGAGAGAGAGACTGCGAAGATAACGGTGGTAAAAGAACATGAATGAGACATTGAAACGACAGTGAAGAAGGAAGAGAACTGGTCATAGATTAAATGTCTTTCAGCTGGGTTTCTTCTTCATCTTCTGTGTCGTACACTCCATATCGACCAGACATTGACATTGATTCTGGACTCTTGTTTCGTATTAGAACACCTGGACGTAGAGGTATTCTTCTTCGAACGCTCCATATCGACCACTTGTTAACCACTCTTTGTGATTTGTATGTGATCCTAGCCTAAGAGCGATTGTGCGTTGTGCCAGTTATGCACCTACAAGGAGGCCAGCACACCCTACGCTTTTCTGCTACGCTTTTATTTACTAGGTAACTTCCTAGATTTCTACCTCAGTCACCTCTTACGACATGCCCTGTAGGTCACAGTGTTGCTATCCTTTGCTCCCCTTGTGAGTCCCGTCAACTCTCAGGAGCGGTGGGTTTTAATGACAGCAAAGTTCTACAACAGACATGCTATTTTAGAGTATTCTAGATTTCTGGTTATTGTAGGAACTATACAGTTTCAAGGTTGTTATCACAAGAGGCAGGAGAATTGGTTATAGATCAGAAGTCTCTCAGGTAGGTTAGAATGAGATCAAAAGCCTCTCAGGTGGGTTGGAATGAGATCAAAAGTCTCTCAGGTGGGTTGGAATGAGATCAAAGTTCTCTCAGGTGGGTTGGAATGAGATCAAAAGTCTCTTACATGGGTTGGAATGAGATCAAAGTTCTCTCAGGTGGGTTGGAATGAGATCAAAGTTCTCTCAGGTGGGTTGGAATGAGATCAAAGGTCTCTCAGGTGTGTTGGAATGAGATCAAAGTTCTCTCAGGTGTGTTGGAATGAGATCAAAGTTCTCTCTGGTGGTTTCAGGAATTCTAGTGGTTGTAGGAACTGTGTCGTTTCAAGTTAATGATCACCTGAGGCAGGAGAACTGGTCATAGATTTCAGGTGGTGGCAGAAACTGTAGTTTCAAGTTTATGATCACCGGAGGCAGGAGAACTGGTCATAGATTTCTGGTGGTGGCAGAAACTAGAGTTTCAAGTTTATATTCACAAATTTATCCACAACAGAATATCAGAAAGGAAGACCGAGGAAAAGGTGGATAGATAACGTAGTTGAATTCTGCCTGGGAACTAAGAAAACCATCATACAAGTCACCAGAGAAGCGCAAGACAAATACATAAAACCACGACACTGGGTTAACAACCCGGTAACAGTGTGCTGACAAAGTTGAATTCTGCCAGGGGACTAAGAAAACCATCAATACAAGTCACCAGAGAAGCGCAAGACAAATACATAAAACCACGACACTGGGTTAACAACCGGTAACAGTGTGCTGACAAAAGAAGAAGATGATCACAAATTTAACTGTTGTATTTGATCTGTGAAAGATTATTATTGTTTTGTTGACAAGATGTCTTATATCATGTGTGCTCATCTTGATAAATGTCTATATATTATATATATATGTATATGTTGTTGGTTGTTTGTTTCTCTCTGTAAGATGTTTCTTTAGACTTGTATCTTGGAGGTGGTGTGTACCTTGTCTGAATTGACTTAATGAAGGTTTTCACTTAAGAGAAGACCTTGACTTCAATCGTCTTGACTTGATATATGGTTTTCAAGTAGGAGATGGTTTTGATTTGGATGGTTTTCATTTAATTTTGTCTTTGTTGGTCTTGGCTTAAATAGATGGTTATTTGAAAGATGGTTTTCATTTAAGATATGACCTTGACTTAAGATATGACCTTGACTTAAGAGAAAGTTATCACTTAAGAAATGGTCTTGACTTAATGGGTGGTTTTGACCTGGGAGATGGTTTTCACTTAAGAGATGGCCTTGACTGTGATGACCCTGACCTGTCAAATGATAGAAGAAGGCCGTCGCGCAAAAATCAGTTAGAAGCGCCATACCAGGCGTCATGGCAAAAGCCTGAATTGACAGCGGGTGAACGCAGAAGAAGAAGAAGAAGAAGAAATCTCATGTATATTAACAAGATCAGACCTGGTCTACCTTGCTCCGCATTTCATCTCAGATTTGTTGCAAACTAGTCTTGGACAATCTACGCTCAAAACTATCATCTATGTGTTCTTTTATCCATTATGTAACCCATTCATCCTTGAAAGCCGATGTATCGGCCCGCAGTATATTCTAAGACGACGCCATGGCTATTTTATAGTGCAGCGTTTCCCAAACTGGGGTCTGCGAGCAGGGCCGTGCCATGCTATGAAGCAAAGAGGCGGCCGCATCAGGCGGCACCGTAACGAGGGTGGATAAGCAGCAAAATCAACATTACAATTGAAGGTTATTTTAAGGGAAAACACATTTAAGGGGCGGCATTTCGTAGACTTGCATCATACTGAGAAAATATACCGCACGGTTCTGTCCTCGATGTATTCACAAGAATCCTCAAGCGCTCGAAGAAATAATATGATCTTTGACATTTCAAACCGAAAAATAACGTTTTTAATATGTATAAAAACAGTGGTAAACTAGTTCAGCTGCGAAATCTAAGGACCCGGACCAGACCGGAGTTAATGTCTGATAGGACCACAATATGAACGATCATTTGAAGTTTCCCGCTGTCTGAGAACATTACTACTGTAACACAAAGATAATTCGTTCCTGTCCATTTTCATTTATAGAAATATTTGGGTCCATAGAAGCAAAATGTATTGAAAAGCGGTTCCGCTGGTAATGAATAGTTTGGGAATCGCTGGTATACTAAATGAAAATCGTGGCATATCCTTTACAGGACGTAGCCATCAACCACAGTAAACGAGTCGTTGATTTTCTAGGCACCACTTATACGTTCAGTAGCTTGTCGTTGCTTTCTGAACGGTGAGGTCTATTTTTACATTTTGTAAAAATCCCACGGAAATTGCTTCCAAACTTGTCCACCGTGGGGTTTGAACCGGGTACGCTTGGGTTTGTGATCGAGCTCACTACCGCTTGAGCTACTGACGCTGACTGTGTACTATATACTACTACTACAATATAAATACGTAAATAAGTCACAATAAATATAACAGAGGGAAATGGGGTTAACCACCATCTTGAATTTTGATGTATATATTTCCTTATCATTGGTTTGGTCTTATGTCGTTTTTTGTGTGTCCTTCCCCTCGTTCCTATCCTTTCTTTTCGTGTCCCCATTTTCCAGGGGGTGTTTTCATGGTGTATCTTTGCTTATTTTCGTTGGACATTTTTTTAAAATTTCTCCTGATCCAGAAGCACTTGAGCTTTCAGCTCTTCGGCTCCCTGCCATGGACATCGTAACCCTTCAGTTCGGTGCCACGAACACCGTGAATCTGGGGAACTTGTGGCTTTTCTGCCAGCCCGGGGAATTGAACCAGCACTCACAGAGGGCTTGTCACCCACAGTCCAACGCGCTACGAACACGCTGGACGGGCGGGCCTTTCGTTGGACATGAAAACCATACAACACAACAAGGGCGACTCATCTAGCCCTAGAACGCAAATTAAAGCTCCCATCCCTACGCTTAAGGGCAAGAGTGGACAGCCAACTACATCTTCCACCTGGGAATAGATAACAACAAGGGCGACTCATCTAGCCCTAGAACGCAAATTAAAGCTCCCATCCCTACGCTTAACTGCAAGAGTGGACAGCCAACTACATCTTCCACCTGGGAATAGATAACAACAAGGGCGACTCATCTAGCCCTAGAACGCAAATTAAAGCTCCCATCCCTACGCTTAACTGCAAGAGTGGACAGCCAACTACATCTTCCACCTGGGAATAGATAACAACAAGGGCGACTCATCTAGCCCTAGAACGCAAATTAAAGCTCCCATCCCTACGCTTAACTGCAAGAGTGGACAGCCAACTACATCTTCCACCTGGGAATAGATAACAACAAGGGCGACTCATCTAGCCCTAGAACGCAAATTAAAGCTCCCATCCCTACGCTTAACTGCAAGAGTGGACAGCCAACTACATCTTCCACTGGGGATAGATAACAACAAGGGCGACTCATCTAGCCCTAGAACGCAAATTAAAGCTCCCATCCCTACACTTAAGGGCAAGAGTGGACAGCCAACTACATCTTCCACCTGGGAATAGATAACAACAAGGGCGACTCATCTAGCCCTAGAACGCAAATTAAAGCTCCCATCCCTACGCTTAACTGCAAGAGTGGACAGCCAACTACATCTTCCACCTGGGAATAGATAATGAAAGCCATGGTGATGTTGTTTGATTGATGTGTTTTATGTTTTGTTGTTGCTGATTCAAGTTTTGTGTACACAAGTTGATGTGTATAATATAAATATAAAAATACTGCTGTTTACATTTTGCTGTTTTATTTCTGTGGATGTTGCTGGTAGGGTCCTAAAGTGAAGTTTGCCCGTCTGCCCAGCGTGTTCGTAGCGCGTTGGACTACGGGTGACAAGCCCTCTGTGAGTGCGGGTTCAATTCCGTGGGCAGGCAGAAAAAGCCACAGATTCCCAAGATTCACGGTGTTCGTGGCACCGAACCGAAGGGTTACGATGTCCATGGCACGAGCCGAAGAGCTGAAAGCTCAAGTGCTTCTGGATCGGAAAAAAAAGGATATGTAAAACTGGGACAGAATTGGAAGGGATGGAAGGAGAGAGGAAGAGCTATGCTCCGTTGGGAGTTGATAGGTGAAGAAGAAGGTACAGGACCCCATAGGTTGTTATGTTGATCAAAGTGTGGTTCAGGGTCCAGTAAACTCTTACCTTCATCAGAGTGGAATATATGGGGTCCCTAGGCTCTTACATTAGTAAGAATGATGTACAGTGCCCCTCTTCTTCTTTGCGTTCGTTCTTTACGACCAATTTTAATAACTATTTGTGATATATTTGATCTTTGCCAAGAACGTGTATACGTTGCACATTGGTTTGGTAGGCCCTAAACGCATAGACTTTTACACTTCTACATGCTTATCCTTCGGTGATGTGTCCGGTTTCAGCCAGTGTTTGTTCGCTCTCCATTCTGTAGCCATCTAGTGGGTTTTTTTTACGGTGTGGGGTAGCTAGCCCCACGCCCAACCTCCTTAGTCGCTTCTTACGACATGCGTGACAGGTAACAGTGGTTCTATTCTTTACACCCCAATTTGAGCCCTGGTAACCACTCGGGCGTTATGTGATCTGAGCCTTCTTCATCAAATGCTCCATATCGACCACTTTGTTAAACCATTCTATGTGATCTGAGCCTAATATTGATTATGCATTGTGCCAGTTATGTGGGTACAAGTAGGCCAGCACATCCGATTTCTGCGACGCTATTTATTTACTATAGTCTGTCCATTAATTCGTGAGCACGTTTGAAATTGATTTTCTCGAAAACTACCTGTTGGATCTCAGTGATTTTTGCATGCAGCCTTAGAATATCCATGACGCTAAAATAAAGCTAACCAGTAGTCCACAGATGCTACGGATTTTGCACATCGGCGAATTCCTTTGATCTTTTATGACAATTGCAAATACGGGGCTCAAATTTTAGATTTTACAGTATCCCAGAATTTGTCCATGTCAATTCTATTCATAGGTGTATCTCCATATTAACTTGATAGGTCAAGTAATTAAGTGTGTTGCCCTTTATGTGCAATCGTGAACTTGGATACAATATGCAACAGTTAGTCCTCCTCTTCGGTCACCATTAGACCCCAGGGTGTCTTAACTTCACCACAAATTGTATGATGGTAGACGCATTTGGATATGGAAATGTATACGTTACTATTTCTCAGTCTGTAATCAAAATATGATTTGTATCATCCCGAATCTGACGATTCCATGAGGTTGATAATTGTTACTGGCTAGACAAATTGTAATCCATCTCGGTGCCAGTACTCGTCTTCCTCTCGGAGCACATGTTCAACACACTTCTTCCAGAACTGCATGTCTATCATTGAGAAGGACTCACGTGTCAGAACTTCAACATCACACATTTTAAACGTCCTGTTCTGTTCGGCAACTTGCCCTTTTACTTTAGCCCAGACAAGCTCTATCGAATTGAGCATGATATGGAGGTAGTCGCAAAGACATGTGGCCATATTCCGCAATGATTTTGTCAATATGAAACACCTTTGTCTTATTTGTCATCCTCACCAGGTGCAACAACTCGGGTTTCAAATATGTATCATAGAAGCTGACATTTTCCTTAGCAAGCCAAGTCCTAATTTGATCTTTTGTATTTGATGCAGTTGGTACTTTGTCTTCCGCTGATTTGCGTTGTGATAGGATGCATTATCCATTACCAAGCATGATGGTCTGCTTAGAATTGGAAGTAGATCTTTCTCCATCCAGTGCCGGAAAATATGTCCATTCATTTCTGTGTGGTAGTCCCTACCGTCGGTACTTTTGATTGGAAAATAAGTCCAGCGTCATGGACAAGACCTTCTTCACTGCTTCCTGCATGCGTTAGTATAATACGCTGGCCTTTGCTGCTTGGTATTTTTCTTTTCTGTTCACCGTCTACTGATTGCCATTCTTTAGCATTGGTGTGGTGAGCATTGACCAAGGATTCGTCCAAATATACAATAGCATAGCCTTGCCTCCGCCGCTCACGGATCTGCCTCATGTATTTACTTCGGGCAGCAATCAAATGTGGCTTTTCACAAATAATATTCCTGCCGCCTATAGCTTTTCTGAAGGTGAAGCCGGCGGCTCTTACAATTTTCCATAGAGTACTTTTAGAAATGTCTATGCTGCAATCTGATTGCAGTTTTAATTTCAGTTTCTTGAGAGTAACAAGTTGATTTGTCGCAAACATTTTCAAGAGCTCCGTCTTATGACATCTATGTCAAAGTCGTCAATTGTTCTTTTCCGTCCTTGCTGACATTAGTGCACTTTGTGTCCTGTTTAATCCATCGGAAAAGGATTCTCTATTCAGACCAAGCGCCAGTTGCGCACGTTTCTCAGGGTTATGAATATCGCAATATAGATTCCCTACGGAAGTGTTGGTATAGTAAAACTGTAACCTTCTGCATTGTTATAAATGTGCACTTCAGACTCATTATGAATGTGATATCAATGTCAGTTTTGATAAGCCAACAAATATGATACAATAGCTTCATATAAATAGCGAGATACACCTATGACTATACAACGGTATCCCAATTATAACGTCATATGCTTTCCGCTTTCAAAGTCGACTGGGTTAGGTGCACGGGATTTCGTGAAATTGTTGTATACTCACGATATTTATATGTTACCATAATTTATTTTTAGAACACCCGCGTCTGTGTACCGTAGATCTGTTACTATTGTGTACAATCCGGTGAGGTTGATTTAATATAACCTGAAGAAGAAATATTTCAAACTACATCAAATTTTCTTGGAAAAAATATTTCTCTAGCGTCATGGATATTCTAAGGCTGCTTGCAAAAAATCACTGAGATCCAACAGGTAGTTTTCGAGAAAATCAATTTCAAACGTGCTCACGAATTAATGGACAGACTATAGGATAGCTTCCATAGGCACCTACCTTAGTCGCCTCTTACAACATACCTTGTGTGTCGCAGTGGTACTATTCTTTGCTCCCATTCAGACCCCGGTAACACATGGGCGGAATGAGGACACTCAAATTGCCGTGGAATATATCCAGAGATTTAACGAGTTTGGAATTACATGTTGAACAAGTAGAGCTGGGTGCTTCAAGGGAAAAGGAAAGGTTTATTTAACCAGCGAGCGATTTTTTTTCCGATCCAGAAGCACTTGAGCTGAAATCTCTTTGGCTCGGTGCCACGAACACCGTAAATCTGGGAACCTGTAGCTTTTCTGCTAGTCCTCGGAGTTGAACCAACATTACAGAGGACTAGTCACCCGTAGTCCAGAACCAGCGAGCGATATGAACCATCGATATGAACACGTTTCGACATCTGTTTGGGGCTACTGCGCACCTATAGGTCTGTGTCCTAGTCCAGTAACCAATAACTAAAAAGGTAATGTAGAGTGATTCTTTGTCTTCTTCTTTGCGTTCGTTCTTTACGATCAACTTTGTGATATTTTTTTTTCGATCCAGAAGCACTTGAGCTGAAAGCTCTTCGGCTCGGTGTCATAGACATCGTAACCCTTCGGTTCGGTGCCACGAACACCGTAAATCTGGGGAATCTGGCTTTTCTGCCAGTCCGCGGAGTTGAACCGCACTCACAGAGGACTTGTCACCCGTAGTCCAAAGCGCTACGAATACGCTGGGCAGACGGGCACTTTGTGATATGTTTGATCTTTGCCAAAAACGTGTATACGTTGCACATTGGTTTGTAGGCCCAAAACGCACAGACTTCTACACGTTTAGGACACGTGCATCCGATTTCACCTAAACCTCCTTAGCCGCCTCTTACGATATGCGGGGCAGGTAACAGTGGTCTATTCTTTACAACCCAAATTTGGGACCAGGTAACCACTCGGACGATGTAGCGATATTTCTGGACTAATCCTAAAAACTTGGAACAGCGGATACCCTGTAAATGTTGAATGTTCCACAGATTATCATCTCATCTCATCAATTTGTAGCGTCTATCCTGCGACACATTTCACATTTATTATATATGTCCGTTGTTTTGAGTTGAAATATTTTGTTTTAATTTGTTCAACTTTTTCTTTTGATTATTATTACTGTATTATTATTAATATACATTCGGTATGGGCGGGGCCAGGCCTCGCCGCCATCAATCAGATGCGCCCTCCCCCAAAAAGTTTGGGCAGCACTACTCTGAGTAATTTTATTTGAACCCTACCTGAGTAGGAATCTCCGCAGCACTAAACATAGCACTACTACACGCCTGGAGCTGTTGGGTGTTTCTGTGTTTTCAAGAAAGCTCAGGTGCCCCCTCTTCCCCCATTGAAAATGGAAAAATCGTGCTTATGTGCTCCTCTCCCCCCCACCTCCCACCTTTCCCCATGGCACTATAGAAAAAGAGTGGCAAGTCATAATTCCTGCGTTGAAGTCGAAGAATATTTTGATATAGTTCAGCAGACTACATAACAGATTACTACAAAGTCCATCTCAGGACTCAAGTGAAAATCGTGGCATATCCTTTATAGAACGTCGTCGATTTATTTTCTAGGCTCCACTTATACGTTCAGGAGTTTGCCATTCCTTTCTGAACGATGAGGTTTATTTTTACCGTTTGTAAAATCACGCCGAACAAATCTGCTAACAAACTGCCGGCTGTGGTGTTTGAACCAGTACCTCTTAAGCTACAGACGCCCATTCATTACTACACCCAAACACAAAGCCTTTCTCAAGACTACACCCAAACACAAAGCCCTTCTCAAGACTACACCCAAACACAAAGCCCTTCTCAAGACTACACCCAAACACAAAGCCCTTCTCAAGACTACAACCAAACACAAAGCCCTTCTCAAGACAGTGTAATCTGTGTAATCAACAGAAAGCCCTTCCCATTACTACACTCAGATCAACACAAAGCCCTTCTCATGGCTACACTCAGATCAACAGAAAGCCCTTCTCAAGACTACACTCAGATCAACATAAAGCCCTTCTCAAGACTACACTCAGATCAACATAAAGCCCTTCTCAAGACTACACCCAAACAAACACAAAGCCCTTCTCAAGACTACACCCAAACAAACACAAAGCCCTTCTCAAGACTACACCCAAACAAACACAAAGCCCTTCTCAAGACTACACCCAAACACAAAGCCCTTCTCAAGACTACACCCAAACACAAAGCCCTTCTCAAGACTACACCCAAACACAAAGCCCTTCTCAAGACTACACCCAAACACAAAGCCCTTCTCAAGACTACACCCAAACACAAAGACCTTCACAAGACTACACCTAAACACAAAGCCCTTCTCAAGACTACGCTCAGATCAACAGAAAGCCCTTCTCATAACTACACTCAGATCAACGGAAAGCCCTTCTCATTCTAGAAAATATGTGTAAAAACCGATAACGATGTCGAATCTTTACTATCGTTATCACTTGTTATCCATCAATGAAGTCTTCATACTTCTTGCTGTATCCATTTATAATGTTTCTTGTTTATCCAATTCATATATTTTTTTATTTTTTTTTTTAGTTATGGGAATCTCTTATCGTTGTATTAGTCCATGTTTTGTGTGTGTGTGTGCTGTTGTCAGTACAGTATAAGCAAATGTATCATTTTGTTTTCTGGTTTTTTCGGTTTTGTTGGCTTTTTTTTTTTCCCGTGGTTGAAGGTATTTTTGCTGCTGGCTACGTTAAGTGGCTGTATCTGTTGAAAGATTAAACTGATCTGTGAAACGAGGTTTTAGTTTTATTTTTTGTGTGTGTTCACTTGTTCTTTGTTTGTTAGTTCTTTGATCAGTTAGTCATTTAGTTAGTTATTTAGTTAATTATTTAGTTAGTTATTTAGTTAGTAAGTTATTTAGTTAGTTATTTAGTTAGTTATTTAGTTAGTAAGTTTTTTAGTTAGTTATTTAGTTAATTATTTAGTTAGTTATTTAGTTAGTTATTTAGTTAATTATTTAGTTAATTATTTAGTTAGTTATTTAGTTAGTTATTTAGTTAGTAAGTTATTTAGTTAGTAAGTTAGTTATTTAGTTAATTATTTAGTTAGTAAGTTATTTAGTTAGTTATTTAGTTAGTCATTTAGTTAGTCATTTAGTTAGTAAGTTATTTAGTTAATTATTTAGTTAATTATTTAGTTAATTATTTAGTTAGTTAGTAAGTTATCTAGTAAGTTATTTAGTTAGTTAGTTATTTAGTTAGTTAGTTATTTAGTTAGTTATTTAGTTAGTTAGTTATTTAGTTAGTTATTTAGTTAGTTATTTAGTTAGTAAGTTATTTAGTTATTATTTAGTTATTTAGTTAGTTATTCAGTTAGTTATTTAGTAAGTTATTTAGTTAGTTATTTAGTAAGTTATTTAGTTAGTTATTTAGTTAGTTATTTAGTTAGTTATTTAGTTAGTTATTTAGTTAGTTATTTAGTTAGTTATTTAGTTAGTTATTCAGTTATTTATTTAGTTAGTTAGTTATTTAGTTAGTAAGTTAGTTATTTAGTTAATTATTTAGTTAGTAAGTTATTTAGTTAGTTATTTAGTTAGTCATTTAGTTAGTCATTTAGTTAGTAAGTTATTTAGTTAATTATTTAGTTAATTATTTAGTTAGTTATAGTTATCTAGTGTTATTTAGTTAGTTATTTAGTTAGTTATTTAGTTAGTTATTTAGTTAGTTATTTAGTTAGTTATTTAGTTAGTTATTTAGTAAGTTATTTAGTTAATTATTTAGTTATTTAGTTAGTTATTCAGTTAGTTATTTAGTTAGTTATTTAGTAAGTTATTTAGTTAGTTATTTAGTAAGTTATTTAGTTAGTTATTTAGTTAGTTATTTAGTTAATTATTTAGTAAGTTATTTAGTTAGTTATTTAGTTAGTTATTCAGTTATTTAGTTAATTATTTAGTTATTTAGTTAGTTATTCAGTTAGTTATTTAGTTAGTTATTTAGTTAGTTATTCAGTTATTTATTTAGTTAGTTAGTTATTTAGTTAGTTATTCAGTTATTTATTTAGTTAGTTATTTAGTTAGTTATTCAGTTATTTATTTAGTTAGTTAGTTATTTAGTTAGTTATTCAGTTATTTATTTAGTTAGTTATTTAGTTAGTTATTCAGTTATTTATTTAGTTAGTTAGTTATTCAGTTAGTTATTCAGTTAGTTATTTAGTTAGTTATTTAGTTAGTTATTCAGTTATTTATTTAGTTAGTTAGTTATTTAGTTAGTTATTCAGTTATTTATTTAGTTAGTTATTTAGTTAGTTATTTAGTTAATTATTTAGTAAGTTATTTAGTTAGTTATTTAGTTAGTTATTCAGTTATTTAGTTAATTATTTAGTTATTTAGTTAGTTATTCAGTTAGTTATTTAGTTAGTTATTTAGTTAGTTATTTAGTTAGTTATTTAGTTAGTTATTTAGTTAGTTATTCAGTTATTTATTTAGTTAGTTAGTTATTTAGTTAGTTATTTGGCACATCTCAAAACAGTTGATGTATGGCGAGCTTGAAGAGGGCAGACCTTCAGTTGGTGAACAGAAAAAACGCTTAAACTCTTAGTGGACCTGGGTCGCTCGTGTGGTGCCGGGACCCGCAAGGGAGCAAAGAATAGTACCACTGCAACCTACAATGCATGTCATAGAAGGCGACTGATGTAGGCCCTAGGGATGATACCTAGTAAATTAAAAGCAGCGCAGAAATTGGATGTGATGGCAGAACGTACAATCGCTCTTAGGCTCAGATCACATACAAATCACACAGAGTGGTTAACAAGTGGTCGATATGGAGCGTTCGAAGAAGAAGAAGAAGTGAACCAGGGTAAGAACCATGTTTTGACAAGCCGTTTGCTTTTAGAATTAAAAACGCCCTTTAATGTGGCGCCTGGTAAAAAGGTGTTCAACACAAAACCACGTAGTGTGGCATTTGTTCCACAATGAGTTAAAGACACTCTTAAAGTGTCTCTGAAGTGCTACGATATAGACACCACGTGCTGGGAATTCCTGGCGTAAGATCGCCAAATGTGGCGCTGTAACAACACAATAGATGCTCGCATAGTTTGAGAATCGTCGTGCCGTTGAGGCACAGAGAAAACGAGCTCACACCACCCACATGTCTAACCTTGATCGTGTATGCCCCCACATGTGGTAGGAGATTGTGTTCGAGGATTGGACTCTGCAGTTACTTCCGCACACACCAGAGAGGTGCAGCAGCACACGTCTGAGGCTATTGTCATCATCGCTTGCGATGGACGGCTATTGCTATTATTAGTTATTCATTTAGTTAGGCAGTGGAAAAATATATACCTGCTTTTGAATATAAGTGTTACAGAAGAGTCCTTCGTATATCTTGGACAGAAAAGAGAACTCAAAATCAAAGAAAACTGGCTGATGCTTCTTCTTCTTCTCTTCCACCATTTACTTCTTTATAGAAAGTGTTGGGGTGAAACGTAGTAATCTTGTGTGCTTTTAAGGCACTTTGTAGCTGATATCTCTTTATGTGACAACAGTTGTGTTAACTGTCCCAGTACTTGGTTAGCTTTTGTGCAATGATTGCTGATTTCGCTATCGATACTTCCACCTGCTGTGAAAATTGCTCCTAAGTATTTGGCCTCAATTGTTTGTTTTATGTCTACGTTCTGGAGTTTTATTGTAAGGTTTTCTGGTTGTCTACTTATTGCCATTGTCTTTGTCTTTATTATATTTATTTTCATGTTGTACTCCTCACCTTGATGTTAGCTAAGCTCAAATGGTTCTGGAGAGATTCTTCGTTTTCTGCAATCAAAACTTGGTCATCTGCAAATAAAAGTTCTGAAATATTATTTTCTTTCTCTATTCCTGCTTCTCTACTTATGTTATCCATGTATGTTACAAATAAGAAAGAGAAAATAGAGATATTTTGGACATATAAAAAGACACAAAGGGCTGGAGAAGACCATCATGTAAGGAGGCATACCGGCAAGAGAAGAAGGGGAAGGCCACGAAGAAGATGGACCCAGGATGTAATTGATGGTTTGAACATGACGGCTGCAGAGGCGGAACATCTGGTCTATAAGAGAGAGAGAGAGAGCAATTCGACAGAACTGTTAGGGTTGGCAAAGCTCTGCTCAGGACAAGCTACTTGATGATGATGATGATGAGTTAGTTATTCAATCAATTAGTGGCTTCAAGGCACGGTAGAGCGTCAACATCTGAGTTGATAGCAAACACCAACGACAGAGATTTGTGGAGATTCATCGATCGCCTACCTTCAACTCATCATCATGATCAAATAGCTTGTCAAATAGCGAGACCAAATAAACAACCTTGCAGGTCGACAAGTGCCACTCTTGACAATCGTGAAACGGCGTAAACTTGCGTGGTTCAGGCATGTGATGAGACATAGCTCACTCTCTAAGACTATCCTACAAGAAACAGTTGAGGTTGGAAGAAAGATAGGGGTACGCAAGCCGGCACGGCACCTGATGATGATGGTGATTCAGCTGGGAGTCTCTGTGACGTAGAGGTAAAGTGTTTGTCTCCCACTCCCAAAGGTTCGCTTCCTGCGTGGACCAGTTGTGATATTAATCCAGAGATTCACGATCTTAATGTAGGTGAGATCGTGCTCCTAGTCCTATCTAAGATGAACGATAAAACGGAGATGCCGTGCTCAAGTCCAGCAAAAGAACCCTTGGTAGTTAAAAATCAATAAAAGTAGGCTGCAAAGCTACTGCCCGAACAAAACTCATAAAATTAATATATAATTCTTACAAACTTTCTACCATCTTCCAAAAAAAACAACGCAAATCCTCGCCGGTGCTACGGAGCTTTACACCACACGTGAGATCTTCCTAATAAAAAGATAGTTTGGATCGTATGTAGCCTGGGGCATATATTCTTTGAACAACATGTAACCTTCTGCCTTGCAGGTCGGCTGGGGCACAGTCAACTCTAGATAACTAGGCCAGACAACTGACTGGGGAATTCCTGGCCTAGATCAGATAGGGGCCGGAAAATATAGAGTTTGATAGAACACTGCAAGCTTTTTGTAAGTTTACTCAATTTTGTGAGTCTATGGTTATTTATTGGTGAAAATATTCATAATATTGACATTCCTTATTGTTAAACTTAACTTGTTACATAATATAACTTGAGTTAGCATTTTATGTTGATTTTAAATGAATTCGTCTATATACAACAATACTGGAATGCGAGGTCACGTGGTGTAGTTGGGGGTCTGCTTTTCCATAATTCTTACCTGAGTCCGAAGGCATAAGTTTATAGTTGGCTCTGGCTGGGACAGCCAAGGCTAACGAGGCGAACCCAGTAAACGCTGGCTGAAGCCGGACCCATCACCGAAGGATAAGCACCAGAGCTCCAAATGGAGCTGAAGATGTGACGAAACCCACCCATGCTAAGGCTGCATGAATCAGATTTCCACATGAATGTGATTTATAGGGAAATCTGGTACATCAGTCTAAGCGGTGATCGCGAGAGAGAACAGCATGTTGCCTAGGGCATCTAATGTTTGGATCATATTCCAGCTGAAACATAGTGATTGATTGATTGATTGATTGATTGATAGGACCATCATCATTGCACTTCGGTGAGTAACCATGTATGCTCCGATCTCTTTCTTACACTGGAAGATCTCAGCTGCAGTGCACGAACTCAGTAGCACCGGCGAGGTCACCAATTTCTTCTTCTTATTTGCGTTCGTTCTTTACGACCAATTTTAATCACACTTTGTGATATGTTTGATCTTTGCCAAGAATGTGATACGTTGCACATTGGTTTGTGAGCCCCCAAACACATAGACTTCTAGTTTGGGACACATGCATCCGATTTCGGCCAAACCTCCTTGGTCGCCTCTTACAACATGCCTGGCAGGTAACAGGGGCTCTATTCTTTACACCTCAAATTTGGGACCTGGTAACCACTCGGCGGTCGTCAATTTTTTTTGAAGATGGTGAAGATATTTTTTAAAATATTTTTAAATACATTTGCCGGGCAGCGGCTTTCCAGCCTGCTCTTCTTGGTTTTGACTGCCACTGGTTCATAGCGCTAAAATTGAACACGGGACCTACTGTATCGTCCATCTCAGATGGACTAGGAACTCGATCTCACCTACACTGAGTTCAGTGATCGCTGGAAAAATATCCAGATGGTTCCACGAGGGAACGAACCTGATACTTTGGCACAGAAACGAGTTCCTTACCTCTACGCCACAGAGATCCTACTTGGGACATAGATCGACACAGTGGTGGCACGAGAAACGAGTTCCTTACCTCTACGCCACAGAGATCCCTACTTGGGACATAGATCGCACAGTGGTGGACGAAACGAGTTCTTACCTCTACGCCACAGAGATCCCTACTTGGGACATAGATCGACACAGTGGTGCCGAGAGAACGAGTTCCTTACCTCTACGCCACAGAGATCCCTACTTGGGACATAGATCGACACAGTGGTGGCACGAGAGACGAGTTCCTTACCTCTACGCCACAGAGATCCCTACTTGGGACATAGATCGACACAGTGGTGGCACGAGAGACAGTTCCCATCCTCTACGCCACAGAGATCCCTACTTGGGACATAGATCGACACAGTGGTGGCACGAGAGACGAGTTCCTTACCTCTACGCCACAGAGATCCCTACTTGGGACATAGATCGACACAGTGGTGGCACGAGAGACGAGTTCCTTACCTCTAGCACAGAGATCCCTACTTGGGACATAGATCGACACAGTGGTGGCACGAGAAACGAGTTCCTTACCTCTACGCCACAGAGATCCCTACTTGGGACATAGATCGACACAGTGGTGGCACGAGAAACGAGTTCCTTACCTCTACGCCACAGAGATCCCTACTTGGGACATAGATCGACACAGTGGTGGCACGAGAAACGAGTTCCTTACCTCTACGCCACAGAGATCCCTACTTGGGACATAGATCGACACAGTGGTGGCACGAGAGACGAGTTCCTTACCTCTACGCCACAGAGATCCCTACTTGGGACATAGATCGACACAGTGGTGGCACGAGAACAGAGTTCCTTACCTCTACGCCACAGAGATCCCTACTTGGGACATAGATCGACACAGTGGTGGCACGAGAGACGAGTTCCTTACCTCTACGCCACAGAGATCCCTACTTGGGACATAGATCGACACAGTGGTGGCACGAGAGACGAGTTCCTTACCTCTACGCCACAGAGATCCCTACTTGGGACATAGATCGACACAGTGGTGGCACGAGAGACGAGTTCCTTACCTCTACGCACAGAGTCCCTACTTGGGACATAGATCGACACAGTGGTGGCACGAGAGACGAGTTCCTTACCTCTACGCCACAGAGATCCCTACTTGGGACATAGATCGACACAGTGGTGGCACGAGAGACAGTTACTTACCTCTACCACAGAGATCCCTACTTGGGACATAGATTGACACAGTGGTGGCACGAGAGACGAGTTCCTTACCTCTACGCCACAGAGATCCCTACTTGGGACATAGATCGACACAGTGGTGGCACGAGAGACGAGTTCCTTACCTCTACGCCACAGAGATCCCTACTTGGGACATAGATCGACACAGTGGTGGCACGAGAGTCGAGTTCCTTACCTCTACGCCACAGAGATCCCTACTTGGGACATAGATCGACACAGTGGTGGCACGAGAAACGAGTTCCTTACCTCTACGCCACAGAGATCCCTACTTGGGACATAGATCGACACAGTGGTGGCACGAGAAACGAGTTCCTTACCTCTACGCCACAGAGATCCCTACTTGGGACATAGATCGACACAGTGGTGGCACGAGAAACGAGTTCCTTACCTCTACGCCACAGAGATCCCTACTTGGGACATAGATCGACACAGTGGTGGCACGAGAAACGAGTTCCTACCTCTACGCCTACAGAGATCCCTACTTGGGACATAGATCGACACATTGGTGGCACGAGAAACAGTTCCTTACCTCTACGCTACAGAGATCCCTACTTGGGACATAGATCGACACAGTGGTGGCACGAGAAACGAGTTCCTTACCTCTACGCCACAGAGATCCCTACTTGGGACATAGATCGACACAGTGGTGGCACGAGAGACGAGTTCCTTACCTCTACGCCACAGAGATCCCTACTTGGGACATAGATCGACACAGTGGTGGCACGAGAGACGAGTTCCTTACCTCTAGCCTACAGAGATCCCTACTTGGGACATAGATCGACACAGTGGTGGCACGAGAGACGAGTTCCTTACCTCTACGCCACAGAGATCCCTACTTGGGACATAGATCGACACAGTGGTGGCACGAGAGACGAGTTCCTTACCTCTACGCCACAGAGATCCCTACTTGGGACATAGATCGACACAGTGGTGGCACGAGAGACGAGTTCCTTACCTCTACGCCACAGAGATCCCTACTTGGGACATAGATCGACACAGTGGTGGCACGAGAGACGAGTTCCTTACCTCTACGCCACAGAGATCCCTACTTGGGACATAGATCGACACAGTGGTGGCACGAGAGACGAGTTCCTTACCTCTACGCCACAGAGATCCCTACTTGGGACATAGATCGACACAGTGGTGGCACGAGAGACGAGTTCCTTACCTCTACGCCACAGAGATCCCTACTTGGGACATAGATCGACACAGTGGTGGCACGAGAGACGAGTTCCTTACCTCTACGCCACAGAGATCCCTACTTGGGACATAGATTGACACAGTGGTGGCACGAGAGACGAGTTCCTTACCTCTACGCCACAGAGATCCCTACTTGGGACATAGATCGACACAGTGGTGGCACGAGAGACGAGTTCTACCTCTACGCACAGAGATCCCTACTTGGACATAGATCGACACAGTGGTGGCACGAGAGTCGAGTTCCTTACCTCTACATCAGAATCCCTACTTGGGACATAGATCGACACAGTGGTGGCAGAGAAACGAGTTCCTTACCTCTACGCCACAGAGATCCCTACTTGGGACATAGATCGACACAGTGGTGGCACGAGAAACGAGTTCCTTACCTCTACGCCACAGAGATCCCTACTTGGGACATAGATCGACACAGTGGTGGCAGAAGTCGAGTTCCTTACCTCTACGCCACAGAGATCCCTACTTGGGACATAGATCGACACAGTGGTGGCACGAGAAACAGTTCTTACCTCTACGCCACAGAGATCCTACTTGGGACATAGATCGACACAGTGGTGGCACAGAAACGAGTTCCTTACCTCTACGCCACAGAGATCCTACTTGGGACATAGATCGACACAGTGGTGGCACGAGAAACGAGTTCCTTACCTCTACGCCACAGAGATCCCTACTTGGGACATAGATCGACACAGTGGTGGCACGAGAAACGAGTTCCTTACCTCTACGCCACAGAGATCCCTACTTGGGACATAGATCGACACATTGGTGGCACGAGAAACGAGTTCCTTACCTCTACGCCACAGAGATCCTTACTTGGGACATAGATCGACACAGTGGTGGCACGAGAACAGGTTCCTTACCTCTACGCCACAGAGATCCCTACTTGGGACATAGATCGACACAGTGGTGGCACGAGAGACGAGTTCCATACCTCTACGCACAGAGATCCCTACTTGGGACATAGATCGACACAGTGGTGGCACGAGAAACGAGTTCCTTACCTCTACGCCACAGAGATCCCTACTTGGGACATAGATCGACACAGTGGTGGCACGAGAAACGAGTTCCTTACCTCTACGCCACAGAGATCCCTACTTGGGACATAGATCGACACAGTGGTGGCACGAGAACTGTTCCTTACCTCTACGCCTACAGAGATCCCTACTTGGGACATAGATCGACACAGTGGTGGCACGAGAGACGAGTTCCTTACCTCTACGCCACAGAGATCCCTACTTGGGACATAGATCGACACAGTGGTGGCACGAGAGACGAGTTCCTTACCTCTACGCCACAGAGATCCCTACTTGGGACATGAATCGACACAGTGGTGGCACGAGAGACAGAGTTCACCTCTACGCCACAGAGATCCCTACTTGGGACATAGATCGACACAGTGGTGGCACGAGAGACGAGTTCCTTACCTCTACGCCACAGAGATCCCTACTTGGGACATAGATCGACACAGTGGTGGCACGAGAAAGGTTCCTTACCTCTACGCCACAGAGATCCCTACTTGGGACATAGATCGACACAGTGGTGGCACGAGAGACGAGTTCCTTACCTCTACGCCACAGAGATCCCTACTTGGGACATAGATCGACACAGTGGTGGCACGAGAGACGAGTTCCTTACCTCTACGCCACAGAGATCCCTACTTGGGACATAGATCGACACAGTGGTGGCACGAGAGACGAGTTCCTTACCTCTACGCCACAGAGATCCCTACTTGGGACATAGATCGACACAGTGGTGGCACGAGAGACGAGTTCCTTACCTCTACGCCACAGAGATCCCTACTTGGGACATAGATCGACACAGTGGTGGCATGAGAAGACAGAGTTCCTTACCTCTACGCCACAGAGATCCCTACTTGGGACATAGATCGACACAGTGGTGGCACGAGAGACGAGTTCCTTACCTCTACGCCACAGAGATCCCTACTTGGGACATAGATCGACACAGTGGTGGCACGAGAGACGAGTTCCTTACCTCTACGCCACAGAGATCCCTACTTGGGACATAGATCGACACAGTGGTGGCACAGAGACAGAGTTCTTACCTCTACCACAGAGATCCCTACTTGGGACATAGATCGACACAGTGGTGGCACGAGAGACGAGTTCCTTACCTCTACGCCACAGAGATCCCTACTTGGGACATAGATCGACACAGTGGTGGCACGAGAGACGAGTTCCTTACCTCTACGCCACAGAGATCCCTACTTGGGACATAGATCGACACAGTGGTGGCACGAGAGACGAGTTCCTTACCTCTACGCCACAGAGATCCCTACTTGGGACATAGATTGACACAGTGGTGGCACGAGAGACAGAGTTCTTACCTCTACGCCACAGAGATCCTACTTGGGACATAGATCGACACAGTGGTGGCACGAGAGACGAGTTCCTTACCTCTACGCCACAGAGATCCCTACTTGGGACATAGATCGACACAGTGGTGGCACGAGAGTCGAGTTCCTTACCTCTACGCCACAGAGATCCCTACTTGGGACATAGATCGACACAGTGATGGCACTGAGAACAGTTCCTTACCTCTACGCCACAGAGATCCTACTTGGGACATAGATCGACACAGTGGTGGCACGAGAAACGAGTTCCTTACCTCTACGCCACAGAGATCCTACTTGGGACTAGATCGACACAGTGGTGGCACGAGAAACGAGTTCCTTACCTCTACGCCACAGAGATCCCTACTTGGGACATAGATCGACACAGTGGTGGCACGAGAAACGAGTTCCTTACCTCTACGCCACAGAGATCCCTACTTGGGACATAGATCGACACAGTGGTGGCACGAGAAACGAGTTCCTTACTCTGCCACAGAGATCCCTACTTGGGACATAGATCGACACAGTGGTGGCACGAGAAACGAGTTCTTACCTCTACCACAGAGATCCTACTTGGGACATAGATCGACACAGTGGTGGCACGAGAACGAGTTCTACCTCTACGCCACAGAGATCCCTACTTGGGACATAGATCGACACAGTGGTGGCACGAGAAACGAGTTCCTTACCTCTACGCCACAGAGATCCCTACTTGGGACATAGATCGACACAGTGGTGGCACGAGAGACGAGTTCCTTACCTCTACGCCACAGAGATCCCTACTTGGGACATAGATCGACACAGTGGTGGCACGAGAACAGTGTTCCTTACCTCTACGCCACAGAGATCCCTACTTGGGACATAGATCGACACAGTGGTGGCACGAGAGACGAGTTCCTTACCTCTACGCCACAGAGATCCCTACTTGGGACATAGATCGACACAGTGGTGGCACGAGAGACGAGTTCCTTACCTCTACGCCACAGAGATCCCTACTTGGGACATAGATCGACACAGTGGTGGCACGAGAGACAGTTCTCCTCTACCAGAGATCCTACGGGACATAGATCGACACAGTGGTGCAGAGACAGTTCTTACCTCTACGCCACAGAGATCCCTACTTGGGACATGATCGAACAGTGGTGGCACGAGAAACGAGTTCCTTACCTCTACGCCACAGAGATCCCTACTTGGGACATAGATCGACACAGTGGCGGCACGTAATCATTTTTGTTGGTGGGGTCAGACAAAAAATTTCGGAAAAATCATGGTTTTGAGTTATTATGTTTTATTTTAATTCCGATTATGTTTTATTTTTTTTCCGATCCAGAAGCACTTGAGCTTTTCGGCTCGGTGCCATGGATATCGTAACCCTTCGGTTCGGTACCACGAACACCGTAAATCTGGGGAATCTGTGGCTTTTTCTGTTTTAATTTATAAAATAATAAATACACGTTACACTTTATTTTGTGGGACCAGCCACAGAGGTCCTTAATGACGTGCCACTGGATCGACATATAGGATGTTTGAAACATTTGTCTTTTTGTGACAAAGGTCGTTTTAGACATATGTCGTTTGCACTTAAAGTGGGCTACCTGCGGCGTAGATTCCGAGAAAAATTATGGCACACGCCCAAGATCAGATTTGACAACTCAACAGACCTCGTGATTTAGTTAAACATATATTGCCACTATCTGTTTGCATCGTTAAGTTGACGCGTGCTGTCACACAAACCAGGCCTGGTCTATCATGCGAAGGAAGGTTTGAATTGCGGTAAGCCAACCATTCATTCTAGGGCAAATATACAAGTTGATATATGTACATTTACATAGCTGGGAGGTGTTATCAACATTCAAGGTGGCACAGAGGAAGATGTTAGAGTTAGAATACAAAAGGCAAGATCAGCATTTGCCATAACGATAGCTCAATGTCAAGGCTATCCTCCTATAGCTGTCCTCCTATAGCTGTCCATCACAAGCGATGATGATAACAATCTCAGACGTGTGCTGCTGCACTCTGGTGTGTGTGCGGAGGTGACTGTAGTCAATCCTAGAACAGAATCCCTACCACATGTGGGGCATAGAATGTTAGACATGTGGTCTTGTGTGCTCTGTCTTTTCGCGCAGCTCGCTTTCTCTGTGCCTCAACAACACGATGATTCTCAGCTATGCGGTTTCCTCTTTTGTTGTTACAGCGCAACATTTGGCGATCTTGCGCAAGGGATTCCAGCACGTGGTGTCTATATCGAAGCATTTCAGAGACACTTTAAGAGTGTCTTTAAAGCGTTTTTTGCCCGCGTGCCCAGCGTGTTCGTAGCGCGTTGGACTGTGGGTGACTAGCCCTCTGTGCGTACGGGTTCAATTCCGTGGGCAGGCAGAAAAAACCACAGATTCCCCAGATTCACGGTGTTCGTGGCACCGAACCGAAGAGTTACGATGTCCATGGCACCGAGCCGAAGAGCTGAAAAGCTCAAGTGCTTCTGGATCGGAGAAAAAAAAAAAAAAAAAACGATTTTCTGTCCACCAGCAGAACGTCTGCCCCTTCAAGTTCGCCATACATCAACTGTTTTGGGATGCGTTTATACAAAGCTAGGAAGTGTTATCAACATTCAAGGTGGCACAGATGAAGATGCTATGGTTAGAATACCAAAAAATCCTTCTATATGGAGCGGAGACATGGAGAACAACTAAAGGGAACACCAACAAGTTTAAGAAATTCATCAATAGATGCCTGCGTAGGATACCCCATCTATGATGGTATGACATGACCACAACTGTGGGATAGAGCGGAACAACGGCAAGTGGAACAAGAAAGAAGGGGACGATGGATAGGACACACACTGAGGAGATCCATGGACATCATCACGAGACAGGTTCTCCGATGGAACTCCCAGGATAATAGAGGTAAGGTAGACCACAGCCTGGCTCTAGCACAGGCCAGACAACTGGCCAGGTATTCCCTGACCTAGATAAGAAAAGGGATCTGGAAAATACAGATGTTTGATAGAACACTGCACGCCTTTTTGCAGTTTTACTCAATTCGGTGAGTCTATGGTTATTTGTTGGTGAAACATATTCATTATATTGATATTCCTTATTGTTAAACTTAACTTGTTGGATAATATGACTTCGAGTTAGCATTTTGTGTTGATTTTAAAATGAATTCGTCTATATCACCAATACTGGAATGCGAGGTCACGTGGTGTAGTTGAGGTCTGATTTCCCACAATTCTTACCTGAGCCCGAAGGCCTATAAGTTGATAGTTGGCTCTGGGTAGACACAGGAACACATGGAGACAGGAGTTGTAGAAATGAAAATCGTGGCATATCCCAAGGACTAGCCATCAACCACAGTAAACGAGTCGTTGATTTTCTAGGCACCACTTATACGTTCAGTAGTTTGCCATTGCTTTCTGAACGGGTGGCGCCATCGTCCTTTGTTAAAATCAACGGAAACAATTTGCAAGCAAACTGTCCGCAGCGTGATTCGAACTCAGAACGTCGGGGTTAATAGACCGAGTCACTAACCCTAGGCCACAGACCCTACAGACGGAGTTGTAGACGAAATACAAAAATGGGAAGAGATCTGGTAAAGATGGCAGGGCTTGCAAGGGCTGGTAGGGCTTGGAAGGGCTGGTAGGGACTGGAAGGGCTGGTAGGGCTTGGAAGGGCTGGTAGGGCTTGCAAGGGCTGGTAGGGCTTGGAAGGGCTGGTAGGGCTTGGAAGGGCTGGTAGGGCTTGGAAGGGCTTGGAAGGGCTGGTAGGGCTGGTAGGGCTTGGAAGGGCTGGAAGGGCTGGTAGGGCTTGGAAGGGCTGGTAGGGCTTGCAAGGGCTGGTAGGGCTTGGAAGGGCTGGTAGGGCTTGGAAGGGCTGGTAGGGCTTGGAAGGGCTTGGAAGGGCTGGTAGGGCTTGGAAGGGCTGGAAGGGCTGGTAGGGCTTGGAAGGGCTGGTAGGGCTTGGAAGGGCTGGTAGGGCTTGGAAGGGCTGGTAGGGCTTGGAAGGGCTTGGAAGGGCTGGTAGGGCTTGGAAGGGCTGGTAGGGCTTGCAAGGGCTGGTAGGGCTTGGAAGGGCTGGTAGGGCTTGGAAGGGCTGGTAGGGCTTGGAAGGGCTGGTAGGGCTTGGAAGGGCTTGGAAGGGCTGGTAGGGCTTGGAAGGGCTGGTAGGGCTTGGAAGGGCTGGTAGGGCTGGTAGGGCTTGGAAGGGCTGGAAGGGCTTGGTTGGGCTTGGAAGGGCTGGCAGGGCTTGGAAGGGCTGGTAGGGCTTGGAAGGGCTTGGTTGCGGACCTATGTCTCCAGTGGGCAACTGGTGAAGAAGAAGAAGAAGAAGAAGAAGAAGAAGAAAATAATCTAACTACTTTGTGATTTTACCAAAATTTAGATTCCAGTGTGATTTGTGCAATACCTATAATAGGTGTCTTCATTATAATCGTTATGGTATCATGCAAAATCTCTAGAGGCCACATGGATGTGGTTACAGGGCCGTGTCATGCTATGATACAGAGAGGTGGTCGCATCAGGCAGCACAGTAAGGGGGGTGACATAAGCAGGGAAATCAAAGTCACTATTGAAGGTTATTTTAAAGAAAAAACATTTCAAAGACTTGCATCATACTGAGACAATATACCGCACGGTCCTGTGTGGTTGTTACAGAAGAATGATGAGAATCCCATGGTCTGCTAAAATGACGAATATGGAGGTGTTGAATGAGGTCAAAGCACTGAGAAAACATCATCAAAATAAGAAAGAGGCAGTCATTATTTTTCGGACATGTGATAAGAAGGAGAGGGTTAGAACACATTGTGACAACCCAGGGGCGGCTCGTCATTGGGGGCCAGTGGGGTCCGGCCCCACCAATAATCGAAAGGGAGAATAACTTCCCGGAATAGACAAATAATAGTAAATACTCCAAACACCATGATTTTCCGAAAATCTGTGTCTAAGCCCCACTAAGAAAACTGACCACGAGCCGCCACTGTGACAACCAGTAACATCGAGGAGAGACGAGACAGAGGAAGACACAGAGAGATAAATTATTAGATAGCCTGACTTCATGGTACGGACGAGCGTCAACATCTGAGATGATTGCAAACACCAAGGACAGAGATTTGTGTAGATCCATGATCGCTTACGCCAGCCGGCACGACACGTGATGATGATGGTATGATAATAGAATTAACAAATAGTAGCTCTTACGAGAAATCAATCTTCGCAAAGGAAATACTCGATAAAGTACAAGTGTGGCACCGGCGACGACTTGAAGAGACAACGTTCGTAGTACTGGATTTTTTTTCGGGGTCTTTGTGGCTAATTGGTTAAGCCCTTTGCCTTGTGAGTCGAAGGTCGGGGGTTCAAATCCGGACCGCGGCCTTCTGTTCAGAAATGCAGTTTTTTTCCAGAGACCCCTAGGATTGTTGCCGGAGCTACAAAGTTCGTGCTTTGTGCAATACTCTCGGCAGGGTGCGTGCCATTTCTGCGGAGAGGGACCGAGCCATATGGGGTAACACCCGGTGCAATGAAATCAATCCTTCAGTTTTAAACACCCTTTAATTTTTTTTTCCCATCCAGAAGCACTTGAGCTTTCGGCTCGGTGCCATAGACATCGTAACCCTTCGGTTCAATGCCACGAACAACGTAAATCTGGAGAACCTGTGGCGTTTCTGCCAGCCGCGGAATTGAACCGCACACACAGGCGGCTTGTGACCCGTCGTCTAACGCGCTACGAACACGCTAGACAAGAGGGCAGGTTTATTTTTATTTGTTAAGAAATCTTCGCCCGTGCGATGCCGGGTCCGCAAGACAAGCAAAGAATAGTACCACTGCAACCTACAAGGCATGTCGTAAGAGGCGACTGATATAAGAACTAGGGAAGCTACCCTAGTAAATAAAAAGCATCGCATAAATCGGATGTGCTGGTCTACTTGTAGGTGCATATCTGGCACAACGTACAATCGCTCAACTCACATACAAATCACACAGAGTGGTTAACAAGTGGTCGATATAGAGCGTTGGAAGAAGATTATAACTGTTACGAAAAAGTCCTCCGTATATCATGGACAGAGAAGAGAACAAATAGATATATCCAGAAAGAACTGGCTGATGCTACAAATAAGAAAATTAAAGTATTTTGGACATACAGGGTGTTCAACTTAAAAGCAGCCCATGAATGGAGCTAATCTGGCATATATGTATGGAAATGAGAAGGTTCAGTTATGACGTAGTATAGGTCAAGGTTGTGTGATGGTGTGTAATTGTAGTGCGGGGAAGAGGCGATGAAGAAATGTGACGTAGGACGAGCTAGTCAGAACCGGTTTAAATAGTAAATAAACACAACGCGATAGGTTATCTGGCAGCTTCCGATTTGTCAATGGGGCTGCAATTATCTTGAACACCCTGTATAAAGAGACACGAAGGGCTGGAGAAGACCATTATGGAAGAAGGAGAAGAGAAGACCATGGAGAAGATGAATTAGGGATGTAACTGATAGTTTGAGCATGACCGATGTAGAGGCGGGACATCTGGTCAATGAGAGAGATAGAAATTCTGAAGGACTGTTGGGGTGGCAAAGTTCTTATCAGGACAAGCTATTTGATGATGAGTATTCGAATTCAAAAATCAATATATACAGATCGCTGGTGCTAACCATTCTTTTATACGGTTGTGAGAGCTGGACGCTCAATGCAGAACTGGAACGAAGAATACAGGCTTTCGAATATAAGTGTTACAGACGGGTACTACGTATTTGTTACATAGAACATAAGACGAACATTTATGTAAGAGACCAAATAAACAACCTTGCAGCTCGACAAGTACCACTCTTGACAATCGTGAAACGGCGTAAGCTTGCTTAGTTCGGGCATGTGATGAGACATAGCTCACTCTCTAAGACTATCTTACAGGGAACAGTTGAGGGTGGAAGAAAGAAAAAAGGGCAGAGAAAATCCTGGTTTGACAACATCAAGAGCTGGTCGAGGCAGAGTTTCTCCACACTCGTCCGAGGAGGTGAAGACAGAGATTCATGACGTGCTTTTTGTTCTGATGTCTCCACAGTGACACCCCTACGACCCTAACGGTATATGTGCTTTATTATTATTATTATTATGCAGGAGGTAAGAGTGCAAATTCCTTTCCTCACGTCGAATGAGGGATTTAGCCAACAACTTTCTCGTGTCCGAGTCGATAGGTAAACACTACAGGCGTTAGACTAACACCATCCTCCGAAGTAATAAAACACCACACAAATTTCCACTTACACAAGCTTAACCCTTTAGCTGCTAAAGACGTATATATACGTTTTCTGATTAACTTTTAAAGACGCATTAACACGTCTTGTTATTATCTCTCCTCTGTGGGCTAAAGACGTGTTAACACATTATACATTGCTACTGTCACTGTTATAGGCGTACATTCACGTTTGTGACCTAGAAACAAAGAGTAGCTATTTTTAGCTCAGCCTTCGGAAAGTATTTAGCAACGAAAGGGTTAAGAAATTACTACATCATTTGAGTCAGAATGTGTTACGCCGTTGCCTTGCTTCCCGAAAGTCGCGGGGTATTAGAATCCGGACCGCGCCGATCTGTTCACGGGTGCATTTTTTCTAGATACCCTAGGATTGTTGCCGGAGCTACGAACTTCGTGCTTTGTGCAATACTCTTGGCAGCTGGTGTGCCATTTATGTGGAGAGGGACCGGGCCATATGGGGTAGAACCTGGTGCAATGAAGTTACTCCTTCTGCTTTCGACTTTTGTTTTGACCAGGTGGTTGGTTAAACTAACCATTTGCTAAAAGCCTTGAATTAAAACAGGAAATGACAGAGCTGACTTCCGGGCAAGAAGGTAGGATGGGGTGTATGTGGGAGATAGGGTATGTGAAACAACAAACTTGGAGAAACACACAGGAAGAATCTAAGATGAAAATACAGGTAAGATGGTACCAGAGACATCCCTTACCTGTGATTTTTGTTTAAAAAAAATATTTTCTTCAAAATTTATGTATGCCCGATTAGAATTCACGTGTAGTCATAAGGTCTAATATGGAACATCTGAGTGATTTTGGCGTGAAGGCTTGCTTTTCTTATCATCATTTCCCTTTGCCATTAAGGCCAGCCTCATCAGCTAGCCTGCCCTGAGCAGAACTTTGCCACTTTAACAATAGTTCGGAATGTCTCTATCTCATAGGCCAGATATCCCATCTCTGCAGCCGTCATGCTTAAATTATCAGTTACATCCTGAATCCATCTTTTCCGTGGTTTTCCTCTTCTCCTCTTTGCCTTCTTCCATAATTGTCTTCTCTAACCCTTCATGTCTTTTTATCTACTACTGCCCTGTAGTTTGATTGGGGACAATGAAAGGCTAGCGGAGCAAACCGTACACAAAACTGGATGGCAGGCAAACCAAGTAGTCCAAAAACAACTGGTAACCTGGACAGATGGGGCTCAACATCCCGGGAAGGAAGGTTGTTTAAGGGTAGCTACCCTAAAAGGAAATACCAGATGTACCAGATTTCCCCATAAATCTCATTCATGTGAAAATTTGATTCATGCAGCTTTAGCATTGGTGGGTTTCGTCACATCTTCAACGCCATTTGGAGTGCTGGTGCTTATCCTTCAACGATGTCTCCAGTTTTAGCCAGCGTTAACTGGGTTCGCTCTCCGTCAGTCTTTAGCTGTCCCCAGTCGACCTGCAAGGCAGCAGGTACAGTGAGGTCTATTTTTACCTTTCGTAAAAATCCCACGCAAACAAATTTGCTTCAAAACTGCCTGCCATGGTGCTTGAACCAGGTACGCTTGGATCTGATCGGTCTCACTACTACTTAAGCTACAGACGCTTACTGAATTACTTTCTGGGAGCATAATTTAAGTATTGAATACAGTGTGAGAACCGCTGACCTAATACACATCCGCCCACCCAGTAAACACCCCAGCAGTGTGTCTGTGTAGATGTATTATGTAGCGCGCTAAAATCGTGTGTTTCCGCTGCGGATTTCCAGCGATCAATAACCCGACCTTAACACACACACACAGAGACCATCTGACATAACGCAGTTAGCTGGATGACAGGCACTATTGTGTGTCACGGAGACTACATCGAGCGTGTAAGTTCAAATTTGTAACAAAAGAAGGTTATATGGCGCCACGAAAGATTATTAATGTTCAAACCAATCTCCCACACTCAATGATCAACACGATTTATCTGACGTTTAATCGAGCAGGAAAGGGGAGTCGTGAATAGAAAGGGAGAGAGAGAAGGAGGGATAACAGTGACTAAGGTAGTTACTCGATAAGTTGTTATAATTGGGACTCGACGCCATAATGGTTGCGGTCAGATCACGTGACACTCATTCATATGAAAAATGCTAAGCAGGCGTTTTGTAACCATGATGGCGCAAGAAAAAGTAGTTCTGGAAACAAATGTGATTTGTAACATCTAATGCTTAGTTTCTGTACATTTTATATAATTTTATTATTTATTAAGCGTATGTTAGTAACAAAATACACAAATTAAAGATATAAGTTATTTCAATACGTGTTGTATTTATTTCTTGTAGCTTACGTTGTTGTTCTTGTCAGGTCGAACTACAACGTGAGATACACTGTAACGTGCCAGCTAGCGCGAGCTGGAGAGTTCATTCATACCCCAGGCCTGGGCAGATAATATATTCAAGACTGTATTTCTACGCAAGTCTTCTTTCAACATTTTCCAACTCATTCACGATGGGCCTGCTTCTGGTACTGTGACGTTGAGCCAAGAATCAGCTTCTAACTTTTGTGCAAACGTGGAATAGGATTTTATGAGTAGAAACCTGAAATATATTGTGAAAGAAAGCTTCGCTCTATTACACAACATTCTGATTGTGTCTGTATGTGCTACACAGAACGGATTTTAAGATTTGAGTTCCGGAGTTTCTCATGTTGTTAATCTTATTCATAACTTGACAACCAATGTAACCGAGTTCTGTAAACATCGCCAGGATATGCACTACCGTGCAAGAATTCTCTTCTGAAAATCTGCAGTTTTATTAATCATTTAATCTCGCTGGATTAATCTACTATAATTTGTAAGTTTCTTGATGTACTGTAAACAGTTTAAACTATGTTCTTACATCAATGCTGACGTGGATTCAACAACCAAATTAGAATTATCAATCTAATTTTATCAGTTCTGTATTATTCTGTTATCAGTTTAAATTTATACTAACAAGTGATCGCACGGTCTACCTACCATTTGAAATTTCACATAATACAGTACAAGCTCGTGTTCGTCTCTATGAAATACCGGTGTGAACATATTATTCATTTATATATATATTTATTTCCAAACTGTGCAAGTTGCATGCAGGATTGCGTGTGCAAGAATTCCGTGTGGAAAAAATAAATTAACAAAGCAAAATATTGTTGTTTTTTTGTATTTTCTAGAGCTCGAAGGAATTTAACCCGAATTTCAATAACAGGACTTAATTTTTGGAGGATGGTAAAATTTAGAAATCTTGCGTGGAATGAAATCGGCAAAATTTCAAAAAGGATAAAACAAGATTGGATATCGTACAACGTTTTATGAAACGGTAAGTATTTATGAACGAATTACCATATTTTTTGTTTTTGTGTATTTAATATTTTAGATTGGTCTCGCCCGTGTGTTGGTAGGGCTCGCAAGGGGAGCAAAGAATAGTACCACTGCCACCTACAAAGCATGTCGTAAGATGCGACTGAGTTAGGGGCTTAGGGAAGCTACCATAGTAAATAAAAAGCATCGTAGAAATCGGATGTGCTGGCATACTTGTTGTAGGCGCGTAACTGTCGTACAATCGCTCTTAGGCTCGGATCACAAAGAATAGTTAACAAGTGGTCGATTTAGAGCGTTCAAAGAAGATGAAGGATGTCCATTATAGTTAGCCTTTGATGCGGAGACGGCTCATGCTGGTGATGAATTATATTAGATGAAGTACCATCTCCACGTCAAATGGGCTTAGATAACTAAATGGGGCCCTTAACATTTCTGGATGTCCGCCTGCCCAGCGTGTTCGTAGCGCGTTGGACGACAGGTGACAACCCCCTGTGAGTGCGGTTCAATTCCGCGGGCTGACAGGAAAGCTGAAGGTTCTACAGATTTACGGTGTTCGTGGAACCGAAGGGCTACGATGTCTATGGCACCGAGCCGAAGAGCTACGATGTCCATGGCACCGAGCCGAAGAGCTACCATGTCCATGGCACCGAACCGAAGAGCTTCAAGTGCTTCTAGATCGAAAAACAAACAAAGAAACATTTCTGGTATCTTGACTAAATACATCAGATTAAGTGCCGTCTCCCCAAATCCCATCAGTGGTAACCGCCTGTTCCTAGTCCTCGATCAATAAATCCAACTGCAATACGAGTTGTCCATATTCTGAGGTCATCTCGTTTGATATCGTAATTAGTTGTTGCTTTCGCATCGAAGATTGACTGCAAATAGACTACACATAATCTATAAATAATCTACACCATCCTCTGTCTCTTGCCTTTATGTTGAATTCTTCCAGGTTGTATTCTATTCATCTTTTTATTTTTCTCCTCACTTATGTCTTGATCTTCAACTTTCTATTCTAATATGGTTTTGATCGTGTCGATAACATACGGCCGGCGGGCTCAGGTTAAAAATTCTAGGAAATAAGACTACAATCTTCGTGTGACCTCGCATTCCAGTATTGTCAGATAAAGACTAATTCATTTAAAAAACAACACAACATGCTAAATCAAGGTTATATTATGTTACAAATTAAATTTAACACTAAGGAATATCAGTATTATTAACATTTTGTATCAATAAATAACATCAGCATAAGAAAGAAAGTTGGCACAAAACCGTGCTTGAATTATATAAATAAACAAAGAATGAAGTGGTTTGGCCACTTAATAAGAATGCATCCAAACTCCACAGTATACAGAGTCTTCTACAACAGAACATCGGGAAAGAAGGCAAGAGGAAGACCACGGAAAAGATGGTTAGATGGCGTAGCAGCATCCTGTGAAAGAGCAAAGATAACAATCACACAAGCCACCAGAACAGCGCAAGACAAAACAGAAAACCACGACACTGGGCAACAACCCGGTAGCAGTGTGACGACAAAAGAAGAAGAAGAAATAACAATGAAAGCATAGAATGGAGTAAAATTACAAAAAAAAGCGTACATTGTTCTATCAAATATATACAAAGACCAGCCCCCATTAAACGGGAATGTTCGATTTCTCGTCTGAGCTAGTCGGCCCTAAGTTGCAGGGGGCCACGATTTTGATCGGCATGCCATGTCTCTGAATTATTATTTCTGGTGGTAATTCGTTATTATTACTAGTTTTTCTAAAACTTCCTTAGTTGTCTATTTTTTTTTTTACCTCTTGTCTCAAGCGGTAGTGAGCTTGAACACAAACCCAAGCGTACCAGGTTCAAACCCCACGGTGGGCAAGTTTGGAATCAAATTCGTTTCCGTGGGATTTTTACGAAAGGTAAAATATAGACCTCATCGTTCATAAACCAATGACAAACTACTGAATGTATAAGTGGTGCCTAGAAAAAATCAACAACTCGTTTACTGTGGTTGATGGCTACGCCCCGTAAAGGATATGCCACGATTTTCATTTTCAATACAGCCTAGCAAAGGCGGCTCGTCATTAAAGGCCAATGGGGCCGGGCCCCACCAAAAATATTGTGTAACGTGTATTTAGTATTTTATAAATTAAAAAATAACAACCCAAATCCATGATTTTTGCAAAAAATATTTGTCTGGCCCCACCAGCAAAAATGATCACGAGCCGCCACTGCAGCCTAGTCTACTGTAACTCCACACATATCAAAGACAGTAATACTTTCTCCAAACGTGTGTTCATTGTCCATGTTTCTGAACCATACAAAAGTACCGAGTAAATATATTACTTGATAATAGAAAATCGTTTTTGTAAGATTTTGTAAGGTTTTGTATTCCGAGTTGTTACCAGGGCCCAAATTTGTGGTGTAAAGAATAGAACCACTGTTACCTACCACGCATGTCGTAAGAGGCGACTAGGAGGTTTGGCTGAAATCGGATGCACGTGTCCTAAACGCGTAGAAGTCTATGCGTTTAGGGGCCTACCAAACCAATATGCAACGTATAGACGTTCTTGGCAAAGATCAAACATATCACAAAGAGTGATTAAAATTGGTCGTAAAGAACGAACGCAAAGAAGAAGATAAGATTTATTTTCGTTTTTTAGCGGTATCTCAGGAGAAATTGTGTCTTTTTATTTATGGCGAAACACGTACAAATAAAATACTGTAGTTTTATTTTAAAAAACACAGCAACGTTTCGACCAAAGGCCTTTATCAAGCAAATAATACAACAGAAATTGAAATTCACTACTTAGCACAGCAAACTACATATAGAATCAGAAATAGATTCCTAACGGCCTAAAATGAAATTCTGTGATAAAAACGAATAACGAAATAAATACAAAAAAGTAGAAGTGGAAAAAAGAAGATAGAAATCAAATATATTATAAAGGCATTTTAGTCGAAACGTTTAGGGGATTGCCTTGATAGTAGCTCGGCCTGCTAGCTGTGACGCCTCATAGCTCGGGTTCGAACCTACTGTCCGGCATTTGTTCGAAGTGGTATCTAGAAAATCAACGACTCTTTACTGTGGTTGATAGCTACATCCTGTAAAGATATGCTACGATTTTCGATTTTTCATAAAAGTGTTTTTCAACGCCATTGTTATTTCTGAGGTCCATGTTTTGCGTGGACGATTTTTCCTTTATCTCCTGTATCGAATAACACTGCGTTGAGCCGCACGCCTTTGTAATCTGCTAATGTGTTCGATAAGTGATAAGTTACAGCCTCTGCTCCACCGAGTGGTTATTGGGGCCCAAATTTGGGGTGTAAAGAATAGAACCACTGTTACCTGCCATGCATGTCGTAGAGGCGACTAAGGAGGTTTGGCTGAAATCCGTTGAACGTGTCCAAACGTAGAGTCTGCGTTTAGGGCCTACCAGGGGACTGCCAGAGTAGTTGATAGTAGCTCGGCCTGCTGCTGTGAGACGCCTCATAGCTCGGGTTCGAACCTACTGTCCGGCATTTGTTCAGTCCCCTGGTCTTACTCAGGACGATAACGTGAGTACCTCTGAAGTCGGAGAAAATCTGCCTGTATGGCGAGGGAATACTAATTACGAGTACATTGAGCACACGGCTGCTAGTATAAAGTAATTTACAATGTGCACGCTGCTGCCATTGTAAGAAATTGAAAAACGGATTTTCACGCAAAAATCAGTACCAGAGATGAAACTTCGTCTGAGTTGAAAGCGGACGAAAGAAAAAAAGTGTTTGTTGAACTACAGTACTTTGTTATTACGTGTTACATAGTTTTATTACAGTCTTCCATTATATTTGTTTGTTTACCATATTCCTTGCTTCTGCACTTCTTCTTCTGTTTTTGTAACTACTTATTCATTTGGAATGTTACAGAATCTGCAGCACACTAATCACATTGTATCTTTCTCTCTCTCGCGATCCCCGCCTAGACCGATGAACCAGATTTTACACATTGTATCTGATACCCGCTGGTATACCATAATATAAGTCATTGCTTCTATCGTGGGCATTAGAAATGAACCTAAACTATCCAACGATGACTACCACACATCTGACAGATAACGACAGACTATCATCTTCCGATTTAGGATAGGGCATAACAGACTGAACAAACACCTACACAGACTACGATTGTCTCCATCCCCTCTGTGTCCCTGTGGCAATGCTCATCAAACCACAGAACAAGTCCTGCAAGACTGTCCCCTGTATGTCCTCCCTAGAAAAGAATGCTGGCACTACAACACAACACTACATTCAAAACTACATGGCACCAGAGATGAGCTCCAGACAACAGCCGACTTCATCATAAGAACGCAAGACTGTCCCCTGTATGTCCTCCCTAGAAAAGAATGCTGGCACTACAACACTACATTCAAAACTACATGACACCAGAGATGAACTCCAGACAACAGCCGACTTCATCATAAGAACGCTTTCTGACGGTATAATCATCAAAATAGTGATCGCAAAGAAGAAGAATCGTGGCTTAATTTTTTTAAATAAGTTTCAAATTATGCTAATTATTCTTATTATTTTCTAAATTATGCTTCTTACTCATGCTAATTATGCTAAATTATGCTAATTACTCACTAAATTATAATAATTACTCACTAGATTATGCTAATTACTCACTAAATTATGATTATTACACACTATATTATGCTAATTACTCTCTTAATTATGATAATTACACACTAAATTATGCTAATTACTCACTAGATTATCCTAATTACTCACTAAATTATGCTAATTACTCTCTTAATTATGCTAATTACACTAAATTATTATAATTGCACACTAAATTATTATAATTACACTAAATTATTATAATTACACACTAAATTATGCTAATTACTGTTTAAATTATGCTAATTTTGCCTACTATTCTCTAAATTATTCTAATTGTGTTTTTACTGTCTAAATTATACTTATTATTCTGTCAATTATGCTTAGTATTCTCTAATTTATGTTGTGTGTTGCAAGTGTGTCAATTATGTTAAGTATCTTACATATATATGTATATATTCCTCAAGTTTGTACCGTTATACGTTACATAGGGCTTGCAAGTAAAGTCTCCACACCGCTCTGTCCTGGGCAACGCGGTCAATCTCTTCCATGGAATTAAGTCCAATATTTCTCGCCTCTCTCGGAAAAGTTAGTTTCAGGGTCGCCTTAAGTCGTCCTCTCTTTCTTGAACACTCTGCATCCCACTTCAATGCCTGCTGCTTTGATATTTGTTGATCATTTCTCCCCAAGGTGTGTCCAACATATCTCCATCTTCTCTTTCTTATAACAGTTGTCACTAGTGGTTGACCAGACATGTCTCTGATTTCATCACTTCTCCTGAATTCGTTCCATTTTATATTCATTATTTTTCGCAGACATCTATTTTCAAATGCATTCAACTTGCTTTCTATATCTTTAGTCATTTTCCAACTCTCGCTGGCATATGTTAGGATTGATACAACATTTGAATTGAAATATTTGTAATTTAGTTTTAACACTATATAACTTGCAGTTCCATATTTTATTTAGACCATAGATTCCCAAATTTTTTTGGCCCACCGCCCACTTTGCACAACATAAACTTTGTAACGCCCCACCACATTATAACAGTTTGTCAACGCCCGCCCCACCCCCTTTCCACATATATACATGCTCTATTTTCTCTTTGACATAAAAAATTGATATATATTTCTGTAATACATGGTCAATTTTCAAATGATTATATACATGAAATAGAAAATTGATGTAAACATGGATCGTGTAAGACGGGCATAAGATGAATTTAAATGCAGAATTCAAATTTTAAATGATTATTCAATCGCAAAATCACTAAAATAATTTATTTCAAAATATTTATTATTAATTTCTTCTTTAAGGAGTCACCGACCCCTAATCGCCTAAACATCCCCCACCAAATTCTTCGGATCCACTATCGCCCCGCTAAAACGCTTCAGTGCCCACTGCGGGCGGTACCGCCCATTTTGGGAAACGCTGATTTAGACTTTTAAAAGCTGATATTGCTTTGACAATTCTTATCATAATTTCTTTTTTAACATTTCCACCTTATTTTCTTCGTAACGCTCCATATCGACCACTTGTCAACCACTCTGTGTGATTTGTATGTGATCTGATCCTAAGAGCGATTGTACGTTGTGCCAGTTATGCGCCACAAGTAGGCCAGCACATCCGATTTCTGTGCTGTTTTTTAATTTACTAGGGGAGCATCCTAGGGTCTACATCAGTCGTTTCTTACGACATGCATTGTAGATTGCAGTGGTACTATTCTTTGCTTCTCTTGCGGGCCCCGGTACCACACGGGCGATTTCTACTTACTAATGAACAGTGGCGGATCGTCATTAAGGGCCAGAGGTGCCGGGCCCCACAAAAAATAATACGTAATGTGTATATTTATGAATTAAAATATAACCTAACTAAAAAAAAACATGATTTTTCCTAAAATGTGTGTCTGGCCCCACAAACAAAAACGATCACGAGCCGCCACTGCTAATGAAGATAACAAAATATAAATAATAAATCTATATTAATAAAAGAACACATTTATTTGTCTCAAGTTATTTTCTTCAAATATCTTGTACGTGTTGTGTGTGATGTTTACATTCCTCAGTGCTAATGTTAGTATTTAGTTGAGTTCTGTTCTAACACTATTTCCTGTTCTAACACCTCAGTGTTCTGTTCTACTCGTGTGTCAACATGAGTGTTCTGTTCTAACACCGTGTTCCTGTTCTAACACACTCGAGTGTGTTCTAACACTCGTGTCTGTTCCACTCTTTTCGTTCTAACACTAGTGTTCTTCTAACCGGTTCCTGTTCTACAAGAGTGTTCTGTCTAACACCGTGTTCTGTTCTACCTCGGGTGCTGTTCTAACCACTCAGTGTTCCTGTTCTACATGTGTTCTGTTCTAACACTCAGTGTCGTTCACACTCGAGTGTTCTGTTCTAACACACTAGTGTTCCTGTCAACACACTAGTGAACACTATTTCGTTTGCTCTTGAAGATGAAATTTCTTTATCAATCTTGTTGTCTCAGAGCTAAACACCATTAATGGGGGCGTGTTTTGAGTATTGTCACATATGTAACATCAAATAATTATATATGAAACAACAATGGTCGTTCAGTATATTGAAGTTATGTTGAAGCCATCGTAAAAGAAATGCCATCATCAACCACCACTAAAAAGCCAAACTATAACATAGTGTCAGGATATGGAAGAGGTTTTTTGGAACATGCTTTTTTGTGTGTGCTTCATAAATAGTGTTTTTCGTCGCCTCTGTTATTTCTGATGCCTACCTTTTTTGCTTTTACGGTCTTTTGCTTTATATCCACTATATCGGAGTAACATTGTTTGAGGCTCACTCTATTGCTTTATATCCACTATATTTGAGTAACATTATTGTTTGAGGCTCACTCTATTGCTTTATATCCACTATATCGATAACATTATTGTGAGGCTCATTATTGCTTTATATCCACTAATAGAACATATCTGTTTGAGGCCACTTCATATGCTATATCCACTATATGAGTAACATTATTGTTTGAGGCTACTTCTATTGCTTTATATCCACTATATCGAGTAACATTATTGTTTGAGGTCTCTATTGCTTTATATCCACTATATCGGAGTAACATTATTGTTTGAGGCTCACTCTATTGCTTTATATCCACTATATCGGAGTAACATTATTGTTTGAGGCTCACTCTATTGCTTTATATCCACTATATTTGAGTAACATTATTGTTTGAGGCTCACTCTATTGCTTTATATCCACTATATCGTAGTAACATTATTATTTGAGGCTCACTGTCTATTGCTTAATATCCACTATATTGGAGTAACATTATTGTTTGAGGCTCATTGTCTATTGATAATCTGCTTATGTGACTGAACCATTTAATTTGGTGTTTCTTAATGAAGTTCAGTACTGATGCTGTACCCACTTTTTTCCTGATGTCTTCATTTCTAAACTGATCTTTTCTTGATACTCCCAGCATTCTGTGTAGATACATGTACTCATCTCTGTCTTGACCAGTTTTCTTCTTCTTTTGTCATCACACTGTTACCGGGTTGTTTCCCAGTGTAGTGGTTTTTTGTTTTTGTCTTGCGCTGTTCTAGTGGTTTAGATGATTGTTATGTTTGATCTTTGAAAGGATTCTGCTATGCCATCTAACCATCTTTTTCGTGGTCTTCCTCTTGCCTTCTTTCCTGATGTTCTGTTGTAGAAGACTCTGTATACTGTGGATTGTTCATGCATTATTATTAAGTGTCTGGTTCACTTCATTTTTATTTCTCAGCTTCAGTTTGGGATATCTTCATTGCACTCCGGACATGTCAATAGGTGCTCCGATCTTCTTCGCAATATCTCCAACAACGTCCAGCGACTGACCGTACCAGTTCAATTGTGATTGATGAGCCTACTTATATACCTGTTATGCTGTTCTTTTCTTGCTACTCAATCTTCAATCCCAGCTCTTGCAATCTAGTAGTTGATGTGGATTAATTTAAATTAAAATCTATTTTGCGTCATGCTAGTAATTCAAGCAAGGTTGTCTGGCAATTTCTTTCTTATGCTGATGTTGGTGACTCTGTCTTTTCTAGTGTTGTTGGTAACTTTTCGCAGGCATCGCATTTCACATGTAATTATTTGCGACTGCGCTTTGCTCATTGTCCATGTTTGGCTCAGGCAACACAACGAAGGTATGAAAATGTTGTCGATCATCTGTTGCTTAGCTGTCAGTGAGATTTTTGAGTGCCTTAACACTGAGCCTAGCTAGAAGATTACAACATTTCTTTATCTTTTATAAATATATCACAATTTAACTGCTTACAGTTCCCATGTAACGTATAAATCTCCTAACACACAAGACCAGGTGTTCAGGTAAAGAATCATCTCAACCAATTTTCCTTCGTTAAAAAAAAAGAAATGACGATGCAAAATTCCTGAAGGTCTTTTTCGGCAGGTGAGCTATATTTAACTTCGGCTTATTAGATCCAGAAACGATACCCACTTTCTGTTAACGTTCCCAAGTCCGTCCCAGGATCAGGGTGCTGAATGGTAAGGTGCACCCGCTGTCAATCAAGCAGGACCTAACGGCAGACTGTGCTTATTCACTTATTGAAAGCGAGTTCAATACCAAACATTCAACCAGGCATGCATTCATTTCGTAAGAAGGTCATTATCGGTTGCGCTTCATTTTCTTCTTGGAATGCTCCATATCGACTGCTTGTTAACCACTCTGTGTGATTTGTATGTGATCTGAGCCTAAAAGCGATTGTATGTTGTGCCAGTTATTCGTTAGATCTGAGACTAAAAGCGATTGTATGTTGTGCCAGTTATTCGTTAGATCTGAGACTAAAAGCGATTGTATGTTGTGCCAGTTATTCGTTAGATCTGAGACTAAAAGCGATTGTATGTTGTGCCAGTTATTCGTTAGATCTGAGACTAAAAGCGATTGTATGTTGTGCCAGTTATTCGTTAGATCTGAGACTAAAAGCGATTGTATGTTGTGCCAGTTATTCGTTAGATCTGAGCCTAAAAGCGATTGTATGTTGTGCCAGTTATTCGTTAGATCTGAGACTAAAAGCGATTGTATGTTGTGCCAGTTATTCGTTAGATCTGAGACTAAAAGCGATTGTATGTTGTGCCAGTTATTCGTTAGATCTGAGACTAAAAGCGATTGTATGTTGTGCCAGTTATTCGTTAGATCTGAGACTAAAAGCGATTGTATGTTGTGCCAGATATTCGTTAGATCTGAGCCTAAAAGCGATTGTATGTTGTGCCAGTTATGCGCCTACAAATAGACCAGCACATCCGATTTAGAAAAATCCACAGATTCCCCAGATTTACGGTGTTCGTGCCACCGAACCGAAGGCTTACGATGTCCATGGCACCGAGCTGAAGAGCTGAAAGCTCAAGTGCTTCTGGATCGAAAAAAATACTAGGTAGATTCCCTGGGCCCTACCTCAGCCGCCTTTTACGACATGCCTTGTAGGTCGCAGTGTTACTATTCTCTGCTTCCCTTGCGGGCCCCGGCACCATACAGGCGGCTTTATTTTCTTATTTCTCGTTACCCGTATTTCCGAGACTCACAGCAAGGGGAGCAAAGAATAGTAACACTGTAACCTACAAGGCATGTCGCAAGAGGCGACTGAGGTAGGATCCCAAGAGTAAAACTCGCAGCCCTGGTTAGAAGAAGAAGAAGAAGAAGAAGAAGAAGAAGTCAACTATTCGTTTACTGTGGTTAATGGTGACGTCCTATAACGGATATGCCATAAGCCCGAGTGGTTACCGAGTGGTTACCGAGTGGTTACCGAGTGGTTACCGAGTGTTACGAGTGGTTACCGGTGGTTACCGAGTGGTTACCGGGTGTTACCGAGTGGTTACCGGGGCTCAAATTTGGGGTGTAAAGAATAGAACCACTGTTACCTGCCACGCATGTCGTAAGAGGCGACTAAGGAGGTTTGGATGAAATCGGATGAATGTGTCCTAAACGTGTAGAAGTCTATGCGTTTAGGGACCTACAAACCAATGTGCAACGTATAAACACGTTCTTGACAAAGATCAAACATATCACAAAGAGTGATTAAAATTGGTTGTAAAGAACGAACGCAAAAAGAAGAAGGTTAAGATATGCCACAATTTTCATCCTTCCTTCCTTTCCTTTGCGTTCCCGGACTAGACTGATGGACCAACTTTTATCATGAATTTTAGGGACTCCGTTCCTCCGTACAGCTTTTCGCGAAGTTATGTGTGTTGTGGCCATCCATTTAGGTTCGAATCCAGACCTAGTCACATGTGCCCTGTTTTCCGGAGATCGAATGTTGCTGGAGCTACAAAGTTTAGACAGGTGGCGTACGTATACTGCAGAGAGGGGCAGAGCCATATTGTGAAACCCGATGCAATGAAACCAATCCTTCCACTTTAGACAACCATTAAATATAATGGAAATGTTAGTAACGTCCTGTTTGATAGTTACCTTTTTTTATAAGGAAAAGATGCCTTCACGCAAAAAACAGCCAGAGGTGGAATTTTAGTCGTCATGACTACTTTTGAGTTTATAGCGCAGGAAAAAAAAAAAATCCAACCCAAAACAGGATAAAGCAACGTTTCGACCAAAAGGTCTTTATCAAGTAAAGGATAAGAACAAACAGAATGGAGACTATGATGTAATACACTAGACCAGCGGTTCCCAAACTTTGAATTACCACGGACATCCTTTTAAATACATTATGCTAACGCAGACCCACAAAACTTTCCATATATAAAATTAGACAAGAATGAATTATCTTTGTGTTACAATAGTAAACAATGTTCTCAGACTGTAGGAAACTTCAAATGATCTTTCATTTTGTCCTGTCAGAGATTTAGACTCCGGTCTGGTCGGGGTCCTTTGATTTCGCAGTGGAACTAGTTTACCACTGTTTTTATACGGTTTTACGCCAGCGTGTCCGTAGCGCGTTGGACTACGGGTGACTAGTCCTCTGTAAGTGCGGGTTAAACTCCGCGGACTGGCAGAAAGCTTCAGGTTCCCAAATTTACGGTGTTCGTGGCACCGAGCCGAAGGTTACGATGTCCATGACACGAGCGAAAGACTTTCAGCTCAAGTGTTCTGGATCGAAAAAAACAAAACATTAAAAATTTATTTATTTTGTTTGAAATGTCAAAGATCATAATATTTCTTCCAGCGCTTGAGGGGAAGAAGACCCCTGTGAGTACCTCCCGGACTTCCGGCCGGGGTCCGTGAACCCCAGTTTTGGAAACGATGCACTCAATAACTTTCAGAGAGGCGATAAAATTCAAATTGTCTTCAAATGAACATATATGACTAAAAAGGGAAGTAGAAAACCAGAATCCATAGCGGGCGAAATGTGGATTTATGTGGATAAGTTTTAGCATTTTATATGATCTAAAACCGATGGATTTACTTCATTGCATCGGGTTTTACCCATAGTGCTCGGTCCCTTTCAACAGAAGTGACGCGCCACCTATTGAGAGTATTGCACAAAGCATGAACTCCGTAGCTCCAGTAATAATCCGATGAGTCTCTGGAAATAAAATGAACTTGTACACGAACAGTGAGGCGCGGTCTCCATTCTCTCGCTCTCGCGATCGTTCTTTTTCTGCTATTTTTATCATTCTTATTGTGATACATAAACAGCCTTTGCCAAGAACGTATTTTTACGTCACATCTTCAGTACCATTTGGAGCTCTGGTGCTTGTTGTTCGGCGACGTGTCCAATTTCAACCAACGTTTACTGGGTTCGCTCTCCGTTAGCCTTTGACTGTCCCCAGCCGACCTGCAAAGCAGCAGGTTGCTCCGGATTCGAACTCACGAACGCACAGAACGCAAGGCAAAGGCTTAAGCACAGAGATCCCCGCAGTTAGCATTTGAGAATGAGAAACGCGATATTGATTGATTTATCGGAACATCATCATTGCACTTCCGTGAGTAACCATATGTGCTCCAATCTCTTTCTTACACTGGAAGATCTCAGCCGCAGTGCACGAACTCCGTAGCACCGACCAGGGTCACCGATGTAATTTAGAAGATCGTGAAGATATTTTGTACACATTTTATTTTTGTTAGAATTTTAATCTTTACTAATGAGTTTTGCCCGGGCAGTGGCTTTCCAGCCTGGTATTCTCGATTTTGAAGTGCCAATGGTTCTTCTAATTAATCAAGTTAAACATGTGCCCTACTTCTTATCGTCCGTCTTCTATAGGACTAGGAACTCGATCTCACCTACCCTAAGATCAGAGATCTCTGAAACATTATCCAGTTCATTTCAAGACGTGTCAATGACGATAGTCAAACTTCCAGACGTCGACTTGGAATATTTTAGAGAACGATATTGTTGCACTCATGATATACACACACACACCTGGCAGGTAATCTACCTGTAGACATATATCTACCTCTATCTCCACGCTGTAGTCCACTTCTGGTCATCACCCCCTCTGCTCCCTCCCCCTTTCGTTCACACACACACACACACACACTCTTTCACTTCTTTTTTTCCATTCACTTTTTTATTTTATCTTTCTCTCTATCCCACCCATTCCGCCCTTTTTTTCTTTCCTTCCCATTACTATTTTTCTCCCGCTCTATCTGTCCTCTTTCATTTCCTTCTTTTCTCTCTCTCTCTCTCTCTCTCTCTGTCTCTCTCTGTGTCTCTCTCTCTCTCTCTCTCTCTTTTCTTCTTCTTCACGTTTTAACTCCCAACGGAGCACAGGTCTTCAACAAACTTCTTCCAGCTCTTTCTCTCTCTTGTCATCCCTTCCAATTCTTCCCACGTCTTGCTTATCTTTATAAGTATCAAGCTTTCTTCTCCAGGTCTGTCTAGGCCTTCCACTATTCCTCTTTTACTGCGGGTTTCAAAACAGTGCCTATCTTGCAATGCTTCCGGTCCGACTTCTCATTGTATGTCCTATCCATCGCCAGCATCTCTTCCTTAGCTCTTTATCCACTGGTATCTACTTAGTTCTTTCTCTGAGTTCCTCATTCGTAATCTTATCATACCATATCAGTCCCTCTATTCTACGTAAACATCCCTTTATGAAGGTCTGCAGTTTTCTGATGGTTTCCTTTGTTGTCTTCCATGTTTCCGAGCCATAGAACAGCACTGACTTCACATTTGATTGAAAGATTCTCAGTTTTGTGTTTGTTTTGATCTCCTTTGACTTCAATATCTTACTCAATGCAAAAAAGTTTCCCCTTGCTTTTTGTATTCTTATCTTGACATCTCTGTTTGTTCCTCCTTCTGTGTCTATGTTGCTACCAAGGTATGTGTATGATTCTACATCTTGTAGAGCTGTTTCCTCCAGCATACTCTAGTTTACATTTCCTGCATTTATTCTCATAACCTTGGTCTTTCCCCTGTGTATTTTCAAGCCTAGTTGCTGAGACTTATTATTTAGAATGTTCATTTTATCTTTAATCTTTAATTTTTTTTACGTGACATATCCTTTACAGGACGTAACCATCAACAGCAATAAACGAGTCGTCGATTTTCTAGGCACTACTTATACGTCCAGTAGTTGCCATTGTTTTCTGAACAGTGAGGTCTACTTTTACCGTTTGTAAAAATTTGCTTCCAAACTGCCTGCCGCGGTGTTTGAACCAGGTACGTTTGGGATATGATCGAGCTTACTGCCGCTTGAGCTCCCAATCTGTAATTAGGGTCATCAGATTTTTTTTTACTGATCCAGAAGCACGAGCTTTCAGCTCTTCGGCTCGGTGCCATGTACATCGTAACCCTTCAGTTCGGTGCCGCGAGCACCGTAAATCTGGATAACCTGTGGATTTTCTGCCAGCCCGTGAAATTGAACCCGCACTCACAGGGAGCTTGTCACCCGTCGTCCAACACGCTAGAACACGCTGGAAAGGCGGACGCGGGGTCATCAGATATCGACCTTAGACTGTCTTGACCCAAATAATCTGTCTTATACATTTGTTAGCCCATCTGCCCAGCGTGTTCGTTGGAATTCCGCGGAATGGCAGAAAAAGCCCCAGATTTACGGTGTTCGTGGCACCGAACCGAAGAGCTGAAAAGCTCAGTGCTTCTGGATCGGAAAAAAAAATACATTTGTTGAACGTGATCGTCCGTGTTTTTCCGGAACCGCAAGAGGAGCAAAGAATAGTAACAACGCTACCTGTAACAAGGCATGTCGTAAGAGGCGTCTGAGGTAGGGGCTTAGGAAGCTCATCATCATCAAATAGCTTGTCCTGATCAGAACTTTGCAACCACAACAGCCCTTCGGAATTTCTCTCTTTCATAGACCAGATGTCCCGCCTCTGCAGCCGTAATGTACAAACCATCCTTTACATCCTGAATCCATCTTCTCCGTGGTCTTCCTCTTCTCTTTGCCGGTATGCCTCCTTCTTTGACGGTCTTCTCCAGCCCTTCTTGTCTTTTTATGTGTCTAAAATATCTCAATTTTCTCTTTCTTATTTATAGCATCATTTACAAGGGAAGCTACTCAGTTTACAAGGGAAGCTACTCAGTTTACAAGGGTAGCTACTCAGTTTACAAGGGAAGCTACTCAGTTTACAAGGGAAGCTACTCAGTTTACAAGGGAAGCTACTCAGTTTACAAGGGAAGCTACTCAGTAAATAAAAGCGTCGCAGGAATGGTGATGTTCTGACCTACTTGTAGGCGCATAACTGACACAACGTGCAATCGCTCTTAGGATCGGATCAGATCACATACAAATCAGAAAGAGTGGTTAACAAGTGGTCGATATGAAGCGTTTCAAGAAAAATACATTTTTAAAGCATAATTGCCCGTGTGTTACCAGACTCGCAAGGGGAGCAAAGAATAGTAACACTGCGACTTACAAGGCATGTCGTAAGAGGCGACTGAGGAAAGTGCCCAGGGAAGCAACCCTAGTTTTATTCTTCTTTTCGTTCGTTCTTTACGACCAATTTTAATCACTCTTTGTGATGTTTGATCTTTACCAAGAACGTGTATACTTTGCACATTGGTTTGGTAGGCCCCTAAACGCATAGATGGTAGGTAACAGTGGTTCTATTCTTTACACCCCTAATTTGGGCCCCGGTAATCACACAGGCGGCTACCCTAGTTTTTTTTTTTTTCTTTCGTCCGCTTTCAACTCAGACGAAGTTTCATCTCTGAAACTGATTTTTGCGTGAAAATCCGTTTTTCCAATTTCTTACAATGGCAGCAGCGTGCACATTGTAAATTACTTTACACTGGCAGCCGTGTGCTCAATGTACTCGTAATTAGTATTCCCTCGCCATACAGGCAGATTTTCTCCGACTTCAGAGGTACTCACGTTATCGCCCTGAGTAAGACCAGGGGACTCGAACAAATGCCGGACAGTAGGTTCGAACCCGAGCTATGAGGCGTCTCACAGCTAGCAGGCCGAGCTACTATCAACTACTCTAGGTAGTCCCCGGCTACCCTAGTAAATAGTGGCCTGCTTGTAGGCGCATAACTGGCACAATGTACAATCGTTCTTAGGCTCACATCACACACAAATCACAAAGAGTGGTTTAACAAGTGGAGCGTTCGAAGAAGCAGAAGAAGTAGAACAATGATCTTCATAACTGTTGGAGCCATGAACTACTTTATATTAGTTAATGCACAAAAAACAGAAGTTTTACAGTAGTACTGGCAGCCATATTGTACAGCTCATATTGGGCACACGTGCGTGACCTTATGAGTAATTGTAGCTTATAACACACATCTGTCATATGCACCGTTCATGTCTTTCTGACACGCGCTAAGCACGAAATGATTACTCATCGCTAATTTGGGCAGTCGGTTAAACATATGTAGCAATGAACTGGATTTGTGCCGGCTGGCATAGACTATAGGCTTTAAACCTTAATTATGCCCGCGTGCCCGTTCGTAGCGCGTTGGACTTCGGGTGACTAGTCCTCTGTAAGTGCGGGTTCAACTCCGCGGACTGGCAGAAAAGCTACAGGTTCCCAGATTTACGGTGTTCGTGGCACCGATCCGAAGGGTTACGATGTCCATGACACCGAGCCGAAGAGCTTTAGCTCAAGTGCTTCTGGATCGAAAAAAGACCTTAACTAAGGGTTTATACTGCAGTGGTAGGCAACTTACGGCCCACGGGCGAGAACGGCACGCAAAAGCAAGTTTTACTCTGTCATACAATCTCCTCCTAAACAGACATGAAGTCTTCTTGAGGAACTGAAGGATGCTGAACTGTCCTGGGAGACCATGCAGAGAACAGTAAGAGATCATGAAAAGTGCCGAACAGCTGTTGAGGCCCTATGCTCCACGAGGAGCGTAGAGGAATAAGTCAAGTTCTGTAGAGCTGTTGCTTATTGTTCAACACTGCAGCAGTTCTAGTAGCTAGTATGTAGATACTTGAAGTCAAGTTTGCATGTCTCTTCTAAACTGTCTCTGTCCAACTCGTCTCTTACATTCACGTCTCCTTTCCCTCTTCTTTAGTATACACGTTTTCTTGCTGGGAGTATCAAGGAGAGACTGGTTTAGAAATGCTTGGAGTTTCAAGAAGAGACCGTTTAGAATGCTGAGAGTTTCAAGAGACCGTTTAGAAATGCTGGGAGTATCAAGAAGAGACCAGTTTAGAAATGCTGGGAGTATCAAGAAGAGACCGGTTTAGAAATGCTGGGAGTATCAAGAAGAGACCAGTTTAGAAATGCTTGGAGTTCATGAAGAGACCGTTTAGCAATGCTGGAGAGTTTCAAGAGACCAGTTTAGAAATGCTGGGAGTTCAAGAGACCGTTTAGAAATGCTGGGAGTATCAAAAGAGACCGTTTAGCAATGCTGGGAGTTTCAAGAGACCTCGTTTAGAAATGCTGGGAGTATCAAGAAGAGACCAGTTTAGAAATGCTGGGAGTTTCAAGAAGAGACCAGTTTAGAAATACTGGGTGTATCAAGAAGAGACCGGTATAAAGCAGATGAATAACCCATAACCATCAGAACGACAGGAAAACATCTTCGCCGCAGAGAGCCTCACTTAATTTCACTTATTCATCTCAGTTCCTCGTGGAGCATAGAGCCTAAATAGTTATCCCCCATTTTTCTGTCTCTGTGCTGTTTTCTTTTTGCCTTCCCAGCATTCTTCACTTCTTCAAGAAGACTCATGTTTCAGGGTCTGCTTAGGATCGCCCCTTTTCCGTTTTCCTTGCAATTCCACAAATAAATTTGTTGTATTTATTGATAAAAAATATGAATAATACTGATATTCCTTAGTGTTAAACTTGTAACATTATACTAATCTTGATTTATCATGTTGTCTTGTTTTTAACATGAATTTGTGCCCCCGTGTTCGTATCGCGTTGGACTACGGGTGACTAGTCCTCTGTAAGTGCGGGTTCAACTCCGCGGACTGGCAGAAAAGCTACAGGTTCCCCAGATTTACGGTGTTAGTGACACCGAGCCGAAGGGTTACGATGTCCATGACACCGAGCCGAAGAGCTTTCAGCTCAAGTGCTTCTGGATCGGAAAAAACAAACATGAATGTGTCTCTATACAGCAACATTGGAATGCGAGGATCACGGACTGTTGTGGTCTTATTTCCTATAATTTTTACAAGAGCCCACCGGCCGTATATTTATCGGAGACCACGACTTGTTAAACCACTGTTATCTGTATGTGTTCCAAGCCTAAGAGCGATTGCATGTTGTTCCAGTTATGCGACTACACGTATGCCAATACATCCGATTTCTGCAACTCTTTTTTATTTACTAGGGTAGCTTCCCTAGACCCTTACCTCATTCACTTCTTACGGCATGCATTGAAGTTCGCAGTATTACTATTCTTTGCTCCCCTTGATAACCCCGGCAACACACAGGCGGGTTCATTTGTCCGTTTACCCTTAAACTGTTGCGCGTGCACATTTTCGAACATTTTTCAAGTTTTCCTCAATGGAAGCCTACGCACTCACATTTAATTATTTCAAAAAATCATAATCGTTTCATAAATCTTTAATCGTGGCAAGATATATTTAGATATAACTTGATTAACTATTTATTCATAAAATGTGGGATGTCGGTACGCCATAAACCAACAACACAATACCTACACATTCATATTTAATATATTTTTACGATCTCATCTGTTCTCATTCGTGTTGCATTTCACCCATATCTGAAATATCGTATCGTGCGCTCTTGCCGTATACCATTCTGCCAGTAACACATTTTTGGGGGTGATGATTTTTAGTTACATTTGTGAATACCGTTTCGGCATATTTTGTTGTGTTTTTTTTCCTTTCTTCTTGTTCTCCTGCGCCTTTGTCTTTCATTACCTCACATGAATCGTGCATTTTTGAGTTATTTTTATCCTTGTGTGGGCGGTATTGTTTTCTTGTTTCGATTCTCACGTGCTGGCACGAACCGAGTGCAGGATTTGAACTAGCGCCAAATTGCAAACCTAAAACTGCTTCCAAACAATTTGATATAATTGTTTTTTTACTGAAACGATTGAGGAGTAAGATAGATAGAGCGAGCAGATGAATTTGATAGATAGAAACAGACCGAGGAATAATTAAAAATGGGGGAGAGGTTAAGCCGAATGATTGACATAATTGCACCGGGTTTTACCCCATATGACTTGGTCCCTCTCCGTAGAAAGGACATACCACCTGCTGAGAGTATTGCACGAACTCCGTAGCTCCGGCAACAATCCTAAGGGTATATGGAAAAAGTGCTCTCATGATCAGAACGGCAAAGTCGGGATTCGAACCTTCGACTCGCAAGGCAAGGGCTCAACCACTTAGCCACAGAGGCCCCCGCCCGGGCAGAGGAATACGATAGAGATAGATCATGCAGAGGAGTATCATAGATAGATCATGCAGAGGAGTATCATAGATAGATCATACAGAGGAGTATCATAGATAGATCAAGCAGAGGAGTATCATAGATAGATCATGCAGAGGAGTGTCATAGATAGATCATGCAGAGGAGTATCATAGATAGATCATGCTGAGGAGTATCACATATATAGATCATGCAGAGGAGTAACATAGATAGATCATGCAGAGGAGTATCATAGATATATCGTACAGAGGAGTATCATAGATAGATCAAGCAGAGGAGTATCATAGATAGATCATGCAGTGTCATAGATAGATCATGCAGAGGAGTATCATAGATAGATCATGCTGAGGAGTATCACAGATAGATCATGCAGAGGAGTATCATAGATAGATCATGCAAAGGAGTATCATAGATTATATTAAATAATCGAAGGTGTATTACTGGGGCTCGCAAGGGGAGCAAAGAATAGTAACACTGTGACCTACAAGGCATGTCGTAAAAGACGGCTAAGTTATGTGCATAGTTGGGGTTAGTTCCTTGACCTAGTTATGGTTAGTTCCTTGACCTAGTTGTGGTTAGTTAGTTGACACAGTTGTGGTTAGTTAGTTGACATAGTTGTGGTTAGTTCCTTGACCTAGTTGTGGTTAACTCGTGCACCTAATTGTGGTTAGTTCCTTGACCTAGTTGTGGTTAGTTCGGTCACCTATTTGTGGTTAGTTCCTTGACATAGTTATGGTTAGATTGCTGGCCTAGTTGTGGTTAGGTTACTGGTACAGTTGTTACAATTGCGAGCATTGTTGTGGTTACAATTGCGAGCATTGTTGTGGTTGCAATTGCGAGCATTGTTGTGGTTGCAATTATTGATATAGTTCAGAGTTGTTTATTTACACAGTGTACGTCGTTAACGCATAGCTATTACAGGTTGTTAGCCTAAGAGTTAAAAAAAAAAAACTACCTCTTCACCACGAATATTAATAATGGCAGCATTTTAAAAAAATATTTATATTTATGAAAAGAGATACCCCGAGTGGTTCATCATCATCAAGGTGCGCATCCTTTATATGACGTTGCTCTCTTTGCAGCACTCTGTCTCTTGCCAGTTCACCCACTTCGTCGATGGTCATGTTCATGGTTTCTTTAATATCTTGTAGCCATCTTCTTCTTGGTCTGCCTCTGCGTCCTGGGACCCTGCCTTCTAGTATTGTTCTTTCCAGGCCATCGTGACGCTTGATGTGACCAAAGTATGTAATTTTTCTGTATAGTATGTTGTTTATCAGCCAATTCTCTTAACATTTAGTTCTTTCAGGACATCAGTGTTCTTTCTTTTTCTGTCCATTGTATTCGTAGGATCTCGCTGTAGCATTCAGTTTCGAAGGACTGGATTTTCGAGTGGTTACTGGGGCCCAAATTGGGGTGTAAAGAATAGAACCACTGTTACCTGACACGCATGTCGTAAGAGGCACAAAGGAGGTTGGAATTACGGCTAGCTACCCCTCATCGTAAAAAAACACTAGATGGCTACAGAACGGAGAGCGAACCGAGTAAACGCTGGCTGAAACCGAACACATCGCTGAAAGATAAGCATCATAGCTCCAAATGGTACTGAAGATGTGACGTAAAGCACACCAATGCTAAGGCTGCATGAATCAGATGAATAGAATTTATGGGGAGATCTGGTACATTGATCTGGGCGGTGAGAGAGAGAAAACATACTTCATAATAACATTCTCCTTCTTATCTTCCATTATTTAATACTTTATAGAAGTGGGGGTGTTGTGATCTTGTTTGTGCTTGTTCTAATGCACTTTGTAAGCTGTTATTCATTTTATTAAGACTGTTCTTGATGCTGTCGCTAAAATATTTTGCGTGGTCTTCTTCTTGCTATGTACTAGTTATACTTTTTCTGTGTCGCTGTATGTGGTAGACGATACCAGGGAATTCTTGTCAGGTGTCCAAACTATTGAATCTGTTGTTCTTTTATGAATTGGATGACTGGTTTCACATACAGTCTACTTCTGATTTCTTCATTATAACTCTAACTCCCTCTCTCGCGATCACCTAAATGACAGATGTACCAGATTTCTCCATAAATTCATTCATGAGAAAATCTGGTTTATGTAGCCTTATCATGGGTGGGCTTCGTCACATCTTCAGCGCCATTTGGAGCTCTGGTGCTTATCCTTCAGAGATGTGTCCGGATTCAGTTAGCGTTTACTAGCTTCGCTCTCCGTTAGCCTTTGGCTGTCCCCAGGCGTCCTGCAAGGCAGCAGGTTGACTTCTACACATTTATAACACGTGCATCCGATTTCATCCAAACCTCCTTAGTCGCCTCTTACGACATGCGGGGCAGGTTACAGTGGTTCTATTCTCCCCCCCCAAATTTGGGCCCCGGTAACCACTCGGGCGACAACATCTAATGAATTTGGCACAATAGTTGTCATTAGTTCCTTGACCTAGTTGTGATTAGTTCCTTGACCTAGTTCTGGTTAGTTCCTTGACCTAGTTGTGGATAGTTCCTTGACCTAATTCTGGTTTAGTTCCTTGGCCTAGTTCTGGTTAGTTCCTTGACATAGTTGTGGTTAGTTCCTTGACCTAGTTCTGGTTAGTTCCTTGACCTAGTTCTGGTTTAGTAACTTGACCTAGTTTCTGGTTAGTTCTTTGATCTAGTTGTGGATAGTTCCTTGACATAGTTCTGGTTTGTTCCTTGACATAGCTATAGTTAGTTCCGTGACCTAGTTATGGTTAGTTCCTTGACCTAGTTCGGGTTGGTTCATTGGTCTAGTTGTGGATAGTTCCTTGACCTAGTTCTGGTTAGTTCCTTGACCTAGTTATGGTTAGTTCCTTGACCTAGTTATGGTTTGTTCGTTCACTATACTAATCCATGTTTTACCAATTAATGTAAAAAATTAAACACCTTCTTCAAACTCTCCATATCGACCACTCTTCGTGATTTGTATGTGATCCGAACCTAAGAGCACTTGTACGTTGAGCCAGTCATACAAGTAGGCCAGCATATCCGATTTCTGCGACTCTTTTTATTTACTAGTGCAGCTTCCCTAGGCCCCTACTTTATTCGCTTCTTGCGACCATAGCCTCCGATAACATATGGCCGGCGGGCTCAGGTAAAAATTCTAGGAAATAAGACTACAACTGTATTATTAATATTTTTCATCAATAAATATCATGAACGCATAGAATTGAATAAAATTGCAAAAATTGGAAAAGTGTTCTATCAAACATATACAAAAATCAGCCCCCGTTAAACAGGAATTTTAGATTTCCCGCCCTCTAAACCCGTGGGGTGTCGGGGCCTGCAAGTAAGCAAAGAATAGTACCACTTTCACCAACAAAGCATGTTGTAGGAGGCTACTGATGTAGGGGCATAGGGAAGCTACCCTAGTAAATAAAAAGTCACAAATCGGATGTGTGGACGCATAAATGGCACAACGTACAATCGCTTTTAGGCTCAGATCACATACCAATCACACAGAGTAGTTCTTCTTCTTCTTTGCGTTCGTTCTTTACGACCAATTTTAATCACTTTTTGTGATATGTCTGATCTTTGCCAAGAACGTGTATACGTTGCACATTGGTTTGGTAAGCCTCTAAACGCAGACTTCTACACGTTTAGGACACGTGCATCCGATTTCAGCCAAACCTCCTTAGCCACCTCTTACGACATGCATGGCAGGTAATAGTGGTTCTATTCTTACACCCAATTTTTGGCCCAGGTAACCACTCGGACGAAAAATGCACTTGTGAACAGAACAGTCCGAATTCGAACCGCGAACTTCGAACACTAGCAACGGCTTAACACCTCAGAAGGAGAAGATGACCACTGCCCTTGTCATTGTTTATAAAACAACACCCTCTACCACTACCGATACAAGGGAAGACTGCAGTAAAACTATGTAGCTTGATAAAGCCCTTATGGTCGAAACGTCGCTGTGTATTTGTATTGTTTTTGCACTTTGTAAAACTGCAGAACTTTGTTTTGACATGTTTCTACCGCCACTACCACTACTCTTTTTTTTTTTTTTTTTTTCGTCCGTTTTCAACTCAGACGAAGTTTCATCTCTGAAACTGATTTTTGCGTGAAAATCTGTTTTCCAATTTCTTACAATGGCAGCAGCGTGCACATTGTAAATTACTTTACACTGGCAGCCGTGTGCTCAATGTACTCGTAATTAGTATTCCCTCGCCATACAGGCAGATTTTCTCCGACTTCAGAGGTACTCACGTTATCGTCCTGAGTAAGACTAGGGGACTCGAACAAATGCCGGACAGTAGGTTCGAACCCGAGCTATGAGGCGTCTCACAGCTAGCAGGCCGAGCTACTATCCACTACTCTAGGCTGTCCCCCGACCACTACTCCTAAAAGGTGTCTAAAGGCCAAGTATTGACATTATTTCCACCGGGTTTCCCCATAATATTCCTCCCTGTCGGCAGAAAGACACACCATCAACCGAAAGTGTTGCACAAAGCAGAACTCTGTAGCTCCAGAAACAATCCTAGAAATATGAAAAAAACTACTCCTTTACGTGGGTCTCTATGGGTCTCTGTGGCTAAGTGGTTAAACCCTTTGCCTTGGGAGTCGAATGTCGTGGGTTCGAATCCGGACCGCGTCGTTCTGTTCACGAGTGCAGTTTTTCCAGAGACCCTAAGATTATTGCTGGAGCTATGGAGTTCGTGCTTTGTGCAATACTCTCACAGGGGGCGTGCCATTTCTGCGGAGAAGGGCAGAGTCATATGGGGTAAAACCCGGTGCAATGAAGTCAATCCTTCGGCTTTAAAACCCATTTAAAACGTGGCTCTAAAGCACAAGCACATTTGAAACCGTAGTAAGGCTCGCCTGAATGGCAAGGGATACTGGTGATAAAAGCAAGCCTTGACGCAAAAATCAGTAATATGACCCTTATCAGGTAGCCTGAATTCATAGTGGGAAAACAAGAAAAACAAAATATACCTACAACTAGCATATACTATACAGTAGATGGCTATATCTTCTTCTTCTTCTATACTAGCGTTTTCAGACATCGATTTGTATACTTTTAAAGTAGTTAGTGGACCAGAGTCCATGTACATCTCCATATAGCTTGTCTTGGACTGGTATTATCAGTTATATGAGGACTATCATCGTAGCACTCCGGACATGTCCATAGGTGCTCCGATCTCCGCCTCAGCAAATCCAGCAGCCCAACACGCCAATTCGATGTTGATTAATCAATCTCTTTGCATATTTAGTATCTCGTTCTTTTTGGGCTGCACCAATATGGACACCCATCTCTCTCAATCTGGTCAGCAAGTGGGATTCACAGCCCTAAAACTCCTCTGTTCGGAAGGACTCTCTCAATGCGTGAAGAATGTCATTTCGATCCATGGCACCTCCCTCTGATATTGTAGCCAAGCCAGCCAATCTATCAGCTCGTTCATTACCACTGACTCCTGCGTGCCCAGGGACAAAAATGGTGATCATTGTCTGTACCAGTACCTCCACCCAGTTGCGTCTCACCATTCCTGATTCGACTTTACGAATCATGCTCATGGAGTCACTCAGTATGAAAACACGAGAGTAGTTGTGAGATGCCAACCAACCATTGAGACGTAATTTCAAAGCTTAACCCACACACACCTATTTCTCTCCCCCTCCCACCAGGATCCCAAGTGTCAACACCCTGTTGCAGAAGGCCTAAGTGAGATGGGCCGATCACGTTGCTCGGACGCCTGATAAACGCATCCCAAAACAGTTGATGTATGGCGAGCTTAAAGGGGGCAGACGTTCTGTTGGTGGACAGAAAAAAACGCTTTAAAGACACTCTTAAAGTGTCTCTGAGCCCGTCTGCCCAGCGTGTTCGTAACGCGTTGGACTACAGGTGACTATCCCTCTGTGTGTGCGGGTTCAATTCCGCAGGATGGTAGAAAAAGTCACAGATTCCCCAGATTTACGGTGTTCGTGGCACCGAAACGAAGGGTTACGATGTCCATGGCACCGAGCCGAAGAGCTGAAAAGCTCAAGTGCTTCTGGATCGAAAAAAGTGTCTCTGAAATGCTTCGATATAGACACCGCGTGTTGAGAATCCCTGGCGCAAGATCGCCAAATGTGGCGCTGTAACAACACAAAGAGAACCCGCATAGCTGAGAATCATCGTGCCATTGAGGCGCAGAAAAAGCGAGCTACGCGAAAAGACAGAACACACAACACCCACATGTCTAGCCTTGATCGTGTATGCCCCACCTGTGGTAGGGGATTGTGTTCGAGAATTGGACTCTGCAGTCACTTCCGCACACACCAGAGAGGTGCAGCAGCACACGTCTGAGGCTGTTGTCATCATCGCTTGCGATGGACGGCTATTGCTATTATTAGTTATTTATTTAGTTAGGCAGTGGAAAAATATATATCTGCTTTTGAATATAAGTGTTACAGAAGAGTCCTTCTTATATCATGGACAGAGAAGAGAACAAATAGATCTATCCAGAAAGAACTCAAAATCAAAGAAAACTGGCTGATGCTACAAATAAGACAGATATAATTGAGATATTTTGGACATATAAAGAGACACAAAGGGCTTGACTCTACAGTCACCTCCGCACACACCAAAGAGGTGCAGCAGCACACGTCTGAGGCTGTTGTCATCATCGCTTGCGATGGATGGCTATTACACACTCCCCCACACACACACACACAAAATGTCAGCAAACCCTACCCAATCGCACATATCTAAATAAACGTGCTGTGCTGTGGGTCAAGCCCACACTGAATCCATGCATTGTTGACGTTTTATCACCGCCATGTTAAATCTTGTTTATTAGTTACAGGGGAGATTATAATAACATGTTTACAGTGTTAGCTAAAAGGGGAGGTTATCCTAGATTTGTGCGACCTCTTGTTTGTTTTCTAAGCGACAACGATATTTGTGAAATAAATTCTTATTTTGCAGTTCAGTTATTTTCTTTCTTCACTTTGCAAGCCTGGCATGAGCAGTCTGGGTCAAAGTTGTTGATCTTGAGTTTGATGTTGCTACGCCCCTTTACTCTTCTTTAATTTTTTAACTGCAGTAGTGCTTCGTTTTTTGGTGTTTTATTTGTCGATTCCAGAAGCACTTGATCTTTCTTAATTATATAGATCTTGGATTCTCCGAAAGGAGTTAATTCTTATTTTCATGTTTGTTGGCCTACACGCTCTGATATAACCAATAAAAGGTTCGCCTTAGGTTGAAAGGGCGTGCCTCGGCTTAAAGAGGCTTTAATCCTCTACTAAACAAACAAACAAACAAACAAACTTGAGCTTTCAGCTCTTCGGCTGGTGCCATGGACATCGTAACCCTTCGGTTCGGTGCTACAAACACTGGAGAACCTGTATCTTTTCTGCCAGGTTATGAATTGAACTCGCACTCACAGCGGGCTTATCACCCGTCGTCCAACGCGCTACGAACACGCTGGGCGATGCGTGGTTCAACTTAGTAACTCCTCTGCCGTTCCAAAGGTCGTACATTCGCTCCCTCGTGGAGAAATCTGGATGTTTTTCCCAGAGATCCTCGATTTCAGTGTGAGAGCCGCTGTAGCGTAGTTGTTAGTGAACTCGCTTCGCAAGGCTGGTGGTCTGGGTTCAGCTCCCGCAATGCGCGTGGAATTTTTCCCGACCACGACGGCTCTCAGGTCGACCCAGCCTCAACTGGGTACCAGACATGCTCTGGGAAAGTAAAGGCGGCCGGCGTGATGCTGACCACATCACCCATCGTGTGCCGACGGTCAATGAAAATACAGGCCTAACACTGTATTGACCTATATACCATGAGGTATGAAAGGTTCCTTTACTTTTTACTTTACTCGATTTCAGTGTAGGTGAGATCAAGTTCCTAGTCTATTCAAAGACGGACGTTAAAACGTAGATCCCTTGTACAAGTTGAGCCCGTAAAAGAACCAATGTCAATTCGAATTCAAGAACAGGCTGCTGTCCGGGTAAAATTCATTCTCTCTCTCTCTCTCTCTTTGCTTTTTTACCCCGGGTTGGGCATAGGCCCTCAACCAACTCATGCCAAGTCTTCCTATCTCTAGCTATCTCCTGCAGCTCCTCCAAGCTCTTCTTTATATTGTTGATCTTTGCCTCCAAATCTCGTCTCCATGTATTTCTCGGCCTCCCCTTCTTTCGCTGTCCCTGCGGGTTCCAGCAAAATTCATTAGAAAAGATTAAAATTCCTGTAAAAATATCTTCACCATCCTCTAAATAACATCAGGGACTGTCACCGGTGCTACGGAGTACGTGCACTGCAGCTGAGATCTTCCTGTGTATCATAAATACCGGAGCACACATAGTTACTCACCGAAGTGCAATGATGATAATCCTGTCATTCAATTAACGCCACGGATACCCCGTTCCTGATTCTTCTTCTTCTTCTTTGCGTTCGTTCTTTACGACCAATTTTAATCACTCTTTGTGATATGTTTGATCTTTGCCAAGAACGTGTATACGTTGCACATTGGTTTGGTAGGCCCCTAAACGCATAGACTTCTACACGCTTATGACACATGCATCCGATTTCAGTCAAAACTCCTTAGTCGCCTCTTACGACATGCATGGCAGGTAACAGTGGTTCTATTCTTTACACCCCATATTTGGGCCCGGTAACCACTCGGGCGATTCCCGATTCCAAATACTTTTGTTGCGAAAGCCGAGCACGGTACATCAACCCTACAGATGTGCCTGTTGACTGTTTTACAAAATCTGTCATCGCTACATTCTTACATCACTCTAATGCAGTGGTTCTGAACATAGGGGTGTCGCGATCCCATTTGAGGTCGAACGACCCTTTCACAGGCGTGCATAAGACTGTCGGAAAATACATATTTTCCTCTCCTCTTTTTTTTTTTTTTTTTCTTTTCTTTTCCGATCCAGAAGCACTTGAGCTTTTCAGCTCTTCGGCTCGGTGCCATGGACATCGTAACCCTCCGGTTCGGTGCCACGAACACCATAAATCTGGGCAATTTGTGGCTTTTTCTGCCATCCCGCGGAATTGAACCCGCACACACAGAGGGATAGTCACCCGTAGTCCAACGCGCTACGAACACGCTGGGCAGACGGGCTTTCCTCTCCTCTAAGACACCGTTCCTCTATCTGTCTCCAGGCGGGTCCGCACACATGTAGCTACAGCCACATACGAGTACCCTAGGTTTGTGATTAATCACTATTCTTTAATTATGTTCAATTTGTAACAATGAAAATACATTCTGCATATCAGATATTTATATTACGATTCATAACAGTAGCAACATTATAGTTATGAAGTAGCAACGAGAATAATTTTATGTTTGGGGGGTTATCACAACATGAGGAACTGTATTAAAGGGTCGTGGTATTAGGAAGGTTGAGAACCACTACTCTGATGTATGCACGTGTAATGTAAGCACGCGAGGATAAATGTAACTTAATAAAAGAGCCATTTTGTTTCTCGCTCAAAGATGCGATGTTTAAAATGTTAGCACAGCGGTTCTCAACTTGGTAGTCACGCGACATGCTTGCATCAACGGCATTTATTGTTGGGGAGTTGAGAAGATGAATAAGGGGGATGTTCTTCTGTTTCTTTACGACTGTCTGTTGGATGAAGACATTAAAATCGATGTTGAATCGATCCAGCTTCTTCTTTGCGTTCGTTCTTTACGACCAATTTTAATCACTCTTTGTGATATGTTTGATCTTTGCCAAGAACGTGTATTGGTTATTGGTTACTAAACTGACCTCATTGCACTCCGGGCAGACCCATAGGTGCTCAGTCTCCCCAACAGATATCGAAGAGTATGCATACTGATGGTTCCTGTGGCTCGCTGATTAAACACACCTCTCACTCTGCCTCTCAGACATCCAGTTCGACTTGAACAACAGGTAACTCCAAACTGCTTAAATCGCTTGATCGATTCAACATCGATTTTAGTGTCCTCATCCAACAGAGAGTCTCGAAGAGACCGAAGAATATCCCCTTATCCATCTTCAACTCCCCAACAATCGATGCTGTTGATGCAAGCCTGTCCGCTCTCTCATTACCGTACACACCCGCATGCCCAGGACAGTATATCCACGTGTATACGTTGCACATTGGTTTGGTAGGCCCCTAAACGCATAGACTTATACACGTTTAGGACACGTGTTTCCAATTTCAGCCAAACCTCCTTAGTCGCCTCTTACAACATGCGTGGCAGGTAACAGTGGTTATATTCTTTACACCCCAAATTTGTGCCCTGGTAACCACTCGGGCGAGATCGATCCAGCGATTTAAGCAGTTTGGAGTTACCCGTTGTACAAGTAGAACTGATGCATGATGGGCAGAGTGAGGAGTGTGTTTAACCAGCGAGGCACGGGAACAATCAGTATGCATATTCTTCGATATATGTTGGGGAGACTGAGCACCTATGTATGCTCCCAGTGCAGTGATGTCAGTCCAATAAGCCTCATCTTTAGTGGAAGGTCCACACACTGTTGGAAGATTTTGGTTGATTGATAGGACCATCATCATTACACTTCGGTGAGTAACAATGTATGCTCTGATCTCTTTCTTACGTAGGAAGATCTCAGCGGCAGTGCACGAACTCCGTAGCACCGTCGAGGGTCCCCGGTGTAATTTTGAATACGGTGAAGATATTTTGTAGGAATTTTATTTTTAACTTTTTTTTCTAAGGAATTTTGCCCGGGCAGCAGCTTTCCAGCCTGCTCTTCTCGATTTTAAACAGCCAATGGTTCTTTTACGTGCTCAAATTGAACACGGACCTACGTTTTATCGTCCGTCTCCGATAGGACTAGCAACTCGATCTCACCTACACTGAGATCTGGGGGGAAAAATCCGGATGGTTTCACGAGGGAGCGAACGGAGTATCTTTTGAATGAGAAGCGAGCAGCTAACATCTACATCACATAGACCACCAGACCCCCATCCCTTGAAAATATTGAGGACCACTGTGTTAGCATGTTAAACTTGTGTGAATATGGTCGGTCTCTAAAATGCGTTAGCCTTTAAATTTGCTGTGTTTGTGCCAAGGTTGCAGACATTAATGGCCGGGGTCAGCAGATGTTTCTAAGTCGCAATCATTTATTGGTCCTGACAGCAACACACCACGAAAAACTCACCCGCCACATGTGAAATGAAATGCTTGAGAAAGGCGGTGGAGGTCAGCACGACAGATAGACTACGAAACGAGGACATCAGAAGCAGAGTGGGACAACTTCATGCATCGAATACATTGAAATACAGCATCTTTTACTTTGAACGCTCCATATGAACCACTTGTTAACCACTCTTTGTGATTTGTATGTGATCAGAGCCTAAGAGCGAGTATACGTTATGCCAGTTATGCACCTACAAGTAGGTCAACACATCCGATTTCTGCAACCCTTTTTAGTTACTAGGGTAGCTCCCATAGGCCTACTACATCAGTCGCCTCTTACGACATGCATTGTAGGTCGCAATGTTACTATTCTTTGCTCCCCATTCGAGCCCCAGGAGCACACGGGCGAGTGAAAGACAACCAACCACCGATAACAGCATACAATAAAAAGACATCAGGTTATAGAGCCAGGGGAGGACCAAGAAAAAGATGGATAGACAATACACTAAATAAACATGGATATAACACAAGGGCGACTCATCTGTCCCTGGAACGCAAATTAAAGCTCCCGCCCCTACGCTTAAAGAGTGGACAGCCAATTCCATCATTCACCTGGGGAAAGACAACTCATCCACCTGGGGAAAGACAACTCATCCACCTGGGGAAAGACAACTCATCCACCTGGGGAAAGACAACTCATCCACCTGGGGAAAGACAATTCCATCATCCACCTGGGGAAAGACAACTCATCCACCTGGGGAAAGACAACTCATCCACCTGGGGAAAGACAACTCATCCACCTGGGGAAAGACAACTCATCCACCTGGGGAAAGACAACTCATTCACCTGGGGAAAGACAACTCATCCACCTGGGGAAAGACAACTCATCCACCTGGGGAAAGACAACTCATCCACCTGGGGAAAGACAATTCCATCATCCACCTGGGAAAAGACAACTCATCCACCTGGGGAAAGACAACTCATCCACCTGGGGAAAGACAATTTCATCATCCACTTGGGGAAAGACAACTCATTCACCTGGGGAAAGACAACTCATTCACCTGGGGAAAGACAACTCATCCACCTGGGGAAAGACAATTTCATCATCCACCTGGGGAAAGACAACTCATCCACCTGGGGAAAGACAATTCCATCATCCACCTGGGAAAGACAACTCATCCACCTGGGGAAAGACAACTCATCCACCTGGGGAAAGACAACTCATCCACCTGGGGAAAGACAACTCATCCACCTGGGGAAAGACAACTCATTCACCTGGGGAAAGACAATTTCATCATCCACCTGGGGAAAGACAACTCATTCACCTGGGGAAAGACAATTCCATCATCCACCTGGGGAAAGACAACTCATCCACCTGGGGAAAGACAACTCATCCACCTGGGGAAAGACAACTCATCCACCTGGGGAAAGACAACTCATTCACCTGGGGAAAGACAATTCCATCATCCACCTGGGAAAGACAACTCATCCACCTGGGGAAAGACAACTCATCCACCTGGGGAAAGACAACTCATCCACCTGGGGAAAGACAACTCATCCACCTGGGGAAAGACAACTCATCCACCTGGGGAAAGACAATTTCATCATCCACCTGGGAAAAGACAACTCATCCACCTGGGGAAAGACAACTCATCCACCTGGGGAAAGACAATTTCATCATCCACCTGGGAAAGACAATTTCATCATCCACCTGGGAAAGACAACTCATCCACCTGGGAAAGACAACTCATCCACCTGGGAAAGACAATTCCATCATCCACCTGGAAAAGACAACTCATCCACCTGGAAAGACAACTCATCCACCTGGGGAAAGACAACTCATCCACCTGGGGAAAGACAACTCATTCACCTGGGGATGGACAATTCCATCATCCACCTGGGGAAAGACAATAGGCCAAACGCGTTGTTCTGATTGGTTAGAGCTATAGATTCATAAACTAAACGTACAGGTGTTCTGTCCGGGTACAGTTGGCCTTCTCCCCCTCTCCACTCTACCCATCACAAAATGCATGTTAGATTAAGGCACTAGAATAGATGTTGCATCGATCCAGCGATTTAAGGAGTTTGTAGTTACCTCTTATACAAGTAGAACTGGATGAGTGAGGAGTGTGTTTAATCAGCGAGCCACTGCCCGCGTGACCAGCGTGTTCGTAGCGCGTTGGACTACGGGTGACAGGTCATCTGTATGTGCGGGTTGAACTCCGCGGACTGGCAGAAAAGCTACAGGTTCACCAGATTTACGGTGTTCGTGGCACCGAACCGAAGGGTTACGATGTCCATGACACCGAGCCGAAGAGCTCAAGTGCTTCTGGATCGAAAAAAATCAAAAAAATAAATCAGCGAGCCACAGGGACCATCATAATGCATATTTTCCGATATCTGTAGGGGGAGACTAAGCATACATGGGTCTGCCGGAGTACACTGACGTTGGTTTAGTATGCAGTGACCAAACAGGTACTGGGACTTTTAGCAAGTTTAAAGGAACTTAGCACATATGTTCCCTCTAGATTTCTCTGATGAAGGAATTTGCTCTCCTACCTCCTGCACACTAGGACATAGGAATGGGAAAGTGATAGGCACTTCATTTTCTCAGGTCTGAAAAGGCTACAGGAAATTGTAGTATATATATCCTCCTCCGACCCTAGGGTATGATGGACTTAACAGTTCACATTTCTGAACACACCACTGCAGGAGGTAGATGGACCAGTTCCTTCCCTCACGGGTAAAACATCGAGTGTAGGACTGAACATACAACTCTTGTTTCAGATTTGGTAACCCACCGCTCTATATATTACTGTTATCTGTCCAACAATTTTTCATATAACTTACTTTTGGCCTATTATTCTCGAAACTACACGCCAAACTCATCGAAGCATTGCTTCCTGTTCTGTCTTTGTTCTGAAATTTTCAGTGTTCAATTTGTCCCCAAAAATATGTAGCTAAACCTTGTTTCACAAATCGTTTGCACAGAATTTATTGCGCATGCAATATTGTGCACATTAGTGGTGTGAATTAGTTTATTTCGGTGTGAATTTTCTGGGCGTGTTCAAGTTGAACACGGCAGTTGAGAGTTAGTGAAGGAATGGAACGGTCTTCACGCCCGAGTGGTTACCGGCCCAAATTTGGGGTGTAAAGAATAGAACCACTGTTACCTGCCACGCATGTCGTAAGAGGTGACTAAGGAGGTTGGTGGTGGGACTAGCTACCCCACACTGTAAAAAAACACTAGATGGCTACAGAACGGAGAGCGAACCGAGTAAACGCTGGCTGAAACCTGACACATCGCCGAAGGATAAGCACCAGAGTTCCAAATGGTGCTGAAGATGTGACGTAAAACACACCAATGCTAAGACTGCATGAATCAGATTTCCACATGAATAGAATTTATGGGGAGATTTGGTACATCGGTCTGGGCGGTGATCGCGAGAGATAGAGAGAGAGAGAGTAATAGGCGGCTAAGGAGGTTTGGCTGAAATCGGATGCACGTGTCCTAAAACGTGTAAAAGTCTATACGTTTAGGGGCCTACCAAACCAATGTGCAACGTATACACGTTCTTGGCAAAGATCAAACATATCACAAAGAGTGATTAAAATTGGTCGTAAAGAACGAACGCAAAGAAGAAGAAAAACTGTCTTCAGAGTGTGCAGAAAGTCGTTAACTCTTAGTGGACCATAGCAAAAGCCATATTTTTACAAGCCATTTGTTTATAGAATTTAAAAAAAACGCCATTTACTGTGGCTCCTGGTAAAAAGGCATCCAACCCAAAACCACATAATGTAGCGTTTCGTCCACAAAGAGTTAAAGAATATCTTTATCTTCTTCTGCAATCAGGTTCCTATGCTGAGAGGTCTTCTTCTTCTTCTTCTTTGTGTTCGTTCTTTACCACCAATTTTAATCACTCTTGTGATATGTTTGATCTTTGCCAAGAACGTGTATACGTTGCACATTGGTTTGGTAGGCTTTTTTTTTTTTTTTTCCCCGCTTTCAACTCAGACGAAGTTTCATCTCTGAAACTATTTTTGCGTGAAAATCCGTTTTCCCAATTTCTTACAATGGCAGCAGCGTGCACATTGTAAATTACTTACACTGGCAGCCGTGTGCTCAATGTACTCGTAATTAGTATTCCTCGCCATACAGGCAGATTTTCTCCGACTTCAGAGGTACTCACGTTATCGTCATGAGTAAGACCAGGGGACTCGAACAAATGCCGGACAGTAGGTTCGAACCCGAGCTATGAGGCGTCTCACAGCTAGCAGGCCGAGCTACTATCAACTACTCTAGGCAGTCCCCCGGTAGGCCTCTAAACGCATAGACTTCTACACGTTTAGGACACGTGTATCCGATTTCATCCAAACCTCCTTAGTCGCTTCTTACGACATGCATGGCAGGTAACAGTGGTTCTATTCTTTACACCTCAAATTTGGGCCCCGGTAACGACTCGGACTGCTGAGAGGCCTAAACAGCGGGAATTTATTTGTAAGCATGAAGTCTTTGAGGGTGCTCAACATTTCCACCGTGTGGTGCCAGGGCCCGCAAGGGAAGTAAAGAATAGTACCACTGTAACCCACAAGGCATGTTGTAAGAGACGACTGATGTAGGGGCCTATAGAAGCTACCCTAGTAAATAAAAAGCGTCGAAGAAATTTTGATGTGCTAGCCTACTTGTAGACGCATAACTGGAACAACGTACAATCACTATTAGGCTCAGATCACATACAAATCACAAAGAGTGGTTTAACAAGCGGTCGATATGGAGCGTTCGAAGAAGACCATCATCATTATTATTATCCTCATCATCATCATCATGCTCGTTCTCTCCCTTCTCCTCTAACCCTCTTTTGATCAACGTCAGGATAAAAATACATTTCTAGATCAGACTTTTGTGTACGCTTCGTAAACTGTGTTTTTCACTGCCTCTGTTATTTCTGAGGTCCACATTATGCGTGGACTGTTCTTTGCTGTGTATCCACTGAATCGTAGTAGCATTGCTCTTTGAGGCACTCTGTCTGTTGGTAATCTGATTATGTGGCGGAACCATTGAGGAGCGTCAGATCGAAGGGAATAGATCGAAGGGAATAGATCGAAGGGAATAGATCGAAGGGATTAGATCGAAGGGATTAGATCGAAGGGATTAGAGTACGGCTTCCATTCGGGAAATCCGTGTTCAGTTCACGGTAAGGCCAATGTTGTGGACGTCAATGAAAAAATCCTAACCCGAACAGCTTCGCGGCGACAGCACTAGCCATGCTGCCATCAAATTTCTCAGGCACTCGTCCTACCTGTCTTTAAAAAAAAATAATTCTTGATTACTTCCCCTTGCCATATCACCATCATCTAGTTCCCCAAGCAATTGAAAGCTAGATAACCCTTTGATATTTTTCTTCTAATGTGAGACAAAACAAAACTCATGGTAAAAGTAGTTTTAAAAAAAAAATTAAAATGTGATTACTGCCTGTAGTACTGCTTTTTAGGAGGGCGGTGTAGGACAGGTGGGACAAGAACCGGAGTAATTTAATGGCTAGTACAGTCGTCACGAAGCTGTTCAGGTTAGGATTTTTTTTTTCATTTATGCCCACAGTAGGGGAAAAATAATTGGCTTTACCGTAAATTGAACAGGAGTCTTTCTTTCACACCTTCTCCCCCGCATGGGAGACGCGCTCAAATCAAATCGATCAACCCCCTTCCTACCCTCCGCATGGAAGACGCGCTCAAATCCATTCGGTCAGACCCCCAAAATCCGCATGGAGAAGCGCTCAAATCCATTGGTCAGACGCCCCCTAACCTCCGCATGGAGAAGCGCTCAAATCCATTCGGTCAGACACCCACGCCCTCCGCATGGAAGACGCGCTCAAACCCATTCGGTCAGACGCATTCCCCCTACTCTCCGCATGGGAGACGCGCTCAAATCCCATTCGGTCAGACGCTCTTTAAAAGTTAAAAGCGGTACTACATGAAGAAACGACCATTTAATTTGTTGTTTCTTGATGAAGTCCAGAACTTCATATAAAAACTATTTTATATTCTATCTTTCTACATTACTCTATCTTTCAGACTACCAAGACACCTCACCGCAGTCTCTATCAAGCTGTGATTGTGTGACCAAGAGACTTGAAGACAAGTGAGTGCCATTTTTATAGTTGCATATTTTTTTATTAGAATGAGAATTATTCAGTGTCGCCCGAGTGGTTACCGGGGCAAAAATTTGGGGTGTAAAGAATAGAACCACTGTTACCTGCCACGCATGTCGTAAGAGGAGACTAAGGAGGTTTGGCTGAAATCGGATGCATGTGTCCTAAACGTGCTGCTCTATATCTAAGTGAGACTGGGTTACTTCCAAAGCTGTTCCGCTTCTCAGTTGAGGCTAGTTTACTTGCAGAGCTGTTCCGCTTCTCAGTTGAGGCTGGTTTACTTGCAGAGCTGTTCCGCTTCTCAGTTGAAACTGGATCACTGGAAGAGTTGTTCTGCTTTCCTGATGAGGCTAGTTTACATGCAGAGCTGTTCTGCCTCTCAGTTGAGGCTGGTTTACTTGCAGAGCTGTTCTGCTTGCCTGTTGAGACTGGTTTACTGGAAGAGCTGTTCTGATTCTCAGCTGAGGCTGGTTTACTGGAAGAGCTGTTCCGCTTCTCAGCTGAGGCTGGTTTACTGGAAGAGCTGTTCCGCTTCACAGTTGAGGCTGGTTCACTATCCAAAACTGCTCTACTTCTCGATATAGACTTGTTTGTCACACGACCATTTTGGGAAATGGAATCGAGACCACTCGTCTAGGAGACCAGTGCACTAACCACTGAGCTAATGCAGTTTCATGATAATACATGTATTACGTCAATCATTTATTCAGTGCTTATAGTTGGTACCATGTTTCTATATCTTCTTCTTCTTTTTCTACTTTTTCTTTCTTTTTTCTACTTCTTCTTTCTACTTCTTCTTTTCTACTCTTCTCTTTTTCTACTTCTTCTTTTTCTACTTCTCTCTTTTCTACTTCTTCTTCTTTATCTTCTCTTCTTTTTCTACTTCTTCTTCTTTTCTACTTCTTCTTCTTTCTACTTCTTCTTCTTTTCTACTTCTTCTTCTTTTCTACTTCTTCTTCTTTTCTACTTCTTCTTCTTTTCTACTTCTTCTTCTTTTCTACTTCTTCTTCTTTTCTACTTCTTCTTCTTTTTCTACTTCTTCTTTTCTACTTCTTCTTCTACTTCTTCTTCTTCTTCTTTTTCTTCTTCTTCTTTTTCTTCTTCTTCTTCTTTTCTTCTTCTTCTTCTTCTTTTTCTACTTCTTCTTTTCTACTTCTTCTTCTTTTCTACTTCTTCTTTTCTACTTCTTCTTCTTTCTACTCTTCTTCTTTTTCTACTTCTCTTCTTCGAACGCTCCATATCGATCACGTGTTAAACCATTCTGTGATTTGTTTGTGATTTGAGCCCAAGAGCGACTGTACGCTGTGCCAGTTATGCGTCTACAAGTGGGTCAGCACATTTATTTACTAGGGTAGATTCCGTAGGCCCATACATCAGTCCACTCTTACAACATGCCTTGTAGGTTGCATTGCTACCAATCTTTGCTCCCCTTGAAGGCTCAGCAACACACAGGCATTGTTGCTATATAAGATTCATAACTTTGTCAAAATATGTCTTCGGTGTATTATCAGACTGAGATGGTATGACAGGTACAAACACAGACTTGGGGATAAGAACAGGATAGTGAAAGACAGAATCACCAACATCAGCATAAGAAAGAAAGTTGGCACAAAACCGTGCTTGAATTACATTGAGAAACAGAATCACCAACATCAGCATAAGAAAGAAAGTTGGCACAGAACTTTGCTTGAATTACATTGAGAAACAGAATCACCAACATCAGCATAAGAAAGAAAGTTGGAACAGAACTTTGCTTGAATTACATTGAGAAACAGAATCACCAACATCAGCATAAGAAAGAAAGTTGGCACAAAACCTGTGCTTGAATTACATTGAGAAACAGAATCACCAACATCAGCATAAGAAAGAAAGTTGGCACAAAACCTTGCTTGAATTACATTGAGAAACAGAATCACCAACATCAGCATAAGAAAGAAAGTTGGCACAAAACCGTGCTTGAATTACATTGAGAAACAGAATCACCAACATCAGCATAAGAAAGAAAGTTGGCACAGAACTTTGCTTGAATTACATTGAGAAACAGAATCACCAACATCAGCATAAGAAAGAAAGTTGGCACAAAACCGTGCTTGAATTACATTGAGAAACAGAATCACCAACATCAGCATAAGAAAGAAAGTTGGCACAGAACTTTGCTTGAATTACATTGAGAAACAGAATCACCAACATCAGCATAAGAAAGAAAGTTGGAACAGAACTTTGCTTGAATTACATTGAGAAACAGAATCACCAACATCAGCATAAGAAAGAAAGTTGGAACAGAACTTTGCTTGAATTACATTGAGAAACAAAGTCACCAACATCAGCATAAGAAAGAAAGTTGGCACAGAACTTTGCTTGAATTATATTGAGAAACAGAATCACCAACATCAGCATAAGAAGAAAGTTGGCACAAAACCGTGCTTGAATTACATAGATAAACAAAGAATGAAGTGGTTTGGCAACTTAATAAGAATGCATCCAAACTCCACAGTATACAGAGTCTTCTACAACAGAACATCAGGAAGGAAGGCAAGAAGAAGACCACGGAAAGATGGTTAGATGGCGTAGCAGAATCCTGTGAAAGAACAAAGATAACAATCACACAAGCCACCAGAACAGCGCAAGACAAAAACAGAAAACCACGACACTGAGCAACAACCTGGTAGCAGTGTGACAACAAAAGAAGAAGAAGAAGGAACACATGATGACCCATGTCAGAAGAAGAAAATGGCGATAGGTTGGGCATACTCTACGGAAGACACAGTTTAGTGTCACTAGACAAGCACTTGAGTGGAACACGCAGGAAAAAGGGGGCGTCCTCAACAGATCTGGATACGAAGTCGTCTTGAGAAACTGAAGGGTATGACTATCCTGGACCATAAATAAAAACATCCAGACACTGGGAAAAGCGTTGAACAACTGTTGAGGTCCTATGCTCCACGAGGAGCGGAGATGAATATGTAAGTATGTTACCTTAGTTTTACCTGTACAGTATGTTTCCTTAGTTTTACCTGTACAGTATGTTTCCTTAGTTTTACCTGTACAGTATGTTACCTTAGTTTTACCTGTACATTGTTGCTATGCTGCAAGACTTCTGTTTCTCTCCTGACCATTCATATTTTTCTTTACAGTATGTAACCTTAGTTTTACCTGTACAGTATGTTACCTTAGTTTTACCTGTACAGTATGTTACCTTAGTTTTACCTGTACAGTATGTTTCCTTAGTTTTACCTGTACAGTATGTTACCTTAGTTTTACCTGTACAATATGTTACCTTAGTTTTACCTGTACAGTATGTTACCTTAGTTTTACCTGTACAATATGTTTCCTTAGTTTTACCTGTACAGTATGTTACCTTAGTTTTACCTGTACAGTATGTTACCTTAGTTTTACCTGTACAGTATGTTACCTTAGTTTTACCTGTACAGTATGTTACCTTAGTTTTACCTGTACAGTATGTTACCTTAGTTTTACCTGTACAGTATGTTACCTTAGTTTTACCTGTACAGTATGTTACCTTAGTTTTACCTGTACAGTATAGTTACTTAGTTTTACCTGTACAATATGTTTCTTAGTTTTACCTGTACAGTATGTTTCCTTAGTTTTACCTGTACAGTATATTTCCTTAGTTTTACCTGTACAATGTTGCTATGCTGTAAGACGTATGTTCTTCTGTTTCTCTGCTGATCATTCATATTTTTCTTTACTTCTGCAGACAACGATCATGGTCCACCGGAGGAAATTATTGTTGGAATGAGAACGTCCCTCAGAACAATTCCTCAGCCCGACACCTTCAGTAGGCAAACTACCTCAGTGATAAGCTTGGGTCAGGTTCGATCCGGCCCACAGACCACCAATGAATATGTGGATAGCCCTCGCTCGCATATTCCGCCATCACTCAAGCCACAACTGGCCTCTATAGGAGGGGGAGTCAACTCACCTGGTTTTGCACGTAGAGTTATTCTCCCATCTCGTGGAGTAGGAGGTGGAGGAGGTGGAAATACTGGAAGTCCTCGATCGACCCTAACGTCATCGTTGTCTTCTCCAGTCGTTACCCAACAACTGTTACCCAAATCTCCACCTCTAAAGAAAGAACCTGTAAATCTTCTAGAAGGTGGTCGAGGTGGGGATGGAGCTGATACAGCCAATGATAACGCTTCAGCCGCACTGGCAACCAAACATGTTGAGGGTATTATTTGTGACAAATGCAGGAAGTGTCGGTGCTCGGCGTGTACTGAACCACGGAAGCTTCCATCTCACTGGTGCTGCAGGGACACCTGCGAGATCAGCCCGAACAAAGTCCTGGATGTATGCACATGTTTCTGCTGCGTCAAGGGAGTGTTTTACCACTGTGGAGCGGAGGAAGATAACGAGTGTTACGAGAAGCCATGTGGGTGCTGCTCAACACCGCAGTGTTGCCAAAGATGGACAGTTCTAGGCATGATGGCACTCTGTCTTCCTTGCTTATGGGCATACTGGCCTGCTACAGCTTGTCTAGCTGGCTGTACAGGTTGCTATAACCGATGCCGGCACAAAGGCTGCCAGTGTCATGTTGAACAAAATAAAGGGACTTCTATTCTTTCAGAAGGAGGGAGTACTAGTGATGGTTGTGGTAGTGGTGGGGGGTCGGAGGAAAACTCCAAACATTCACAAACGCGCCGACTATTGATCGAGTCGGACTCCTCCAGTGCATAAAGTGATATGAGAACAATCTGTTTTAATGTCTGATTCTTCTTGAATCTCGGGGCTTGTTATTATGATAATGATATGTAATATTGTTGTTGTATTGTAAACAGTATCCACATGGATACACGGATGGATTATGTGGATATGTATCCATTCTTAGATATCCATTACCATGATGTTTTAAAACATTTTAAATATTATTTTTTTTTTTTTGGCCAAATGTTGTTAATGTTTTAGTCAAATTTTATGTCAAAGAAAATCTAGTTTGAAATTATCATGAAATAACTTGTCTTGAGCAGAATGTTGCCACCCTATCAGTCCTTCTGAAATTCTCTTTCTCTTCTTCTTTGCGATAACTATTTTGATGATCAACGGTTAGACGCGTTCTTATGATCTTCTTTGCGTTCGTTCTTTACGACCAATTTTAATCACTCTTTGTGATATGTTTGATCTTTGCCAAGAACGTGTATACGTAGCACTTTGGTTTGGTAGGCCCCTCAACGCATAGACTTCTACACGTTTAGAACATGTGCATCCGATTTCAGCCAAACCTCCTTTGTCGCCTATTACGACATGCGTGGCAGGTAAGTGGTTCTATTCTTTACACCCCAAATTTTGGAATTTCGGGCGGTTCTTAAGTCAACAGTTGTCTGGAGCTCATCTCTGGTGCCATGTAGTTTTGAGTGTTGTGTTGTAGGGCCAGCATTCTTTTCTAGGCAGGGCATACAGGGGACAGTCTTGCAGGACGTGTTCTGTGGTTTGATCTGCGGTGACACAGGGGATAAAGACAATCGTAACCTGTGCAAGTGTTTATTCAGTCAGTTATGTCATATCCAGAGTCGGACGATGATAACATGTCCATGTCTGTCGAGTGTGCGGTAGTCATCGTTGGATAGTTCAGGTTATTTTCGAATTCTCTCTCTTATAGGCAAGATTTCCCACCTCCACAGCCGTCATGCTTAAATTATCATCACTTACATCATAAATCTCGAGTGGTTACCGGGTCCCAAATTTGGGTTGTAAAGAATAGAACCACTGTTACCTGCCACGCATGTCGTAAGAGGCGACTAAGGAGGTTTGGTTGAAATCGGATGCACGTCCTAAACGTGTAGAAATATATCCGTTTAGGGACCTACCAAACCAATGTGCAACCGTTCTTGGCAAAGATCAAACATATCACAAAGAGTGATTAAAATTGGTCGTAAAGAACGAACGCGAAGAAGAAGAAGATCATGAATCCATCTTCTTTTAAGGTCTTGTGTCTCGTAAGGTCCTGTGTCTCGTAAGGTCCTGTGTCTCGTAAGGTCTTGTGTCTTGCAACTCTTTGAGAAAAACAGTATGTTGTAAGATCGAAAGAGTCCACACCAATCTCTCTCTCTCTCTCTCTCTCTCTCTCTTGAGTCTGTGACGCCCTTAACCCCGAGGTCATCAACAAATACATGTCATTCTTCTGTTTTAGGCCGTCCGCTGTATTGTGTTCATTTGTGATTCATCTGTGTCCAGCTGTGATTCATTTCTTTCAGTTCTTGTTCTACTGTTCTCCAGGTCGTTTTAGGTCTTCTACGTTTTCGTTGGCCATCTCAGTGCAGCTTTCGTGACAGAGTTAGTCTCCATGCGTATCACATGTCTGATCCATCTCCAGCATCTCTTTTGGGTCCTCATATTCTCACTAACTGCGGGAGATCACACGGGAGCAAAAGTTAGGGAGCGACAGAAAAATAACATATCCTACAGAACTGCCCCCAGTATGCAGACCTGCCCCCAGTATGCAGACTTGCCCCCAGTATGCAGACCTGCCCCCAGTATGTAGACCTGAGAAGAAAGAGGTGGCCCATTTACACCAGCGTCGAAAACAAACTGTATGGCGTGGCTGATAATCTGTGACAGACGGCTGCCTTTATTAGAGAATCCGAAATCCCAATCTAGTGAGAACGCAGAAGACAAACTGTATGGCGTGGTGGATAATCTGAGGCAGACGGCTGCCTTTATTAGAGAATCCGAAATCCCAATCTAGTGAGAACGCAGAAGACAAACTGTATGGCGTGGCTGATAATCTGTGACAGACGGCTGCCTTTATTAGAGAATCCGAAATCCCAATCTAGTGAGAACGCAGAAGACAAACTGTATGGCGTGGCTGATAATCTGAGGCAGACGGCTGCCTTTATTAGAGAATCCGAAATCCCAATCTAGTGAGAACGCAGAAGACAAACTGTATGGCGTGGCTGATAATCTGAGGCAGACGGCTGCCTTTATTAGAGAATCGAAATCCCAATCTAGTGAGAACCCAGAAGAAGAATATTTTCATCTTGACATTGTGTAAGCAGTTTTTGGTTAAACTGGATTCTTTGAACGGTAGAACAAGGAGTATGTTTAACCAGAGAGCCACAAGAACCATCAGTATGCATACCTAGTTAGAAATTACAAGTTGTACTAGTAAAGTATTAGGTTTAGAACACACTGTAACAACTGGTAAAATCGAGGGTAGACGAGACAGAGAAAGACAGAAGAAAGAAAATTTTGGATAAGGGGATAAAGAACACCCAAAACACAACAAGAATGATGGATATTACCAACTGTCCAGAAGGGACCAGACAGCCATACTTCGCCTCCGGACGGGTCACAACAGAATGAGACACCACCTGTACACTAAATTCAAGATAGGCACCAACAACCTGTGCCCTTGTGGCTTGGCAAGTATGACAACAGAACATATCCTACAGAACTGCCCCCAGTAAGCAGACCTGAGAAGAAAGAGGTGGCTCACTTACACCAGCATCCAAGATAAATTGTATGGCGTGGCTGATAATCTGAGGCAGACGGCTGCCTTATTAGAGAATCCGAAATCCCAATCTAGTGAGAACGCAGAAGACAAACTGTATGGCGTGGCTGATAATCTGAGGCAGACGGCGGCCTTTATAGAGAATCCGAAATCCCAATCTAGTGAGAACGCAGAAGACAAACTGTATGGCGTTGCTGATAATCTGAGGCAGACGGCGGCCTTTATAGAGAATACGAAATCCCAATCTAGTGAGAACGCAGAAGACAAACTGTATGGCGTTGCTGATAATCTGAGGCAGACGGCGGCCTTTATAGAGAATACGAAATCCCAATCTAGTGAGAACGCAGAAGACAAACTGTATGGCGTTGCTGATAATCTGAGGCAGACGGCGGCCTTTATAGAGAATACGAAATCCCAATCTAGTGAGAACGCAGAAGACAAACTGTATGGCGTGGCTGATAATCTGAGGCAGACGGCTGCCTTATTAGAGAATCCGAAATCCCAATCTAGTGAGAACGCAGAAGACAAACTGTATGGCGTGGCTGATAATCTGAGGCAGACGGCTGCCTTTATTAGAGAATCCGAAATCCCAATCTAGTGAGAACGCAGAAGATGAAGAAAGGATAGTCTGACTTCTTGGCATAGCGTCAAAATCTGAAATGATAGCAAACACCAAAGATAAAGATTTCTGGAGATCCATGATCGCCTACGCCAGCCGGCACGGCACTTGATGATGACGACAAGTAGAGCTGGATGCTTGAGGGGCAGAGAGAGAGGAGTATCTTTAACCACCAGCAAGCAACAGGAACCATCACTTTGCGTTCACGATATCTGTTGGGGGATACTGAGCACACATGGGTCTGCCCGAAGTACTGTCGGATTAGTGACCAATAACGTTACCAGAACTTTCATATTTGAAATCTTTAGAATATGCGTGCATACTTTGTGTGTCTTTCTCTTGTACTTGTATTTCGTTGTGGTATAAGAGACATACATACTCCCAGTAGCAGCATATGCACGTGAAACATGGACATTTAACAAGGCAGTGGAAAAGTATATATGGTTTTTTTAATATAAATATTACAGAAGAGTTACTCTATGAACAAATCGTGACTTATGTTATGCGATCGACGTCATGGCACATTGGACATTCCCATTCGTGCTCTGTCCTCCGTTGCAGCAGCCATCCCAAAGTCCATTTGCTCACAGTACCCATGAGAAGTTGATTACTATATCTTCTCTCTACCACGAAGACGACACTGTCTGACATGTCCAAACTTAACGCCTAATTCTCGAACTCGTTCCAGTGTCTGAGACCCACCCATGTCACACAATTGAGAGCGTACAGCATTGATGATATCGGCTCTGTCCATGCTTCTGCCCACTTGAGTCGGGGCACTGTTTGCAAGAGAGTCAGCACGCTCGTTACCCCGCACTCCAGCATGTCCAGGCGTGTACAGCCAAGTCATTTTCTTGAGATGTGATTTCCGAATGATGTCCACCCATTCCACACTCAGACTTCCAGACATATCCTTTACAGGACGTAACCATCAATAACAGTAAACGAGTCGTTGATTTTTCTAGGCACTACTTATACTTTCAGTAGTTTGCTATTGTTTTCTGAACGGTGAGGTCTATTTTTACCTTTTGTAAAAATATCACGAAAACAAATTTGATTTCAAACTTACCCACCGTGGGGTTTGAACCAGGAACGTTTGGGTTGTGATCGACCTCACTACCGCGTATGCTACATTCATTCTATGAAAATCGTGGCATATCCCAAAGGACGTAGCCACCAACCACAGTAAACGAGTCGTTGATTTGCTAGGCACCACTTATACGTTCACTAGTTTGCCACTGCTTTCATTCTATACAGAAAATATATTCTTACAGAATATAACTGAAAATCTTTAAATCAAATGTGAAGAGACGCTAGCGATGGATAGGACACACATTAAGAAGACCGACTGGAAGCTTTGCAAATCAGGCACTGTTTTGGAACCCGCAGAGAAAGAGGAATAGTGGAAGACCTAGAAATAGCTGGAGAAGAAAACTGGCCGAGGGTGATATTAAAAGAATAGGTAAAACATGGAAAGAATTGGAAGAAATGGCATGAGAGAGGAAGAGCTGGAAGATGTTTGTTGAAGACCTGTGCTCCGTTGGGAGCTGAAAGGTGTAGAGATACAGTAGCAGCATATGGATGGAAGCATGGACAGCTACCTAGTAAATAAAAGCGTAGTAAAAATAGGATGTGCTGACCTACGTGTAGGTGCATAACTGGCACAATGTACATTCGCTCTTAGACTCATATCACATACAAATCACAAAGAGTGGTTTAACAAGTGTTCAATATGGTGCGTTCGAAGAAGTCATCACGAGTAAGAGATCGAAGCACTTATAGACTAACTGGTTCGATGTGCAGTGATGATGATCTGTCGACTAACCCAAATTAATCAGCGAGCCACGGGAACCATCAGAATGCATACTCTTCGATATCTGTTGGAGGAGACTGAGCACCTATGGGTCTGCTCTAAGTGCAATGACGTCAGTTTAGTAACCAATAACCCAAATTATGTAACCCGAATATATGCCAACGTGTCAGGAAACAAATGTGTACATTATTCAGTACTTTAAGAACCGACATCATTGCATACGAGGCAGAAACATGTGTGCACTCAGGTGCACATTTAATGTCACATAATGTAATGTATACTGGATGCCCGTAGATTCCTCCGTTGCTCCGCCATGCGCTTAAATATTTAATTAACGACCTCGTGTTAACAGATGTTTAAATCCGTAGGATTGACGTCATTACACCGGGTTTTACCCCATATGACTCGGCCCCCCCCTTAAGAAATGGCATGCCATCTTCCGAGAGTATTGCATAAATCACCAGCTCCGTAGCTCCATCTTCTTTAAACCCTCCATGTTGACCACTTGTCATTCTTTGTGATCTCTATGTGATCTGAGCCTAAGAACGAGTGTACGTTGTGCCAGTTATGCGCCTACATCCAGTCAGCACATCCAATTTTTGCCACGATTTTTATTTACTAGGTAGTGCTTCCATCGGACTCTTTGCTCCCTTTCGATCCCGGCAACACATGGCGTGTCCCAAGTTAACATTACAGACTGTCCCATTTGTTGTTTCTCATTCTCTCTTTTCCCCAAAATTATTCACACTTATTTTTCCCTAAGGCTAACACCTATATGTCCCCAAGTTTTTTTCAACTGTTGATCGTTTCCTTATCTGGACAAATGGCATTCATTAATTTTGATAAAATCACATTTTGTATTTTTTCATAAGCCTACAATATCCATTTTTTAAAAATCTGGCATTGTTAATTTTAGGATCAACGTTCTCAGTTCCTCCCTCGTTGAGCCATCTGCATATTTTCAAGAGATTTCTAAGCTCAGTGTAGGTGCGATCAAGTTCATAGTCCTATTGGAGACTGTCGATAAAACGTAGATCCCGTGTTCAGTTTTAGCACGTAAAAGAACTATTGACAGTTCAAAATCTTGAAGACTAGACTAGAAAGCCGCTGCCTGGTCAATATTCACATTCATTTTTCATGTTGTCTTCATATATATACATATATATATACACACACGCACCACTAAATACTGGGTGTATTGACCAGCTCTTTGTTCATTCATTTCTGACCCATACAATTCTCACCCATGAGGGAAGTGACCTACCTGGTTTGTGACGTATTCATATCATTATTATTTATTATTACTATTATTTGTTATGTACATTCTTGTGTAAGCTAACATGTGACACACCAACTTCATTAGTATGGCCAATCAGTATCAACTATGTATATAATTATTCATTTATTTGTATCTTTATGATGTGACGTGGCCTCCTGCAACATAACGCCGACTAGCTCAGACGGGAGAACAAAAATTCCTGTTTAAGGGGGGCTGGTTTTTAAAAGTGCTTGATAGAACACTTTAAGATTTTCTGCAATTTTACACAATTCTACGCTTCTATGGTTATTTATTGATAAAAAATGTTAATAATTTTGATATTCTTTTTCTTATACACCTTTCAGCTCCCTACGGAGCACAGGTCTTCAACAAACTTCTTCAAGCTCTTCCTATCTCCTGTTATTCCTTTCAATTCTTTCCATATTTTACCTATCCTTTTAATACCAGCTATCTTCTCTAGGTATATCTAGGCTTTCCTCTACTCCTCTTTCCCTGCGGGTTCCAAAGCAGTGCCTGTCTTGCAATGCTTCTGATCGATCTTCTCACTGTGTGTCCTATCCATCGCCAGCGTCTCTTCCTTAGCTCTTTCTCCACTGGTATCTGCTTAGTTCTTTTTCTGAGTTATTCGTTTGTAATCTTATCATAGTCCATTTTTGAATACTGATATTCTTTAGTGTTAAACTTAATATGTAACATAATATAACCTTGATTTAGCATGTTGTGTTTGTTTTTTTAATGCATTGTATCTTTATCTAACAATACTGGCAATATGCAGCGTCTGGTCGAATGAATTATTAGAACGCGGCTTCAATGCTGGAGACTCGGATTCAATCCACGACACGGCCAAGGAGTTTTTTCTGTCGAGACATAAAGAAAACATCCTAACCTGAACAGTTTTGCGACGTCTGCACTAGCCATGCGGCCATTAAATTATACACGCGCACGTCCTTCCTGTCCTACACCGCACAAAAAGCGGTATTACAAGCAGTAACGATAGTTTAAAAAAAAAATTCTGGAATGCGATTTCACGTAACGGTTGTAGTCTTATTTCCTAGAACCTTTTCCTGAGCTCGCCGGCCTTACGTTAACGGAGGCCACGGTTGTGACTATTGACAAAATTAAACTTGAATAGAACTCCGGATAAGATATATCACAAACAATTTGTTGTCTTTTGTTATTCCTTATTGTTACTCGTTTCTGTTTTAGTTGTATTGTTGTCATCATCATCATCTGTGGCTTAGCGGTAATAAGCTCGATCACGAGTTTTTTTCTTTTGTCCGCTTTCAACTCAGACGAAGTTCCATCTCTGAAACTGATTTTTGCGTGAAAATCTGTTTTTCCAATTTTTTACAATGGCAGCAGCGTGCACATTGTAAATTACTTTACACTGGCAGCCGTGTGCCAATGTACTCGTAATTAGTATTCCCTCGCCATACAGGCATATTTTCTCCGACTTCAGAGGTACTCACGTTATCGTCATGAGTAAGACCAGGGTACTCGAACAAATGCCGGACAGTAGGTTCGAACCCGAGCTATGAGGCGTCTCACAGCTAGCAGGCCGAGCTACTATCAACTACTCTAGGCAGTCCCCCATCACGAGTTATGAGATGGGGTATTTTAGTATGCCGTCTCCTTCAGCCTGTTTCGGTCTTTTGGTGACCAACTGTTGGATGAGGACACTAACATTGATGTTTAGTCTGGGCGTCTAGCTTAACTCTTTCCACGCACAGTCATTTCCTCAATTTTTAAGCAGTTAATTCAAGGAAAGTAAAAAAAAACACAAAAAAACGATCTCAACTACTCGTCAATAAATAAACATATATATATATATATATACTAAATTGAAGAAAACTGGACAACCAATAGAATAACAAGGTTGAAAAGTAGTAGAAGTAAAACAGTAAAAGTAAAACTAGAAAGACTTCTCATAAGGGAAGCAACTCTATGGCGCAGCGTGCGGCTTAAGGCGTACAACGGACTTCTGCCGTGACGCAGTGTGAGGCTTAAGGCGTGGAAAGAGTTAAGCGGTAGTGAACTGGATCACAACCCAAGAGTACCTGATTCAAACACCGCTGCAGGCAAATTGGAAGCGAATGTGTTCCGGTGGATTTTTACGAACGTTAAAATAGACCTCGCCATTCAGAAAGCAATAGCAAACTACTGAACGTATAAGTGGTGCCTAAAAATCAACGACTCGTTTACTGTGGTTGATGACGACTTCCTGTAAAGGATATGCCACCATTTTTATTTTAATATCATCATCTAGTAGCTTGTCATGAGAAGAACATTGCCACCCTGAACGTTTTTCGGAATATCTCTCCAGGCCAGATGCCCTGCCACTGCAGCCGTCATGCTCAAATAGTCATTTACATACTGGATCCATCTTCTCAGTGGTCTTCCTCTTTGCCTGGAATGCCTCGCAGCTTTCATTTTACCGGAAAGATAAGATCTTTTGCAGACAATTTGTACGAATATGAAAAGGTTGAACATATCTTGTTCGTCGTTCTCGTACATTCTGATCCGTACAGTAAAGTTGCTAGCACACAGCTGCGGTATATATTTGCTTTGTGTTAAATTTTGAGCTAATTTGACAATGAAATAAACCATGTCGCAGTTTGCGGCACCTGGTGAAGTCGGACAGTAAAACTGACGCAAACTGCGGTACTTGGTTGTAAATGTGTTAATACAAGTTAACAATGTGAACTTCGTTAACATAATACAATATGTGCCAACTAACATCACTAGGGTACAGTGTGTTTGGGAACATTGAGATAGGCATAACTGCTGTATTGGAGGATGGAGGACGCATACATATATGCATAAATATATGAGGATGTCGATGTAGTTCGATCACTACACGCGCTCACTGAGCCCCAAGTATTATTGGTTGGCATATATTCTCTGTCCTCTTCTTGTGACCGCTCGCAATGAACTCAGACGTAATCAAGACGCCGGGTATGGCGATTCTGACTGATTTTTTCGTGATGGTTGCTTTCCTTTTTTTTTATCAGTGTTCCCCCGCCTGAATTCATAACAGGAAACGCAGGAGAAATGAACTTTGTTGAGAGAGACCAGAAATATCGGTTTCAGTTCCATGAAAGACATTGAGCGAGTCGCCCAGCATAGAGCGGTATGGAGAAATTGCTTGCAGGCCCTATGTAACGTATAGCGTTAGGAGAGGAATTATTATTATTAAACGCAGAAGTTAATATAACTATTTGTTACACCTATATTTGTCGTCATCGCCTCGGCCAGTATATATCTTCACCAAGTGTATTTTATTAACTATTTCCTTGAACAGTGGGGTCCTCATCATCAAGGTGCGTATCCTTTATAGGACGTTGCTCTCTTTGCAGCACATCTGAAATTCACTCTGTCTCTTGCCAGTTCACCCACTTCGTCGATGGTCATATTCATGGTTTCTTTAATATCTTGTAGCCATCTTCTTCTTGGTCTGCCTCTGTGTCCTGGGACCCTGCCTTCTAGTATTGTTCTTTCCAGGTCATCGTGACGCTTGATGTGACCAAAGTATATAATTTTTCTGTATATTATGTTGTTTATCAGCCAATTCTCTTTAACATTTAGTTCTTTCAGGACATCAGTGTTGGCAGTCTGGTTAACTATTTCCTTCAACATTGGGGGACCTCTCCATGCCCCTAACAATTGGCAGTCTGGTTAACTATTTCCTTGAACATTGGGATCCCCTTGCCCTAAAAGTTGGCAGTCTGGTTAATTATTTCCTTCAACATTGGGGGGCCTCACCGTGCCCCTAAAAGTTGGCAGTCTGGTTAACTATTTCCTTGAACATTAGGGTCCCCTTGCTCCTAAAAGTTGGCAACCTGCCTAGGTCAGCTATTCGCTAGTGTTATCTTTAAGATGTGAATTTTGACAACGAAACGTCACACTGTTTACAAGTACACACACATTGATGACGCATTTAGATTAGATTGGACGGACAGTTCTCATTCCAGGTTTTTGTATCTTGGTCGAGTTTTGGAGTAGGATGGAGATTCGAGGAGAGTTGGGGGGTGAGGAGAATGCGGGAAAGTAACGTTCTAATGAATAAATAGAGAAGTGTAAGAAAAATGCAGACATAAAACTTCGCTCATGTGTTGGCAGAGTTATGTTATGTAATGTGGAGGTGTTGAATAAGGTCAAAACACAGAGTAAACTTATTATAAAATATAAGAAAGAGACAGTCATCATTTTTCGGACATGTGATGAGGAGGGAGGTTTAGAACACATTGTAACAACTGGTAAAATCGAGGGTAGACGAGACAGAGGAAGATGAGACAGAAAATTTTGGATATCCTGACTTCATGGCACAGTAGAGCGTCAACATCTGAGTTGATAGCAAACACCAAAGATAGAGATTTGCGGAGATCTATGATCGCCTACGTATGCCGGCACGGCACCTGACGATGTTATGTTATGCGATCGACGTCATGGCACATTGCATTCCCGTTCGTTCTCTGTCCTCCGCTGCAGCAGCCCATTTGCTCACAGTACCCATGAGAAGTTGATTACTATATCTTCTCTCTCTACACGAAGACGACACTGTCTGGCATGTCCAAACTTAACGCCTAATTCTCGAACTCGTTCCAGTGTCTGAGACTTGCCCATGTCACATAATTGAGCGTACCGCATTGAAATATCGGCTCTGTCCATACTTCTGCCTGCTTGAGTCGGAGCATTGTTTGCAAGATAGTCAGCATGTTCGTTACCCTGCACACCAGCATGTCCAGACGTGTACAGCCAAGTCATTTTTTTGAGATGTGATCTGACAATTTGCCAGAGTTCTCAAGAGGAGAAAAGAATAGTAACACTCCGACTTACAAGGCATGTCGTAAGAGACGACTAAGGTAGGGGTCTAGGGAAGCTCATGATCATCATCAAATAGCTTGCCCTCTCCCGTGTGGTGCCGAGGCTTGCAATGGGAGCAAAGGATGGTAGCACTGTGACCTACAAGACATGTCGTAATGCGTTGGACGACGGGTGGCAAGCCCCCTACGAGTGCGGTTCAATTCCGCGAGCTGGCAGAAAAGTCACATGTTCTCAAGATTTACGGTGTTCGTGGCACCGAACAGAAAGGTTACGATGCCATGACACCAAGCCGAATAGCTGAAAGATCAAGTGCTTCTGGGTCGAGAAAAAAAAGGGATGGCCTAGAAAAGCTACTCTAGTAAATAAAAGCGTAACACAGAAAACGGATGTGCTGGCTTAGCTTGTAGGCGCATAACTGTCATCAACGTACACTTGCTCTTAGGCTCAGATCACATACAAATCACAAAGAGTGGTTTAACAAGTCATCGATATGGAGCCTTCGAAGAAGAAGAAGACTGAGCCATACTGAGATCCAACAAAAGGTTCTAAGTGCGTTCTTCATTGCACCGGGTTTTACTATCATGACTCCGTCCTTCTCGGCAGATATAGCACGCCAGTCCCATACCGCGAGTGTTGCACCAAGTATGAACTTAGTAGCTCCAACAATAATCCTAGGTATCAACGGGAAACTTTGCGAAAATCGGAGGGGAATATAACAAGAAGGGTCCTTGCCTGGAACCCGCAAGGACAGCGAAAGAAGGGGAGGCCGAGAATACATGGAGACGAGATTTGGAGGCGGAGATCAACAATATAAAGAAGAGCTGCAGGAGATAGCTAGAGATAGGAAGACTTGGCATGAGTTGGTTGAGGGCTTATGCCTAACCCGGGAGTAAAAGGCAAAGAGAGAGAGAGAGATCAACGGAAAACCCGAACATGTGAACTGAATGACGCGGTACGGATCCAAACCTACACCCTTCAGAACGTAAGGTAAAAGTATTACCCACTTCGCCACAAAGACCTCCTAATGACCAATGCAGGCAATTGTTCGTCTTTAAACCATGTTCAAACACATTGCTGCACCGCTTCACACTTTACAATACCAGGACCGTGCGGTATGTTTTCCCAGTATGATGCAAGTCTTCGAAATGCCGCCCCTTAATTATTTTTCTTTAAAATAACCTTCAATTTTCATTTTGCAGCTTATGCCGCCCCTCTTACGGTTCCACCTGATGCGGCCGCCTCTCTACATCATAACACGGCCCTGACCGTTCCTCTCTTTCCCTCCAGACCCTTCTCCCTGAGGATTCATCACAACTTATATCGTTAAAAGGGTTTAAAGCCGAAGGATTGACTTGATTACACCGGGTTTTACCCCATATGGCTCGGTCCTTCTCCGCAGAAATGGCACGCCACCTGCCGAGAGTATTGCACAAGCACGAACTCCGTAGCTCCTGCAACAATCCTAGGTGTCTCTGGAAAAAATGCACTTGTGAACAGAAGGCCGCGGTCCGGATTCGAACCTTCGACTCGCAAGGCACAGGGCTTAACCACTCAACCACAGAACCGCCATCAAACCGTACTATATTCTATTTTCGCTTTCATATGATATTTTCTTTGCGATTTAATTCGTCCACAGGACATTGAACAAAACGCAGTCGCAAAAATTAACTACATGTGAAATGAGATGTTTACGAAATGAATAGCATGACTCCATGGTACGTAGGAAAGTCAACATCTGAAATAATAGCAAACACAAGAGACAGATTTGTGGAGATCCATAATCGCCTACGCCATGCGGGACGGCGTACTTTCCTTTCGTACGTGATCTTTCCTTCTTCTTCGAAAACTCCATATCGACCACTTGTCAACCACTCTGTGTGATTTGTATGTGATCTGAACCTAAGAGCGATCGTACGTTGAGCCAGTTATGCGCCTACAAGTAGGCCAGCACACCCGATTTCTGCGCTGTTTTTTATTTACTAGGGTAGCATCCTAGGGGCTACATCAATCGCCTCTTGACATGCATTGTAGGTTGCAGTGGTACTATTCTTTGCTTCCTTGCGGTCTCCGGATACTGTCAAAAGCAAAATTAACAATCACACAAGCCACTAGAGCAGCGCAAGATAAAAACAGAAAAACCACAACACTGGGCAACAACCCGGTAGCAGTGTGACGACAGAACACCACGACAGTGGACAACAACCCGGTAGCAGTGTTGACAGAACACCACGACAGTGGACAACAACCTGGTAGCAGTGTGACGACAGAACACCACGACATTGGACAACAACCCGGTAGCAGTGTGACGACAGAACACCACGACAGTGGACAACAACCCGGTAGCAGTGTGACGACAAAAGAAGAAGAATGATTCACCCACTCGCATACTAGGCCACGCTGACACACGCACACTCTGTCACTCGCACACGCCAGCTTACACACGCACATCTTATACCCACACAGACAGAAACACACGCACAATTTCACACAGTTAAGTGCACTCTAACACAGTTACCCACATAGTGAAATCGTTATTCCCACACAGTTACCCACATAGGGAAATCGTTATTCCCACAGTTACCACATAGTGAAATCGTAATTCCCACACAGTACCCACACAGTCAAGCGTTATGCAGACATAGTTACTCCAACAACTTCTCAACACACACAGCTACCCCCTCCCACAAATTATCTTTCAGACACGCACACAGTTACTCCCACACAAACTGTTCTTCACGCACACACACAGCTACCCACACACTCGCCCGTGCAGTGCCAGGACTCCATGAAAGCAACAAATAGTACCACTGTACCTACAAAGATGTCGTAAGAGGCGACATATGTATGTATCTTAGAACACGCCCGCCTGCCCAGCGTGTTCGTACCACGTTGGACGACGGGTGATAAACCCCATGTGAGTGCGGGTTCAATTCCGCGGACTGGCAGAAAAGTCACAGGTTCTCCAGACTTACGGTGTTCGTGGCACCGAACCGAAGGGTTACGATGTTCATGGCACCGAGACCGAAGTGCCTGAAAGCTCAAGTGCTTCTGAATCAGGAAAATTTAAAAAAATCTATGGACACACCAAGACATAAACACAGTTACTCCCACACAAACTGTTCTTCACACACACATAAACACACACATACTTATATACAGTGGCGGCTCGTGCTCATTTTTGTTGGTGGGGCTAGACACAAATTTTCGGAAAATCATGGTTTTGGGTTAGGTTATATTTTAATTTATAAAATAATAAAGACACGTTACATATTATTTTTGGTTGGGCCCGGCCCCACTGGTCCTTAATGACGAGCCGCCACTACTTATATACGTGAGAGAATATACACATTAACTTATAGAACGGAAATCATAAAGATTTTTAACAGATTTAAAAAAAACCTCTTATTTTTGTGGTCTTTACGTAGAACAAGGTCACACCAACTCAGCCTGGAGAATTTAAGAAATATATATATATCAGGCACCGACATTCTTCCTGTTGGCATGCCAGTTTCCCTCCTCTTGTTGACCTCGGGAAGTTAGATCTGAAATCTGGCCTGGAACAGTCCATCTTACCTGATGGAATTGGCGGGGGTGTCAGTATAAAGATTTTTTTTGGAAAACCAAAAAAGGTTTAAAAGCCGAAGGATTGACTTCATTGCACCTGGTTTTAACCCATACGGCTCGGTCCCTCTCCGCAGAAATGGCACGCGACCTGCCGAGAGTATTGCACAAGCACGAACTCCGTAGCTCCAGCAACAATCCTAGGGGTCTCTGAAAAACTGCACTCGTGAACAGAATGGCGCGGTCCGGACTCGAACCCACGACCTTCGACTCACAAGGCAAAGGGCTTAACCACTAAGCCACAGCAAGTGTTTTAAGAAAAGTTCTGAGAATATACCAAGGATCGTAGAGGTTAGGAGATCGCCTCTAGTTCGAAACGTACTCGGTTCGCTCCCTCGTGAAGCCGTCGGAATATTTTACAAGAGATTCCTGAACTCAGTGTATGTGATATCAAGTTCCTAGTCCTTTCGGAGACAGACGATAAAACGTAGATCACGTGTTCAAGTTGAGCACCTAAAATAGGCATTTCTTCTTCGAACGCTCCATATCGACCACTTCTAACCGCTCTTGTGATGTGTATGATCTGAGCCTAAGAGTGATTGACGTTGGCCAGTTATGCGTCTATAGAGGTTGGCTAGACATCGATGCTTTTTTATTTACTAGGCAGCCTCTAGCTCCTCATCAGACGCCTTTACGACATGCCTTGTAGGTCGCGGTAGTTCATTCTTGTTCCTTGTAGCCCACCACAGGCAATCTACAACAAATACAAAGAGTGGTTAACAAGGCTCGATATAGAGCGTTTGAAGAAGAAACACACATATTTACAACTATCTACAATGTCGTCACGACTCAATAATACGTACTCTCCATCATAACCTTCCATTAGTAAATTCTCCATCAGTAAATTCTCATCAGTAACTTATCCATAAGTAACTTATCCATCAGTAACTTCTCCATCAGTAACTTATCCATCAGTAGCTTTCTTCAGTACTTTCCATGTAATTCTCCATCAGAACTATCCATCAATAACTTATCCATCAGTAACTTCTCTAACAACTTCATCAAACTTCATAAGAACTTCCTAGTAACTTCTCCATAAGCATTCTCCATCAGTAATCTCCATCAGTACTCTCCATCGAATTCTCCATCAGTAACTTCTCCATCAGTAACCTCTCCATCAGAACTCTCCATAAGAACTTATCCATCAGTACTTATCCATAATCTTATCCATCAGTAACTCTCCATAAGTAACTTATCCATCAGTAACTTATCCATCAGTAACTTATCCATCAGTAACTTCTCCATCAGTAACTTCATCATAACTTATCCATCAGTAACTTCTCCATCAGTAACTTCTCCATCAGTAACTTATCCATCAGTAACGTATCCATCAGTAACTTATCCATCAGTAACTTCTCCATCAGTAACTTCTTCATAAGTAACTTCTCCATCAGTAACTTCTTCATAAGTAACTTCTCCATCAGTAACTTATCCATCAGTAAATTCTCCATCAGTAACTTCTCCATCAGTAACTTCTTCTTCTTCTTTGCATTCATTCTTTACGACCAATTTTAATCACTCTTTGTGATATGTTTGATCTTTGCCAAGAACTGTATACGTTGCACATTGGTTTGGTAGGCCAATAAATGCATAGACTTCTACACGTTTAGGACACTTGCATCCGATTTCAACCAAACCTCCTTAGTCGCCTCTTACGACATACGTTGCAGGTAACAGTGGTTCTATTCTTTACACCCCAAATTTGGGCCCCGGTAACCACTCGGCTCATCAGCTTCTCATCAGTAAATTCTCCATCAGTAATTCCCATATAATCTCCATCAGTAAATTCTCCATCAGTAACTTATCCATCAGTAACTTCTCCATCAGTAACTTCTCCATCAGTAACTTCTCCATCAGTAACTTCTCCATCAGTAACTTATCCATCAGTAACTTATCCATCAGTAACAGATAGTGAGTTCACAGGGTGGTAGCATGGTCTTTCTTATATTTTGATCCTACTGAACTTGATCACAATCGATCAAGAAATCGATAGAGAAATCGATCACGAAATCGATCAAACATCATCAGATTGGATACTCTCGTCTCTCAATTCAAAGACTTAGAGTATTGATCGTGCTAAGCAAGAAAGGTCAACCTTGGTTAGGTCAAAGGTCAATTTTTTATTTTGTTCGCACGCGTTGGGTTCATGTTTAGTCATGGCTCCTAATATAGTGCCGTTGACTAATTTTTGATTGAAGGCTTGCTTTCCTTATCACCTATGCACCTCGATTTTATTCTGACTTCAGAAAGTATCAGAGAGCCTGTAGTCAGACCACATAGCGTCTACACATCGATAAATCTTGACCCGAATTGGCGTCGAATGTTTATCAATTTTCAAATCAGGGACTTTGGTTATTGGTTACTAAACTGATGTCATTGCACTTCGGCAGACTCAGGTGCTCAGTCTCCCCAACAGATATCGAAGAGTATGCATACTGATAGTTCCCGTGGTTCGCTGATTAAACACACCTCTCACTCTGCCCTCAGGCATCCAGTTCGACTTGAACGACGGGTAACTCCAAACTGCCTAAATAGCTTGATCGATTCAACATTGATTTTAGTGTCCTCATCCAGGAGACAGTCACGAAGAGACCGAATAACATCCCCCTTATCCATCTTCAACTCCCCAACAATGGATGCTGTTGATGCAAGAATGTCCGCTCTCTCATTACCGTAAACACCCGCATGCCCAGGACAGAATATCCACGTAAGCCTCTGGAGGTTAGAAACTTCTATAGACGACATCCACTCATACCGAAACCTGCCCTTCTGGATCTTGTGAAGTATCGACTGAGAGTTAGGTACAACAACGGCCCCAGTAAATGTAAATCGGGGGCCCCTAGTTACATCCATGATTCTTCTTCGCCCTTCGCCCTTTGGGAGACATAGGCCCGCAACCAGAGCTTTTCAAGCCTCCTATCCAAGACCATCTTTGAAAGATTTCTCCACTCTATCCAAATTTTCTTGCATTCCGTTTCTAACTCCCGTCTCTAGGTGTTCCAGGGTATTCCCTTATCTCATTACCCTGAGGGTTTCCATCGGAGAGCCTGTCTCCTGATGCTGTCAGGATGTCTCCGCAGTGTGTGTCCTATCCATCGTCACCTTTCGTCCCTAACTCGTGTTCCACCTGCTGTTGTCCCGCTCTATCTCACAGTTCCCTGTTTGTTGTCCTGTCATACCATCGCAGATGGAGTATCCTGCTCAGAGATCTAGCAATTTTTTTTTCGATCCCAGCTCTTCGGCTCGGTGCCATGGACATCGTAACCCTTCGGCTCGGTGCCATGGACATCGTAACCCTTCGGCTCGGTGCCATGGACATCGTAACCCTTCGGCTCGGTGCCATGAACATCGTAAAACTTCGGCTCGGTACCTGGACATCGTAACCTTCGGTTCGGTGCCAAGAACACCGTAAATCTGGAGAGCTTTTCTGCGAGCCCGCGTAATTGAACCGCACTTACAGGAGGCTTGTCACCTGCCGTCCAACGCGCTACGAACACGCTGGGCAGACGGACAGGCATCTAGTGATAAATACATGCAACTTTTTGATGTTCTCCTTAGTTATTCTACATATCTCTGCTACATACAGAAGTACATAATAATAATAATAATTCCTCTCGTACCGTTATACGTTACATAGGGCCTGCAAGTAATTTCTCCATACGACTCTATCCTGGGCAACTAAATCTCCTCCATGGAACTGAGACCGATATTTCCTGCCTCTCTCAGCAAAGTTCGCTTCAGGGTCTCCTTAGGTCGACCTCTCTTTCTTGAACCTTTGCATCCCACTTCAATGCCTGCTTTGATATTCGTTGATCATTTCTCCTCAAGGTGTGCCCAACATATCTCCATCTTCTCTTTCTTATAACAGTTGTCACTAGTGGTTGACCAGACATGTCTCTGATTTCATCACTTCTCCTGAATTCGTTCCATTTTATATTCATTATTTTTCGCAGACATCTATTTTCAAATGCATTCAACTTGCTTTCTATATCTTTAGTCATTTTCCAACTCTCGCTGGCAAATGTTAGGATTGATACAACATTTGAATTGAAAATTGTAATTTAGTTTTAATACTATATAACTTGTAGTTCCATATTTTATTTAGACTTTTAAAAGCTGTACAGTTTTAAAAGTTTTAAAAGTTTTACAGAAGTACATCCTTGACATTTATTTTAAATATCATTAACTTAGTCGTCTGAGTGGTTAGCGTAGCCCAAATTTGGGGTGTAAAGAATAGAACCACTGTTATCTGCCACGCATGTCGTAAGAGGCGTCTAAGGAGGTTTGGCTGAAATCTGATGCACGTGTCCTAAACGTGTAGACGTCTATGCGTTTAGAGGCCTACCAAACCAGTGTGCAACGTATACATGTTCTTGGCAAAGATCAAACATATCACAAAGAGTGATTAAAATTGGTCGTAAAGAACGAACGCAAGGAAGAAGAAGAGAGAAAGCGGTAGAGAGAGAGAAAGGAAGAGAGAATAAGAGAGAGAATAAGGGAGAAAAAGGAAGAGAAAGAGCGGTAGAGAGAAAGGAAGAGAGAGAGGAAAAGCGAAAGAGAAAGATAGAGAGTGCAACAGAGATATATAGAGAGGAAGATAGGAGAGGAAAAGGGAGAAAGAGAAAGACATGATTAGTGTAGCTTTCACAAATCTTAACTATTCCTTTAATCACATTATGGGAAAGAGAAAATTGATACTCTCCATCTCACCGTGTGTGGGCGCTGGCACCTGAGGACCGAACGACCTACTGACATGCCAGGCATACTGTCTAATGAGGGTAAGGATCTTTCCATAAATAACTTAATCTAATTGTTCAGTAGCGCCGTTCCAGAGCCTGGTACATTTTAAACACTCTGTCATTCTGGTTTCATTATATTCCAAGACAATGGTTCTCAACCTGTGCCGAGGGTCTCTGTGGGGTAGAGGTTCTCACTTTGTTCCAGGTCAGCTCATTTTAAAACACTGTCATTCTTGTATTTTTCTTCTTCCAACTGCTCCATATCGACCACTTGTTAACCACTTTGTGATTTGTATGTGATCTGAGCCTAACAGCGATTTACGTTATGCGCCTACAAGTAGGCCATCCGATTTCTGCGATGCTTTTTATTCACTAGGTCGCCATCTGCCCAGCGGTTTGTAGCGCGTTGGAGGAAGGGTGACAAGCCTGTGAGTGCGGTTCAATTCCGCGTGCTGGCAGAAAAGCCACAATTTCTCCAGGTTTACGGTGTTCGTGGCACCGAACCGAAGGGTTACGATGTCCATGACAAGGCCGAAGAGCTGAAAGCTCAGGCTTCTGAATCGAGAAAAAATTTACTACGGTCGATTTCCAGACCCTACCTCAGTCGCCACTACAACATGCCTTGTAGGCCGCGTGGTTCCTATTCTTTTTTCTTACGGTCACGGCACTCATCGTCGGTCTTATCAATCAATCAATCAATCAAACATAATAATCTTACGTGGCGAATTCGCTGCGTGCCAGAATGATATCTGGAAAATATCCTCAACCATATTTTGATCTATAGAACATTCTACACAACTGATGACCTTTTCTAAATATGATCAACGTTTTCAAACTCTAAACATTGATAGAACACAAGCTAGACGATCAGAAACTCATTCAATGTCGCGAAGAGTAAGATCGTCTTGCTGGCAAACATCAGCTTTCTGGGTCAGTTTAACAGTCCATTTTGTTCTCGCCTCTCCTCCTCTCTCTTCTCTCTATCTCTTTCCTGGCTAGTTCGCGCGTTGCCATGGCAACTGTTTCGGCAGTGTTTTGTTTATATGCTAGTTTCTGTTGTAATTACAACCTCTTATGAGGCTAGATGGCAGTGCGGTAAAAACAAAAGAAGGCTTGAAATGTTGAAAGGCTTTTAGTTTCATTTGCGTCAGTGAGTTTATGCTGCATAGGAGAAAAGAATGAACACTGCAACCACTAGACGACTCTGTAGGCCTAGGAGGTACTACATATCTTATTTTCTTCGAACGCTCTACAAAGACCACTTGTTAACCACTCTGTGTGATTTGTATGTAATCTGAGCCTAAGAGCGATTGAACTTGTGCCAATTATGGCATACAAGTAGACCATCCGATTTCTGTGATGCTTTTAATTTACTAAGATAGCTTCCTAGGGTCTTACATCAGTCGCTCTTACGACATGCCTGCAGTGGTCTATTCTTTGCTTCCTTGCGGGTTCGGTACCACACGGCGCCCTAAAAAAAAAGCCACATAAATCGGATGTGTGGCCTATTTGTAGTGTGTAACTGACAAACGTGAAGTTGCTAGGCTCGATCATACACAAATCACAAAGAGTGGTTAACAAGTGGTCGATATGGAGCGTTCAAGAAAGAAAAGAAGTCCATTTATTAAGTCTATTGCCTTCCAAGTTTGTTTTCTATTATCTTTTCTCTAATCTTGTTTTACTTCACAGCGCCAGGATTACAAGAGATTTTAGAACGGCTTTAATACGTTTCATAAACAGTGGTTTTTAATTTAATTTTTATTTGATCCAGAAGCACTTCAGCTGAAAGCTTTCGGCTCGGTGTCATGGACATCGTAACCCCTTCGGTTCGGTGCCACGAACACCGTAAATCTGGGGAATCTCGGGTTTTCTGCCAGTCCGCGGAATTGAACCGCACTCACAGAGACTAGTCACCCTGTAGTCCAACGCGTACGAATACGCTGGGCGACGGGCAAACAGTGCTTTAAAGATAGATAAGTAAGAAGAGTAGTGAAATTAAGAACAACATAACCTCAATAGACGGAGAAGGGCTTGCCTAAATGGAGATACACTGGTGATATGGAAAGCAAGCTCCCGCAAAAATAGTCCGTATTGAATGCTATGACTGTGCCTTAATTTATTCGAGTAACACCACTGCACGCAAACACACACTAACGCAAATAAAATTGAAATTAGACAGATCATTTGCCACACTGATCCTTCTAAAGATCTTCTAAAGATCCGATTAGTGCGAGTTACGGAAGTCGTTCTTCGTGCACCACCCACTTACATTTCGTTCTCTAAAAATGGTATGGATACCTGCCACGTCAATTTTCAATCTCCTGATATCGATACGCACACTTTCCAATTTCCGATCTTGTAATATCGATACTAATAGTTTTAAACTTTATCCTGGTTATATCGGATACTCCATACTTAACAATTATTTTAGCAAGGAATATCGATACTGACATTTCCTTTTTATGCTAGGGATATCGATACTGAAACTTTAAAAGTCTCTATTCTGGTGAAAACGATACCCGACACTTTCAAACGTTTTAAGCAAGTGATACCGATACTGGTTGTTCATAACGTCTGCTAGTTATCATAAACCAGATAGATATTTGATCTAGTGGTCTAAATCTTCCCACATTATAATAATTCCTCTCGTGCCCATACGTAACTTAGACTCTGTGAGCAATTTTTACACCTCTCAATCCTGGCAACTCGCTCAATCTCTCCATGGAACTGAGACGATATTTCTTTCCTCTTCAACAAAGTTCTGTTTCAGGTCCTTCTAGGTCGTCCTTTCTTTCTTGAACCCTTTGCATCAAACTTCAATGCATGCTTTGATATTCTTTGATCATTTCTTCTCAAGTTGTGTCCAACATATCTCCATTTTCTCCTTCTTATAACAGTATGTTACTAGTGGTTGATCAGACATTTCCTGATTTAATTACTACTTCTGAATTCGTTCCATTTTATTTTCATTATATTTCACTGAACATCTTCCATAATATATATATTATATATATATATATATATATATATATATATATATATATATATATTATATATATATATATATATATATATATATATATATCTACCAATTTAATCACCACAGACCAAAACAGAAAGTACTCATGAACGAATTTCCTTCAAACAAGATCATGAAGTAGTCTGCCAAAAGTAACGTCTTGTTGGAGGGAGCTTCTACGGTGGGACGTGTGGAGAGAAATTTCGGAAAGAGAATATTATGAAAGAATAGTGGTTATATGAAGAAGGTTGAACGATATAATATTTAAAGAAAACAAGAGTATCAAAGCTAGATGGCCCAAAAAGTTGGTCTATTTATTTAGATAATAATTAATATGGAAATAGTTATGAAGGGTTGCTGAAAACTATTCTTCATGTTTCAACTGAGCACCTGGTCTTCAACAAACGTCTTCCAGCTCTTCCCTCTCCTGCCATAACTTCAGATCTCTTTTCATATTTATATATTATCTTCTTCTCTTCTCTTCCACCATTTACTCTTTATAGAGTGTTGGGGTAAACGTAGGATCTTGTGTGTGCTTTTAAAGGCACTTTGTAAGCTGATATTCATGTGTAAGGCTGTTCTTGATCGTCAGCTCGATCTTTGCGTAGTCTTCCTTTGCCTTGATACTCATTATACTTTTCTGTGTGGCTTTCTGTGGTAGGCGATACCAGGCATTCTTGTCAGGTGTCCAAACCATTTAATCTGTTGTTCTTTTATGAATTGATGACTGGTTTCACGTCAGTCTTCTTCTGTTTCTTCATTTCTAATTTTGTCTCTTATTGTCACACCTGCAGCTCTTCTAACACACTCATCTCTGTCGTAGATTTTCCGCTCATTATCTGCTGTTATTGGCCTTTTGACACTGGTAGCATAGTGTTGGCCAGAAAACGTTCTATGAAATAGTGTATTATCTGAGAGTATAAATACATCTAAACAGAAAAGCACAGACCACAGTCTTCAGACTTAGAACGGGACACTACAGCCTCAGAGCACACCTCCATAGAATGGATCTCAGGGACTCGACAGCCTGGAGCACCTAAACAGTTCACAGAGCACATCCTGCAAGACTACCCCAGACTGCGTAGTGTGAGAATGAAGATATGACCAACAGAAACAACTCTAGGAACAAACTATGGGGACCGTGAAACCTCAAGCGCATCGCCCTGCTTATAACATATACCAGAGTAGTAGCATAGCAGAAGTTGATCGCAGAAGAAGAAGATTATCCTATAAGTCTCCAGCTTTCTTCTCCAGATCTGTCTAGACATTCCCTTACTCCTCTTTCCCATGGGTTCTAAAACAGAGCCTGTCTTGCAATGTTTGGTCGGTCTTCCAATGTGTGTCATATCCATCGCCAGCGTCTCTTCCGTAACTCTTTCTCCACTGGTATCTGCTTAGTTCATTCTCTGAGTTCATCGTTTGTAATCTTATCATACCATCTCAGTCCCTCTATTCTACGCAAACATCCATTTATGAAGGTCTGTAGTTTTCTGGTGGTTTCTTTTGTTGTCCTCCATGTTTCAAAGCCATAGAACAGCACTGACTTCACATTTGATTGAAAGATTCTCAGCTTTGTGTTTGTTTTGATCTCATTTGACATCCATATCTTACTCAATGCAATAAAGTTTCCACCTGCTTTTTGTAGTCTTATCTTGACATCTTTGTTTGTTCCTTTTTTTCTTTTTCCCCTGATCCAGAAGCACTTGAGCTTTCAGCTCTTCGGCTTGGTGCCATGGACATCTCAACCCTTCGGTTCGGCGTCACGAACATCGTAAATCTGGAGAACCTGTGGCTTTTCTGCCAGCCCGCGGAATCGAACCTGCACTCATGTGTTCCTTCTTAAGAAGATCATTATTGAAAGATTGATTGATTGATTGATAGATTGATTGATTGATTGATATGAGCATATTTATTGCACTTCGGGGACTAGTCGTGTGTGTTCCGATCTTTTTCTTGCACAGAAAGATCTCAGGGACAGTGCACGAACTCCGTAGCACAGGTGAGGTTTCCTGAAGTAATTCTTTCTTTCTCTCTTTCTCTCGATCTATAGAACACATTGTGACGACCGCTAAAATCGAGGGTAGGCGAGACAGAGGAAGACAGAGAGAGAAAATGTTGGATATCCTGACTTCATGGCATGGTAGAGCGTCAACATCTGAGTTGATAGCAAACGCCAACGACATCTATATATGTATATGTTAAATATATTTGAATTTTATGGTTTTGTCTTTTTTCCACTTCTAGTTTTTCGCATTTATTGCATTATTTCCTTTTAATCAAAGATTTTCATTTTAAGGCTGTTAGGATTGTATTCTTGTTTTCTATATGTAGTGTGATGTAAAAGAAATGAAATTCATCACGTCTGTTGTATCCTTTGCTTGATAAAAGGCCTTTTGGTAGAAACGTTGCTGTGTATTGTCATTGTTTTTGTATTTTGTAAAGACAGAGGTTTTTTTATTCGCGAAAAGACAGAGCACACAACACACATATGTCTAACCTTGATCATGTATGCCCCACCTGTGGTAGGGATTCTGTTTAAGGATTGAACTCTACAGTAACGTCCGCACACACCAGAGAGGTGCAGCAGCACACGTCTGAGATTGTTGTCATCATCGCTTGCGACAGGCGGCTACATATATATATATATATATATATATATATTGTAAAACTACAGTACTTTGTGTTTACGTGTTTCGCCATTGCTACTTACATCTTGAATCAGTTGTTCAGATCTCTAAGGACGCTATGATCTCTGTGCATTCTTAAAGGTAAGAGGATCCCTTTCCGGTCTCTAAAAGGCAAGATAACGTCGCCACGCGTCCTGGGGATCTAGACCAAGAATGAGGTCAGTACAGGTATGAGGTCAACACAGGTAGGCATGGTTGTAACTGATACCACTAATATCACACTAAGACTAGACTACACTATCATTATTATCAGCCCATGTCGCGACAAATATCAGGTTAGACCAGAGCCAACTATCTATCTATTCCCTAGCCCGTCTGCTCAGCGTGTTCGTAGGGCGTTGGACTACGGGTGACAAGCTCCCTGTGAGTGCGGGGTCAATTTCCCGCGGGCTGGCAGAAAAAATAAAAATTTAAAATTTAAAAAAATCTATTCCCTGTTTTGTCTTTCAGCGTCAGGTCAAAAAATGAGACACCTGGAGCGAGTCTTTCTACGCGCCTTGTCTTTCTTTCTCTTCTCCGGCGCTGCTTTTTATTTACTAGGGTAGCATGTTTAGAGCCTATATTAATCGCCTCTTACGACATGCATTGTAGGTTGCAGTGGTACTATTATTTGCTCACCCTATGGGCCCCGGAACCATACGGGCGTGTTTCAAACTGAAAAGAAATATTCTTATCAGCTGAGTGTAGCCCTCTGTGAGTGCGGGTTCAATTTCTCGGGCTGGCAGAAAAGTATCAGGCTCCCCTGATTTACGGTGTTCGTGGCACCGAACCGAAGGGTTACGGTGTCCATGGCACCGAGCCGAAGAACTGAAAGCTCAAGTGTTTCTGGATCGACCAAAAAAAAATCAGCTGAGTTCTACAGCAAAACAACAACTACATCAACAGCATCATCAGCAAGCAACAAGCAACTACACCAGCAACAAGCAACAACTAGGAACAACAGCAAGCAACAACAAGCAACTACACCAGCAACTAGTAGCTATACCAACCGCACGCAAGAAGCAACTACACCAACAGCAAGCAACAAGCAACTACAACAAAAGCACCAACAACCAGCAACTACACCAACAGCATCCACAAAAACACTGGAACTAACAAAAACATCACTCACAACAACAGCAGAGCCAACAACAGCAATAGCAAAAAGTACAACACGAGCAGCAACATAAACAAGAAGCAGCAACAGTACCCTCAGCAGCAACGCCACTGCCACCAACAACAGCAACATCACTAACATACAACGGCACAGCTAACGCAACAACTGACACTTAACTTCTTCTTCTTTGCGTTCGTTCTTTACTACCAATTTGAATCACACTTTGTGATATGTCTGATCTTTGCCAAGAACGTGTATACGTTGCACATTGGTTTGTAGGCCCCTAAACGCATAGACTTCTACACGTTTAGGACACGTGCATTTCATTTCAGCCAAACCTCTTTAGTGGACTCTTACGACATACGTGGCAGGTAACAGTGGCTCTATTCTTTACATCCCAAATTTGGGCTCCGGTAACCACTCGGGCGACACTTAACTGAATACTACGATCGCTCCACGCGGGAAACGAACCAAGTACATTTAGAGCTAGAGGCTAGCGCCTTAACTAAACACGACATAGACACCAAGTGACAGAGATTTCACGTGGAAAACGTCTAGAATTAAGAGAGTCAACCAGTTCTCAAACCGATTTTTGATGGTTGCAATCGTGGGGGTTCAGGATTTAGGACAGTTCACGAGGGTTGAGCGAGTTTAGAAAAAAAAAACGAGTGCACTAACTGTCTGCTCATCCTTAGAAAGTAGAAATATGCACATACACACAAAAGTGCAGACGAACTAGCTTGAAGAATGACAGAAACATCGGATGGATGCTGGGTTTTCCCACGTTATTTGGGAAGTGTAGGGTAGACATGACTCCTTGTTATTGGACGATAAGGACAAACTTACGAACATACTTACAGACGCATGAATATGACACAATGAGAGCAGTAGTAAGCGGGCATGCAGGATTCGAAAAAAAAATTACTTTAAAAAAAAATTTCATAAAGTTTACATAGCCCATAAGTTGCCGGGGCTCGCAGGGGGAGCAAAGAATAGAAACACTGCGACTTACAAGGCATGTCGTAAGAGGCGACTAGGTAGGGTCTAGGAACCTACCTAGTAAATAAAAAGCGTCGCAGAAATCGGATGGGCTGGAGATCTACTTGTAGGCACATAACTGGCACAATGTACAATCGCTATTAGGCTCAGATCTCATACAAATCCCAAAGAGTAGTTAACAAGTGGTCGATATGGAGAAGAAGAAGAAGGATTCCATTTCAAAGCCACGTGTGGGGGCCTGGTATTTTACATTCTCAATGTATGCCCTAACCATGCCCATTTCCTCTTTTTGAAACAAACAGAAGTACAGAACAGAATAGAGCAGGCCAAAGCAGCGTTCCAGAAAATGTATAGCATTACATGCAACAATTCATTGTCAATTGACGCCCTAGTGGTTACAGGGGCCCAAATTTAGGGGGTAAAGAATAGAACCACTGTCGCCCTAGTGGTTACCGGGGCCCAAATTTAGGGTGTAAAGAATAGAACCACTGACGCCCTAGTGGTTACCAGGGCCCAAATTTAGGGTGTAAAGAATAGAACCACTGACGCCCTAGTGGTTACCGGAGCCCAAATTTAGGGTGTAAAGAATAGAATCACTGTCGCCCTAGTGGTTACCGGGGCCCAAATTTAGGGGGTAAAGAATAGAACCACTGTCGCCCTAGTGGTTACCGGGGCCCAAATTTAGGGGGTAAAGAATAGAACCACTGACGCCCTAGTGGTTACCGGAGCCCAAATTTAGGGTGTAAAGAATAGAACCACTGTTACCTGCCACGCATGTCGTAAGAGGCGTCTAAGGGGTTTGGTGTGGGACCAGCTACCCCACACCATAAAAATACAGATGGCTACAGAACCAAGAACGAACCGAGTAAACGCTGGCTGAAACAGGACACATCGCCGCAGGATAAGCACCAGAGCTCCAAATGGTGCTGAGGATGTGACGTAAAACACACCAATGCTAAGGCTGCATGAATCAGATTCCCACATGAATGGAATTTATGGGGAGATCTGGTACATCAGTCTGGGCGGTGATCGCGAGAGAGAACCACTATTACCTGCCACGCATGTCGTAAGAGACGGCTAAGGAGGTTTGACTGAAATTGGATGCACATGTCCTAAACGTGTAGACATCTATGCGTTTAGGGGCCTACCAAACCAATGCGCAACGTATACACGTTCTTGGCAAAGATCAAACATATCACAAAGAGTGATTAAAATTGGTCGTAAAGAACAAACGCAAAGTAGAAGATTGTCAATTGTGATCAGAATGAGAGTTATACAGTGCTACATAAAACCAATACTGACACACGGATGCAAGTCATGGACAATAAACAAACAGATCGAAAAATCTCGAGGGCAACAGAGATGTGGTTTTACAGAAGAATGATGAGAATCCATGGACTGCTAAAATGACTAATATCGAGGTATTGAATGAGATCAAGACACAGAGAAGGTTTATTATCAATATAAGAAAGAGGTAGTCATCATTTTTCGGAGATGTCTTAGGAAAGAAGGTTTCATCATCACCTTTCAACTCCCATCGGAGCACAGGTCTTCAACAAACTTCTTCCATCTCTTCCTCTCTCTTGCCATCCCTTCCAATTCTTTCCATGTTTTGCCTATCCTCTTTATATCCGTCTCCAGTTCTCTTCTCCAGGTCTGCCTAGGCCTTCCCTACTCCTCTTTCCCTGAGGGTTCCAAAACAATGCCTGTCTTGCGATGCTTCCGGTCGGTCTTCTCAATATATGTCCTATCCATCGCCAGCGTCTCGTCCTGAGCTCTCTCTCCACTGGTATCTGCTTTGTTCTCTCCTGAGTTCCTCGTTTGTAATCTTATCATACCATCTCAATCAGGAACGAAGGTTTAGAACTCATTATGACAACCGGTAAAATCGAGGGTAGACGAGACAGAGGAAGACAGAGAGAGAAAATTATGGATATCCTGACTTGATGACACGGTAGATCATCAACATCTGAGTTGATAGCAAACACAAGGGACAGAGATTTGTGGAGATTCATGATCACCTACGTTAGCCGGCACGGCACCTGATGATGCGAATGTTGATATCATTTCCGTCTCCGTTAAGCTAAGAACATAAATATTCATAAGTATCCAAAGGATACATCCATGTTAATCTATCCATGAAATTTATTGAAACAACAAATCCATATTAGATATCCAGTTAATCCACCATAATCCTATCCACCTAATCTATCCGGCTAAACCACGCACATAACAGCACCGGCAACGTAATATCTTTGTTTATTCTTTGATCTACCGCTACTACCTATCACGTGACTCACCGGAATTGTTTTATGTCTACCTCGCTACGTTTGTCCCCCTACCCCATTTCATACCTCAATCAATCCCGCCTCCTCCTCTACTTTTTAAAATCGTCTTCCATCCTCCCCTCTTACTCTTTTCAATATTCCCCGACACTCATTTTCAAATTTTTTTTTTCCTTCCTAACTTTTCATTACGTTGATTCTTGTTCCCCTCCCCTCATACTACCCCCACCCCGCCCCTTCTCCTCCCCCCTCCCCTCTTCCTTCCATCTGTCACTTCACATCCTGCCCAGCGAAGCCGTTTCCCACGCCTCAGATTCGAACCCTGCGCATCTGCCAGATCGTGAGTCTGAATCCGACAGATAGACAAGCTTCTGTCACGTGCCGTGCGGGTTCGCTAACGCATACCGCTACATCCACACACATACACCCTCTACGTCCACCCACACACACACACCCACACACACAGCATCTGCGGCTTTCCGGAATCTGTCCAGGATCTCTACAAACTAATCTTAGTATACTCGTGATCGTAGCGCATTGGACGACGGTGTGACAAGCACTCTAAGAGTGCGGATTCAATTCCGCGGGCTGGCAGAAAAAACCACACGTTATCCAGATTTACTGTGTTGGTGGCACCGAACCGAAGGGTTACGATGTCCATGACACCGAGCAGAAGAGCTGAAACGCTCAAGTGCTTCTGGATCGGAAAAAGTACATTTTAATAAACCGTAATTATATGTACTAAACCGGTCTTTGTGGTTAAGCTCTGGCCTCGCGTTCTGAAGATCATGGATTCGAATCGAATTTTTTAAAGATTTAATTCTTCCTCTGCGTTCGCCCGGTGTGAATTCTTCTTCTTCTTCTTCTTCTTCTTCTTCTTCTTTGCGTTCGTTCTTTACGACCAATTTTAATCACTCTTTGTGATATGTTTGATCTTTGCCAAGAACGTGTATACGTTGCACATTGGTTTGGTAGGCCCCTAAACGCATAGACTTCTACATGTTTACGACACGTGCATCCGATTTCAGCCAAACCTCCTTAGACGCCTCTTACGATATGCGGGGCAGGTAACAGTGGTTCTATTCTTTACACCCCAAATTTGGGCCCCGGTAACCACTCGGGCGGGTATGAATTCAAACAGGACGCCTGGTAAGGTGATTCTGGATGACTTTTATGTGAAGGCCTACTTATGGTTTTTACGGTCTCCTTCGCTATACATGCGGGCCTTCTTTTCTTCTTCTTCTTCAAACGCTCAACATCGAACACTTGTTAACCACTCTGTGTGATTTGTATGTGATGTGAACCTGAGAGCGATTGTACGTTGTACCAGTTATGCGTCCACAAGTAGGCCAGTACATCTGATTTCTGCGCTTCTTTTATTTACAAGGTAGCATCCCTAGGGCCTTCATCAGTCGCCTATTACGACATGTATTGTAGGTTGCAGTGGTACTATTCTTTGCTTCCCTTGCGGACCACAGCACCACACGGGCGCGGCCTTCTCAGACTTTAGAGGTTTAATTTAAGTATTCATTTGCTTTATTTTTTTTTTTTTTTGGTGTGGATCCAGAAGCGCTTGAGCTGAAAGGTTCTTCGGTTCTTCTTCTTCTCCTTTGTGTTCGTTCTTTACGACCAATTTTAATCACTCTTTGTGATATGTTTGATCTTTGCCAAGAACGTGTATACGTTGCACATTGGTTTGGTAGGCCCTAAACGCATAGACTTCTACACGTTTAGGACACATGCATCCGATTTCAGTCAAACCTCCTTAGTCGCCTCTTGTGACATGCGTGGCAGGTAACAGTGGTTCTATTCTTTACACCACAAATTTGGGCCCAGGTAACCACTCGGGTGGACTCGTGTTAAATTCACGGTAAGAACAAGGATTTTTTTCTGTTGTGGACATAATGAAAACCCTAACCTGACCAGCTTCGTGGCGACTGTACTAGCCATGCGACCATTTTTTTTTTTTTTTTAGAAGCACTTGAGCTTTTCAGCTCTTCGGCTCGGTGTCATGGACATCGTAACCTTCGGTTCGGTGCCACGAACACCGTAAATCTGGGAATCTGTGGCTTTTCTGCCATCCCGCGGAATCGAACCCGCACACACAGAGGATAGTCACCGGTAGTCAACGCGCTACGAACACGCTGGGCAGACCGGCACCATGCGACCATTAAATTCCCCTGCCTCATTTTGTCTGCCCCCTTCAAGCTCTCCATACATACATTTTTTGGGGATGCGTTTATCAGGCATCCAGATAATATGACCGGACCATCTCACTTGGGCCATCTGCAACAGGATGTTGACGTTTGGGAGCTTTGCTCGTAAGAGGACTTTGGTATCTGGAATTTTGTCCCGCCAGTTTATTTTTAGTAATCTGCGTAGACAACTTGTGTGAAAGTGGTTTAGTTTTCTTGCCAGTCTGCTATACCCTGTCCATGTCGGGCTTGCGTTCAGCAACGTGGTTAGCACTATGGCCTGGTGAACTTTCAGATATATATATATATGTGTGAGAGAGAAAAGTGGATTTATTGATAGATAGATGGATAGATAGATGGATAGATAGATGGATAGATAGATGGATAGATAGATAGACCGATAGATAGACGGACAGATAGACGGACAGATAGAAGGAAGATAGATAGATAGATTAGATAAATAGATAGATAGATAGATAGATAGATAGATAGATAGATAGATAGATAGATAGATAGATAGATAGATAGATAGATAGATAGATAGATATATAGATAGATAGATAGATAGATAGATAGATAGATAGATAGATAGATAGATGATAGATAGATAGATAGATAGATAGATAGATAGATAGATAGATAGATAGATAGATAGATAGATAGATAGATAGATAGACAGATAGATAGACAGATAGATAGACAGATAGATAGACAGATAGATAGACAGACAGATAGACAGACATATAGACAGACAGACAGATAGACAGGCAGACAGATAGACAGACAGGCAGAGAGACAGATAGAGAGATAGACAGGCATGCAGACAGACAGACAGACAGGCATACAGACAGATAGACAGGCAGGCAGACAGACAGATTAGATAGAGAGATAGATAGATATGTAGTTAGGTAGGTAGGTAGCTAGGTAGGTAGTTAGATAGGTAGTTAGACAGATAGGTAGTTTGACAGGTAGGTAGTTAGACAGGTAGACAGATAGACAGATGGACAGGTAGACAGATAAGTAGGTAAACAGATAGGTAGGTAGACAGGTAGGTAGGTATTTAGGTAGGTAGGTAGGTAGGTAGGTAGATAGGTAGGTAGGTAGGTCAATACAAATCTATTATCATCAAAAACAGATAGATTGACAAAATAAAATTACACAGACAGATCAAGACCTCGAATGTTTTCAAAGTATTCCCACGGTCGCGCGTTGTCAACAGGCTCACGGGCCATCTGCCGAGGCCTGGAGAGATCAGGAGGTTACAGAACGACAGGTCACAAGGACGGCAACAGTCTCCACTATCCGTTGGGACAGTCATGTCCGGCGGTGAGACAATAGTGGTCAAATCGTGTGTAAACAGTTGGTCAGCTGACGGAGCAAGGACAGATGGGCTAAGGATTAAGATAGGAAATGACGTGAAAAGGTTACTTATTCTTCGAACACTTCATATTGACCACTTGTGAACCACTCTTTGTGATTTGTATGTCATCTGAGCCTAAGAGCGAGTGTACGTTGTGCCAATTATGCGATAACAAGTGCTCTTCTTCTTTTTGCTTTCGTTCTTTACGACCAATTTTAATCCCTCTTTGTGATTTGTTTGATCTTTGCCAAGAACGTGTATACGTTACACATTGGTTTGGTAGGCCCCTAAACGCATAGACTTGTACATGTTTAGGACACGTGTATCCGATTTCAGCCAAACCTCCTCAGTCGCCTCTTACGACATGCGTGGAGGTAACAGTGGTTCTATTCTTTACACCCCAGATCTGGGCCCCGATAACCACTCGGGCGGCCAATAAGTGCTGAAGGAGATGATGTTGTTGTCATAATGGCCGTGACCTCCTGGCAAGATTGATGGTCGTGGCCTCCTGACAAGGTTAATGGTCGTGGCCTCCTGACTATGTTAATGGCCATGACCTCCTGACAAAATCGATGGCCGTAGCCTCCTGACTAGGTTGATGGTCGTAGCCTCCTGACAAGGTTGATGGTTGTAGCCTCCTGACTATGTTGATGGTCGTAGCCTCCTGACTATGTTGATGGTCGTAGCCTCCTGACTATGTTGATGGTCGTAGCCTCCTGACTATGTTGATGGCCGTAGCCTCCTGACTATGTTGATGGCCGTAGCCTCCTGACTATGTTGATGGTCGTAGCCTCCTGACTATGTTGATGGCCGTAGCCTCCTGACTATGTTGATGGTCGTAGCCTCCTGACTATGTTGATGGTCGTAGCCTCCTGACTATGTTGATGGTCGTAGCCTCCTGACTATGTTGATGGTCGTAGCCTCCTGACTATGTTGATGGCCGTAGCCTCCTGACTATGTTGATGGTCGTAGCCTCCTGACTATGTTGATGGTCGTAGCCTCCTGACTATGTTGATGGCCGTAGCCTCCTGACTATGTTGATGGCCGTAGCCTCCTGACTATCTTGATGGCCGTAGCCTCCTGACAAGGTTGATGGTCGTAGTCTCCTGACAAGGTTGATGGTCGTTGTCTCCTGTCAAAGTTGATGGTCGTGGCCTCTAACTAGGTTTATACAACTATTTCTAATAATGCGAAGAACATTCATAAAGTGTACATAGACAAACCATATTAATGGTTAGTTCATGTTTAGTTCATGTTTAGTTCATGTTTAGTTCATGGTTAGTTCATGGTTAGTTCATGGTTAGTTCATGGTTAGTTCATGGCTGGTTCATGTTTAATAATAATAATTCCTCTCGTACCGTTACACGTTACATAGGTAAAGTAAAGAGTTAGTAAAGGAACCCTTTCATACCTCGTGGTATATAGGTCAATACAGTGTTAGGCCTGTATTTTCATTGACCGTCGGCACACGATGGGTGATGTGGTCAGCATCACGCCGGTCGCCTTTACTTTCCCAGAGCATGTCTGGTACCCAGTTGAGGCTGGTCGACCTGAGAGCCGTCGGGAAAAATTCCACGCGCATTGCGGGAGCTGAACCCAGACCACCAGCCTTGCGAAGCGAGTTCACTAACAACTACGCTACAGCGGCTTTCTCGTTACATACGGCCTGCAAGTAATTTCTCCATACCGCTCTATCCTGGGCAATTCGCTCAATCTCATCCATGGAACTGAGACCGATGTTTAGTACATGATATATAAATTGGATGTACTTCCTATTGTCCACTAACTGTTGATTCTATCTAATACATAGTCGCATACATGATCGCCTACGCCGGCAGGCATGGCACTTGATTGAGTCGCATACACGGCTTTCCTCTTCTGTGAACCCAAATTTGGAGCGTAAAGAAAAGAAAACCACTGTTACCTGCCACGCATGTCGTAAGAGGCGACTAAGGAGGTTTGGCTGAAATCGGATGCACGTATCCGCTAGGAATGCTAACCTGAAACAAATGCTTGCAGACAACGGATGCACTAGACTGTAAGGCGCATAACATGGCGCAACGACCCCTCACAATGAGGAATGGAATAACGGATTCTACGGAATCTTCTCGTTCGTTTAACTCACCACCTCCTCATTGATCTAACTTTGCATTTATCTCTCTGTCTATCTACTCTTCCATCTATCTCTCTGCTCATCTCTCTTTTAATCTGTTTTTCTGTTCATCTATCTCTCAATCTCTATGTCCATCTATCGCTCCATCTCTCTGTCCATCTATCTCTCTGTCCATCTATCTCTCTGTCCATCTATCTCTCCAGCTTTATGTCCATCTATCTCTTCATCACTATGTTCATCTATTTCTCTATATCTCTGTCCATCTATCTCTCTGTCCATCTATCTCTCTGTCCATCTATCTCTCCACATCTCTGTCCATCTATCTCTCTGTCCATCTATCTCTCTGTCCATCCATCTCTCTGTCCATCCATCTCTCTGTCCATCTATCTCTCCCCATCTCTGTCCATCTATCTCTCTGTCCATCTATCTCTCTGTCCATCCATCTCTCTGTCCATCCATCTCTCTGTCCATCTATCTCTCTGTCCATCTATCTCTCTCTCCACATCTCTGTCCATCTATCTCTCCACATCTCTGTCCATCTATCTCTACGCTTAATCTTTTTTTTTCTTCCAAAACCGGAAATGACGTCTAGAAGAGAAACAATAATATAGAATATTTATGCAGACAACATTCAAAAAAAAAGAAAAACCTGCTGACAAGATTTCCTAGTGCAAGAACGGTTAATAAGTTTGACATCTGCCTGTTTTGTTCCGTTTGACCTTGTTCCGCTTTGCAAACCAGATTCTCCATTGACTATTCGGACGTTTTGTGACAGGGACGAAGTGCAGACCAAACACCGGGAGAAGAATAGTTGATCTGACACCGTAATATAAATAGGTCACCATTTTGACCCTGGTGCATGCGTGAATACTCAATTGTGACGACCGAGGTACAATGCCTGCCAGGTTTGAATAAAGGGAGGAGTCTGTTGATTCATTCATTTGATAGGACTATCATCATTGCACTTTGGTCAGTAACCATGTGTGCGCTCATCTCTTTCTTACACAGGAACATCTCAGCTGCAATGCACGAACTCCGTAGCACCGGCGAGAGGCCCGGGTGTACTTTTGAAGATTGTAAAGATATTGTTGTAGGAATTTTATTTAAAATTTTTTTTCTAATGAATTTTGCCAGGGCAGCGGTTTTCCAGCCTGCTCTTCTCGATATTGAACTGCCAAGGGTTCTTTTACGTGCTCAAATTGAACACAGGACCTATGTTTTATTGTCCATCTCCGATAGGACGTGCAACTCGATCTCACCTACACTGACATCAGGAATCTCTGGAAAAATATCCAGATGACTCCACGTGAGAGCGGATCTGGTATCTTTGGCACGAGAGACGCTCACATAACCGTTACGCCACAAAGAAAATCTTCGAGGGTGTCTGTGCAAGTCTGCACCGTTGAAGTTTGTCCACGTTGACTGAGATTGATTCAGTGATACTGGTCAGTGAGCGTCTGTAGCTGAAGCCGGTAGTGAGCTCGATCACAGACCCAAACGTACCTGGTTCAAACCCCACGGTGGACAATTTTGAAAGCAAATTCGTTTTCCGGGGATTTTACAAAGGTAAAAATAGACATCACCGTTCAGAAAGCAATGACAAACTACTGAACGTATAAGTGGTGCCTAGGAAATCAACGACTCGTTTACTGTGGTTGATGGCTACGTCCTTTGGGACATGCCACGTAAGAAGAAGATATTGGTCAGCGGATGGAAGATTGAGGTGGGTTTCTCTCGTTGAGGTAAAAAGCCTTTAAGATGTTTTCTCTTCACTGAAAATGAAAATCGTGGCATATCCCAAAGGACGTAGCCATCAACCACAGTAAACAAGTCGTTGATTTTCTAGGCACCACTTATACGTTCAGTAGTTTGCCATTGCTTTCTGAACGGGTGGCGCCATCGTCCTTTTTTTAAAATCAACGGAAACAATTTGCAAGCAAACTGTCCGCAGCGTGATTCGAACTCAGAAGGTCGGGGTTAATAGACAGAGTCACTAACCCTAGGCCTTTCTTCTTTTGTTGTTGTTGTTATTAGCAAAGAAACAAAAGTACGACTTCTGGAAACATGCAAGTTCCCTGTGGCAACATATGGATGTGAATCGTGGACTATAATACAAACATTAAAGAACACCTCTGTGATGTTGAGGTTACGTGCTCGTCTCTCGTGCCAAAGGTACCAGGTTCGTTCCCTCGTGGAGCCATCTGGATATTTTTCAAGAGATCGCTGATCTCAGTGTAGGTGAGATCGAGTTCCCAGTCCTATCTGAGACGGACAATAAAACGTTGGTCCCGTGTTCAATTTGAGCACGTAATAGAACCATTGGCAGTTCGAAATCTAGAAAAGCAGGCTGGAAAGCCGCTGCCAGAGCAAAATTCATTAGAAAAGATTAAAAATAAAATTCCTTGGTAAATATCTTCACCATCTTCAAAATTACATCGGGGGCCATCGCTAGTGCTACGGAGTTCGTGAACTGCAGCTGAGATCTTCCTGTGTAAGAAAGAGATCGGAGCACACATGGTTACTCACCGAAGTGCAATGATGATGGTCCTATTTTTTTTTTTTTCCGATCCAGAAGCACTTGAGCTTTCAGCTCTTCGGCTCAGTGCCATAGACATCGTAACCCTTCGGTTCGGTGCCACGAACACAGTAAATCTGGAGAACCTGTGGCTTTTTCTCCCAGCCTATGTTTGCATTTTAAAATTGGCGCCTTTTGTACTATCATTTGATTTGCTTTGTTGCATCTGTGTTAAATTTCATTAGTTATTCTTCTGTTTGCTGAAGAAATGCTCCCTAATTATGTAAAGTCTTTGACTTCTTTTAATGTGCGTTTGTCGATGGAGATATTGGTAGTATTTTTCTCTATAGCGAATGTTATTACTTTTTGTTATTACTTGACGGCTTTTTGTTATTACGGTTTTGTTGATGTTTATTCTCATACTGTATTCATTGCATGTTAACGGTGTCTGTTAATATGATGATGTAGCTGTTCTTCTGTTGTTAATGTAACTGCCTAATCGTCTGCAAAAATAAATTGATTTCTTCTTCTTCTGCGTTCTCACTAGATTGGGATTTCGGATTATCTAATAAAGGCAGCCGTCTGCCTCAGATTATCACACACGCCATACAGTTTGTCTTGGACGCTGGTGTAAGTGGGCCACCTCTTTCTTCTCAGGTCCGTATACTGTGGGCAGTTCTGTGGGATATGTTCTGTTGTCATACTTGCCAAGCCACAGGGGCACAGGTCGTTGGTGCCGATCTTGAATTTAGTGTACAGCTGGTGTTAGCTATTTTACAGATTTGATCGATATATGTGATGAACAGCAGCGGAGATAGTACGCATCCTTGTCTTACTCCTGATCCAACTTGGAACTTTTCTGATAGTTCTGTGTTTGTTCAAATCGTACGCTGGCTGTTTATATAGAGGCTCTTGCATAGATTAATTAGGTGGTCATTAACCCCATAGTTTGACAATATTTTCCACAACTTGCGTCTGTCTGTCTACGCGGTCGAACGCTTTTTTCTGGTCTACCAACACAAAGTGCAAGTGTTTGTCAGATTCGACAGTCCTTTCCACTAACTGCCTGAGGGCGAATATCGCGTCTGTACAGCCTCTGTTCTTCTGGAATCCCATTTGTGAGTTGTTAAGCAGCTAAAGGATTAAATGTATAAAACTATGAGCGTCGTCATTCTTTCGAACGATAGTTGCTCGGAATTTTAAAATTGTGTTTAGTAGTCTTTTGACTATATGAAGGCTTCCACACTTTGACCTCCATCAAGCGGGTACTGCACTTTGAGGGCTCGATGATATGTCACAGCCTTTTTTCGAGTAATTTGCAGAATATTTTTCCTGTGTGATTCAATACCGCTATTCCTCTATATTTCGTGCAATCCCTTTTGCCACCTTTCTTCTTCCAGAATTCAGATAACCAGGACAGCGGTTATGACGAACAAGCTCAATCTGCCGTATGCAGTTATATTGCGAGTTCAGAAAGCTGGATTTTGTCATGATTGATGTTCCCTTCGACAATAATTGCAATTCAAGTGATGAACAGTTTTGTGTTGCTACATTAGCGACGGCCATATGCATTTATGCGGAGCAGGTTGCTTTTTGTGGTGGTACGAGGCTGTTTCATTCTGGAATTAGTTCACACAGGAAACATTTCACAGTTGTTAGCATTTCGTGTGATTTTCATTGGCACTGGAAAGGAGCGATTATGGGGTGACCCGTTGCAGTGAAGTTAGAACCGTACTTATGAACTATGAATTATCTTCTTCCAGATGGGAACTACTATTGTATTCCTTCAATCTTCTGGTGTTTCTTGTGTGATCCTGACCTGGTTGAATAGTCTGTGTAGTCAGCTTATTCCAACCGGTGCACTCATAATACGTGCATTTGACATAGTTTTTTCAAGTGTTTTTTTTTAAACTGAATGATCAGACATCAAGCTTTAGTTCCGCCCACAAATGCCCTCAAACAAGCAAAAATTAGAACAAGAAAAAACCCGCGGTTCCTATGTCACCGAGTCTGGGGTGGCAATGAACAAAAGGGTAACAACGTGGAACAAAAGAAGTTAGTCTGGTTCGATGTTAAGTCAGGGCGACTTGACCTGTGCCTGACCAGGTCGTATGCCCAGATTCTGTACCAGAGTGCAAGTTCAAGGAAAAACCTTATTAAATGTTCGAGTTAACATGTCGCTAAAATATACCAAAGTTAACCCTGGATAAAAACAGTTCTCACACTTGTAACTGATTTGGACACTATGTTGTTGTTAGTTCTCTCCCCACCCCCTCCCCGGGGATCTCTGTGGCGCAGAGGTTAGGTGTTCGCCTCTAGTTCTAAAGGTACTCCGTTCGCTTCCTCTTTGAGCCATCTGGATATTTTCCAGCCGAGTTTCTGAGACCCATTCTATGGAGGTGTGCTCTGAGATCGCAGTGTCCCTCCCGTATTCTAGGATTCGAACCTAAACTTCTAGTGTGTCAGCGCACAAGTCACTGAGTGGGAACACGGTAATATCTGTTCACTCGGTGGGAACGAAGCAATCCAAAAATACAATCAATGAATCAATCATTAATCAAAAATTCAATCAAAAATGGGATCAAAATGTAAAGGATTGACTTCATTTTAGCGGGATTCCCTAATGTGTCTTATTCACTCTCTGTACAAATAACATTTCTACCTGCTAAGAGTCTTGCAAAAAGAACGAGCCCCTTAGCTTCGGCAACAGTACTAAAGATCTCCAAGGAAAAAAAATCGATTACAAACAGAATGACGAAGTCCGGAGGCGAACCTCACGACCTCCAATATGGAAGACCCTTTTTTAAAAATCTTTTTTTTCTTCTTCTTCTTTGCGTTCGTTCTTTACGACCAATTTTAATCACTTTTTGTGATATGTTTGATCTTTGCCAAGAACGTGTATACGTTGCACATTGGTTTGGTAGACCCCTAAACGCATAGACTTCTACACGTTTAGGACACATGCATCCGATTTCAGCCAAACCTCCTTAGTCGCCTCTACGACATGCATGGCAGGTAACAGTAGTTCTATTCTTTACACCCCAAATTTGGGCCCAGGTAACCACTCGGACGATATTTTTTTTTTAAATTGGACCCTAAGGAAGTGCCACAATGGGTGGACTGAGTATGATTGAACTTGTAAACTCGGAGCGTCTTCATTCTTTTAAATGAGAGCTGCTTGAAATTTGTTTAAGTGAGTTTGCTTGTGCCATTTGACTATTTATGAAGGTTCCCACTTTTTGTTTTTTAGATAACATATTTTTGGTCTATTATTTAGAATTTTTTTTTAAAAATCAGTGTTTGATCCTTACCCCTTAGTGCCGCAGACGGTGGTACCCGGTCACGTTTAACCCTTTCGCTGCTACATACCTTCCGAAGGCTGAGCTAAAAATAGCTACTCTTTGTTTCTATATCACAAACGTGAATGTACGCCTATAGCAGTGACAGTAGCCATGTGTAACGTGTTAACACGTCTTTAGCCCACAGAGGAGAGATAATAACAGACGTACTAATGCGTCTTAAGAAGTGAATGGGAAAACGTATATATACGTCCTAAGCAGCTAAAGGATTAAATGTATAAAACTATGAGCGTTGTCATTCTTTCGAACGATAGTTGCTCGGAATTTTAAAATTGTGTTTAGTAGTCTTTTGACTATATGAAGGCTTCCACACTTTGACCTCCATCAAGCGGGTACTGCACTTTGATCTTAGCCAACAAGTCGAGAACTCCGAGACAAGCTCTTAACCGCTTCGCACGCCCGTGTGGGGCCGGTGTCCGCAAGGGAAGCAAAGAATAGTACCCTTTGCGACCTACAAGGCTTGTCGTAAGATGCGACTGAGGTAGGGGCCTAAGGAAGATACCATAGTAAATAAAAAGCATCACAGAAATGGAATGTGCTGGCCCACTTGTAGGCGCATAACTGGCATAACATACAATAGCACTTAGGCTCAGATCGCACAGAGTGGTTAACAAGTGGTCGATATGAAGTATTTGAAGAAGAAGAAGAAGAAACGCTTCTCAAAAATAATCTTAAAATGTATAACAATTGTATAGAAAATCTTGCTTCATGAACAAAGTTCACCGAGCAAGCTACTTTTTTTTTTTTTTTTCCCCTTTTCTGGGGCCCTTACCATTTAGCGCCGGACAGGGTGGTACCCGGTCACGTTGTAGACGTGTAAAATATCCCGAGAGTCGTCTTCCTTTCGAAAGTGAGCTGCTCGGAACTTTTGGTTTTGTTGCCTATTGGCTATATGATGGCTCCCGCCCATTGGCCGCGATCAAGTGGGCACTAACACTTTGATCTAAGCCAAAAGGATGGTGAACTCTCGAAGAACTCCACCTGACATGTAGTTTCATAGAGCCATTTTTTTTTTAACAGTACAACACTGAGTTTATTTGCATTACACAAATTAAGTGAAACAAATGAGAAAATATTTTATTTTGTAACAAGGTGATCCATTTAAACTGTTCACCTAAGGATTGTATCAATGTACAGATCCAGTGGAATAATTTACCAACCACAACTTAGCAGAGATACTGTTCAAGCTCTACTTCTGTTGGTTCACTTCCAATAGTTAATTTCCACTGTCCTATTGATCATCACATATACTAGCAATATCTACTAATTCTTTTGCCTCTTGTAACAAAACTACATCTGGGCAATTTTCTCCATACACTCTGTGGCATCTTTCAGTTTTCCAACAAGGTCCTGTAGTTGTTCCAAGGTACATGTAAACTGAAAGTTTTTCAGTTCTTCTTCACCAGGTACCTCTGTCTTCAAAGATATCAAGTAGACTCCAGAATTTACTTTTCAACATTGTTGTTCTTGATGTAGTAGTCCAACCTCCAATCAACATCAACTATGTGAGGGAAGCTTGAGCCAACTTTCCCAAGCACTAGTTGGATATGGGGCTTTTGAGGTAAAAATATTTTGTTGAAGTCATTGATTCTATCTGCTGTATACTTGCAATCCTCTAAAAGAGAGCTAATACTTTGTTCATTGCTGTCATGCTTGGCTGCCTCAATGATCAAGGTAACTATACCGCTGTATGCTGCTTTAAGAGATGCCTTGTCAACATCCTTGAATGCTGAATTTTCTTCCACAATATTTCTTTGATCTTCATTCAACACACCTTCACACGCACACGACACTAGCTTACTGAATGATTTGTCAGGTATATGAGAATCACCTGCTAAGCTAATGTTCTCTAATACATGGTGTCCGAACTCCATTTATGTTGTTGGTTTATTGGATGCGGATGGATTTTTGATCTTTCATTAAGATCTTTGATCTTAGCCAAAAGGATGGGGAACTCTCGAAGAACTCCACCTGACATGCAGTTTCATAGAGGCAGCCTATCTCATGGTTTAATGAGCTTTCGAAACCGAATGCAAAGAAGAAGAAGTATTGAAAATAAAAGAAAATGTTTGGGGGAAAAAAATAAATAAATTTACAAATTCTACATTCAATCAATAAATCGGTCATTCGATCCAACAATTCATACTCTTAAATTTAGTATTTTTGTTTTTTTGAGTTTTTTTGTTCTCTCCTTTAACGTTCTTATTTTAAATTGTGGCAAATTTTGCACTGGCCATGGATTTGCGTGTTTGTGAAAATGAGTAGAGTTATCGCCCTGCGTCATCAGGGGAAATAACTGGGTTAGTTCAGGATGTTAGACTGTTAGCGGAGGCGCTACTGAGGGCGGAAAAAGAGGGAGGAAGAGATGAGAGACAAAATATCAGAGGGAGGGAGAGAGAGGGGGGTTGATGTCATAAATAATCTTAGACACTTCTCTGTTATCTTATGTGTCTTCCTGTTTGTATCTACGTTTACTCCTTGTCCTGTTATTCTTTGTTTTGTAGACGATTAAAACTTTTTTAAGAATGAAGCACGACGCTTTCAACCTAAGGATGAGCCTTTTTTGGGTGATATCAGAGCTTGTAAGCCAGCAAATATGAAAAAATAATAAAATAATTGAGGGAAAAGGATGGGGAACGTTTCGATTCAGACAAGCCCCATGTGAATGCGGTTCAATTCCTCGGGCTGACAGAAAAGCCACAGATTCTCCAGATTTACGGTGTTGGTGGCACCGAACCGAAGGGTTACGATGTCCATGGCACCGAGCCGAAGAACTGAGAGCCCACGTGCTTCTGGATCGGGAAAAAAAAATCGGATTCAGAAATAGTTATGAAATCAGAGAAATGTCTAGTCAACGCCTAGTGACAACTGTTATAAGAAAGAGAAGATGGAAATATGTTGGGCGTACCTTGAGAAGAAAGAATAGCGAAGCAGGCATTAAAGTGGGGTGGGGGAGAGGGGGTTAAACGGATTCAAGAAGAGAGGATGCTCTAGAGAAACGCTGAAACGAACGTTGCTGAGAGAGGCAAGAAATATCGGATTCAGTTTCATACCGGGAAAAGAGGCAAGCAACTGTTGAGGCCCTATACTCCACGAGGAGCGGAGAGGAATAAGTAAGAAAGATGTCTGTTATGTGGGGGAATAAGGACTCTTTAAGGTGAAGCACGCCCCTTTCAACCTAGAGACGAGCCTCATTTTTGAACTATATCAGAGCGTATTAAGGCCTCATTAAACAGAGGCACATTACTTTCAACTTATCTCAATTTTTGTGGATTAATGAGAGCGTGTTAAGGCCTCTTTAAGCTGAGGTACGCTGCTTTCAGTGAGCTGAAGCGGTAGTGCGCTCGATCACGAACCCAAGCGTACCTGGTTCAAACCCCACGGTGGCAAGTTTGGAAGTAAATTCGTTTCTTGGGATTTTACAAAAGGTAAAAATAGACCTCACCGTCCAGAAAGCAATGGCAAACTACTGAACGTATAAGTGGTGCCTAGAAAATCAACGACTCGTTTACTGTGGTTGATGGCTACATCCTTTAGGATATCCCTCGATTTTCATTTTCACGCTGCTTTCAACCTAAGAACGAGCCTCTTTGCGTGGTTATATTAGAACGTGCCAACACACGTGAAAAATAAGAATTCCTACTCTAGTTTTTGCTTGTTATGTAGAAACCTCTTTAAGCTGAGGCACGCTCCTTTCTACCTAAGGCAAGCCTTTTTTTGCATGGTGATATCGTGGTGATAAAAGATGGCTGAGCAGTGCTTGGCACAAACTAAAAGAACTAACTAACCTATGGAATCCTCGAAGAAAGAGAAGATGGAGATATGTTGGGCACACCTTGAGAGAAATGATCAAAGAATATCAAAGCAGACATTGAAGTGGGATGCAAAGGGTTCAAGAAAGAGGTCGACCTAAGGAGACCCTGAAACGAACTTTGCTGAGAGAGGCAGGAAATATCGGTCTCAGTTCCATAGTGGAGATTGAGCGAGTTGACCAGGATAGAGCGGTAGGGAGAAATTACTTGCAGGCCCTATGTAACTAGTACAAGAGGAATTATTATTAACCTATGGAAGGAAACTTACATAAGAACAAAAATCAAGTGTTTAATCCTGTGGTTTTTTTTTTCATTGACAACATATGGTTGTGAGACATGGAACATTGACAACATATGGTTGTGAGACATGGAACATGACAACATGGTTGGACATGGAACATTGACACATATGGTTGTGAGACATGGAACATTGACAACATATGGTTGTGAGACATGGAACATTGACAACATATGGTTGTGAGACATGGAACATTGACAACTAGGTGTGAGACATGAACATTGACAACATATGGTTGTGAGACATGGAACATTGACACATATGGTTGTGGACATGAACATTGACAAAGCTAGATCATTAATGCTCAGAGTACGTAGAATATCATGGACAGAGAAAAGAGCACATGCTTCTGTTCTGCAACAGCTTGATATTAAAGTGAGTTGGCTATTAAAGAGCATAAAATCAAGGACAATTAAATATTTCGGATACGTCAAACGACATGAGTGCATAGAGAAGATAATTTTGGAAGGAATGGTTTCATGGAAGAAGAATGAGAGGAAGACCTAGAAGACGATGAGTGCGAGATGTCATTGGCGATCTCTCTCTCTCTCTCTTGATCGTTCTTTTTCGGTCATTTTTATCATTCTTATTGTGATATATAAACAGCTGTTGTCAAGAACGTGCTTTACGTCACATCGTCCAGTACTATTTGGAGCTCTAGTGCTTATCCTTCGGTGAAGTGTCCGATTTCAATCAGCGTTTACTGGGTTCGCTCTCCGTCAACATTGGGCTGTCCCCAGCCAACTTGCAAGGCAGCACGTTGCTATTTTCTTTTAGGGTAGTGACCCTTACACGACCTACCCTCCCGGGCTGTTGAGCGTCATCTGCCCAGAAAGCCTGTCTTTTTGTAGACTACTTGGTCTTCCTGTCGTCCAGTTTTGTGTACGGTTTACTCCGCTAGTCTTTGATTGTCCCCAATCAAACTACAAGGTAGCAGTAATTTACCATCTGAGAACGGCTGCTGCTGACGCCGGTCAACTTCCACAGAATAGATAGTTTTTCAGGACTGTTGTCATGGGAGCCAAGTTCTGAAAGGGACAAGCTACTTGATGATGATGATATCAGAACGTGTAAGTCAACAAACATGAAAAAAAAAATAGAATTAACTTATTTCTGAGAACCCTGAACACGCTCAATTTTTCTCTTTAATATAAAATTCGACCAATCGTTATCAAACCGCCCACACCTTCCGTTGAATCTAACCAATCAGATAGAGCGACTGTGACAACATTCAAAGTATCGATCTGGTTAATTCTCGAAGTATTCAGATTTGACGGTTTATTCTTCCTTTCTTCTTCTGTTGTCGTCACACTGCTACCAGAATGTTGTCCAGTGTTGTGGTTTTCTGTTTTTGTCTTTCGCTGTTCCTTTGGCTTGGGTGATTGTTATTTTTATTCTTTGACAGGATTCTGCTATACCATCTAACCATCTTTTCGTGGTCTTCCTCTCGCCTTCTTCCCTGATGTTCTGTTGTAGAAGACTTTGTATACTATGGAGTCTGGATATGTATTCTTATTAAGTGACCAAACCACTTCATTCTTTGTTTCTCAATGTAATTCAAGCAAGGTTCTGTCCCAACTTTCTTTCTTATGCTAATGTTGGTGACTCTGTCTTTTCTGGTGTTGTTGGTAACTTTTCGCAGGCACCGCATTTCAAGTGTAGTTATTTTTTGTGACTGCGCTTTGCTCAATGTCTATGTTTGGCTCTGGTAACACAACGTAGACATGAAAATGATGTTGATCATATGTTGCTTAGCTGTCAGTGAAATTTTTGAGTGCCTTAACAATGGGGCTAGCTGGTAGGTTACAGCATTTGCTTTTACACTCTAGCCTCTATCTCTCTATCTAGTTTTCCGTCTTCTAAGGTTTATTCCTAAAATGAGATAAAGAGAACCCGCAGTGAAAGAGGAGTCGTGGAAGGCCTAGACAGACCTGGAAAAGAGAACTGGAGGCTGATATTAAATGGATAGGTCTATTGTCTATTCCCAGGTGGAAGATGTAGTTGGCTGTCAACTCTTGCCGTTAAGTGTAGGGGTGGGAGCTTTAATTTGCGCTCTACGGCTAGATAAGGTAAAACGTGGAAAGAATTGGAAAAGATGGCAAGAGAGAGGAAGAGATGGAAGAAGTTTGTTGAAGACCTGTGCTCCGTTGGAAGTTGAACGGTGAAAAAAGAAGAAATCAACAGAAGAGATGTGCCCCAGACATCCTATTCGTTATTCCTCCTTTATTTTTCCCCCATTCATACGTTTAGTTTTCTCAATCATCGCGTCTTTCATTTCTTTGCGTGGGAGGACAGTTCTCAGAACGGATCGATGAGCCTGTAGCGTTCTTGAACCGGAATCCATTCAAAAGAATTAAGCCAGACTCCAGTTCGGCGTTTCAAGGATTTGTTACTGCTACATGCACAGGCTTTTTGTTATTTTCATTATCATGATCGTAATCATAATTACACAACGGGCGGGTAATTTTGATAATGGTGTTGATGATGGTGGTAATAATAATGATAGTAATTATCATTATTATTACCAACATCATCATCACCATCGTCATCAACATCGTCATCACCATCATCAGTATTACCCGCCCGTGTGTTGCAAGGGCTCGCAAGGGGAGCAACGAAAAGTAACACTATGACCTACAAGGCATGTCGTAAGAGGCGACTGAGGTAGGGACCTAGGGAAGCTATCTTAGTAAATATAAAACGTCGAAGAGATCGGATGTACTGGCCTACTTGAAGATGCATAACTGGCACAACGTACAAACGCTCTTATACTCAGATCACATACAAATCACACAGATTGGTTAACAAGTAGTCGAAATGGAGCGTTTGAAGAAGAAGAAGAAAAAGCTTCAATTTAAAGACATCAGCTGTTTTAAATTTCTACTGCACGGCCACCAAATGCGGCGCTGAAATTTTTAGATTTCGATGATGATGATGATGATGGTTATGATGATTCTCGTCTATCACGAGTGATGATGATTTACGTCTATCACGATTGATGATGATTCTTGTCTATCACGAGTGATGATGATTCTCGTCTATCACGAGTGATGATGATCTACGTCTATCACGATTGATGATGATTCTTGTCTATCACGATTGATGATGATTCTCGTCTATCACGAGATGATGATTCTCGTCTATCACGAGTGATGATGATTCTCGTCTATCACGAGTGATGATGATTCTCGTCTATCACGAGTGATGATGATTCTCGTCTATCACGATTGATAATGATTCTCGTCTATCACGAGTGATGATGATTCTCGTCTATCACGAGTGATGATGATTCTCGTCTATCACAGGTGATGATGACCACCATTTACATCAAGAGAATGTAGTTGCGTTATGTTTGTCTGTCTGTGCGTAGATGACTAGTGAGCATGATGCGGGTTTGAAATGTTCTTTCACAATGTGGGTAAAATATACTTGATCTTGTGGGGAGTTTCACTGTCTTTCTTCTTCTTCTTCTTCTTCTTCTGCGTTCTCACTAGATTGGGTTTCGGATTCTCTAATAAAGGTAGCCGTCTGCCTCAGATTATCAGCACGCCATACAGTTTGTCTTCTGCGTTCTCACTAGATTGGGTTTCGGATTATCTAATAAGGTAGCCGTCTGCCTCAGATTATCACACGTCATACAGTTTGTCTTCTGCGTTCTCACTAGATTGGGTTTTCGGATTCTCTAATAAAGGCAGCCGTCTGCCTCAGATTATCAGCCACGTCATACAGTTTGTCTTCTGCGTTCTCACTAGATTGGGTTTCGGATTCTAATAAGGCAGCGTCTGCCCAGATTATCACCACACCATACAGTTTGTCTTCTGCGTTCTGACTGATTGGGATTTCGGATTCTCTAATAAAGGCAGCCGTCTGCCTCAGATTATCACCACACCATACAGTTTGTCTTCTGCGTTCTGACTTGATTGGGATTTCGGATTCTCTAATAAAGGCAGCCCGTCTGCCTCAGATTATCAGCCCGCCATACAGTTTGTCTTGGACGCTAGTGTAGCCACCTCTTTCTTCTCAAGTCTGCATACTGAGGGCAGTTCTGTATGATATAATTCCTATGATTTCTGCTTCCCCGTTTGTGGCGACCTCTTCCCGCAGTAGGTTTTGGCCAACCTCGTGATGGTAAATCTGACATTCTTACTGCATGGCTAAATCTCCGAGGCAGATTGGCGACCGTAGAATACGTTATCCCATTCCTCATTGTGAGAGGTCGTTGCACCATGTTATGCGCCTTACGGCCTGGTGCATCCGTTTTCTGCAAGCATTTGTTTCAGGTTAGCATTACCTGGCGGACACATGCATCCGATCTAAAGCAAACCTCCTTAGTCGCCTCATACGACATACGTGGCAGGTAGCAGTGGTTCTATTCTTTACACCCTAAATTTGGGCCCTGGTAACCACTCGGGCGCAGTCTTTCAAGTTAGTCGTTTAGATTAAATATATTTGTAAGGAAGGGAAAGATGGAGTGTGTCAGTGAGTGAGTGAGTGTAGGAGTGTGGGAGTGATTGAAGGAACGGAGAGAGAGAGAGAGAGAGAGAGAGAGTGTGTGTGTAATTATGGAGTGATGTAAACGAGTGATTAAGTAATTGTAGAGAGTAAATGAGTAGGGAGCCGTTTCATACCTCGTGGTATATAGGTCAATACAGTGTTAGGCCTGTATTTTCATTGACCGTCGGCACAGGATGGGTGATGTGGTCAGCATCACACCGGCCGCCTTTACTTTCCCAGAGCATGTCTGGTACCCAGTTGAGGCTGGGTCGACCTGAGAAACCGTCGCGGTCGGAAAAATTCCACGCACATTGCGGGAGCTGAACCCAGACCACCAGCCTTGAGAAGCGAGTTCACTAACAACTACGCTACAGTCAATGAGTAGGAAGTGAATAAATGCATGAATGGAATGTGAGTGAGTAAGGGAGTGAGGTAGAAGTAAAGGAGTGTGGTTAGTAAAGAAAAAGGAATGGAGTGAGTGAGTGTAGTGAGGGAGTGAGTGAGAAAGTTCAGTGACGGAGTTTTTGCATTAGACAGTGAATGTAGAGAGTGAGAGAGTAGATAGTGTGTGTGTAGTGAGTGGAAACAAGATCTCCAACTGCTAGCAACGAACCGCATCACATGGAGATCTAAAACCTCTGCCCTTTCGTGCCGCCTTTGGCAACGAAAGGAACAAACTAACTAAGTGAGTGGAGCGTAGGAGTGAGTGAGGACTTATCAGTAACATTCTGGGTAACTTCATAATAATTACCTTTCTTCTTGTTCTGCTTCTTCTGCCTTTCGCCCACTTTAATTTTTTTACCCGATCCAGAAGCACTTGAGCTGAAAGCTCTTCGGCTCGTGTCACGAACACCGTAAATCTGGGGAACCTATAGCTTTTCTGCCAGTCCGCGGAGTTGAACCCGCACTTACAGAGGACTAGTCACCCGTAGTCCAACGCACTACGAACACGCTGGGCACGCGGGCCCCACTTTAAATTCATGCGTTAGCCGTGACGCCTGGTATGGTGCTTCCGACTGACTTTTTCGTGAAGACTTGCTTTTACCATTTGACTGGTGTCTACCACCACGCAGGCGAGCCTTCCTCAACTTCAGAGGTACTTTAAGATTAGATCCTTCAAGTGTGATCTAGAATAATTACCCAAAATGAATTGTAATGACGCAGTAGCTAAATTCATAAACCTCAGAACACTCAACACTGACACATTGCTTAGCAAGCTTGCAGCTTCACGAATCGCCCATCGATTTCCTCATAATCTCTAAAACACACACAACCCACACACACACTTTGGGCGCGCACACACACACAATATACACACCCACTTTGAAGACTCACACACACACACACACACAACCCACACACATTTTGAGCGCGCGCACACACACGCACACATGTGTGTGTACTTATAAATACGAGATTGACACACCTGCGAGTGCAAAAAAAGAGACATGACACATTGATCTTCTTTTTCTTCTTCTTCTTCTTCTTCTTCTTCTTCTTCCAACCCTCCATATCGACCACTTGGGGTCACAGGCGCATAGGGACAACGCCGCACCAGGATTAGTGAGATGGCACTAATCAAGATCCTACCCCACCTCCACGTGGTGACCTTGGTAACAGACAACCGATCTTGCCAGGCTAAACGGGTTGGGATCGAGGGAGAGCTACTCTGGTCTAGGTAGAGATACTGACGCAGTCACGTTGGATGAGATCAGCTCGTAACACAGACGAGCGGAATCCAAGAGTGACTACAAATCCACGTCTCTCCCGGCCGATGGGAAAAGCTGAAAGGATAAACAAAAAGGATGAGGTGCATCCAGAGAAGATGCTTGGGCCCAAGTGGGGTGAAACTCGAAGCTCGAAGGTGGGGCTCTGAGCTGAGTTACGCGTGGACCCAAATAGGCGAAACTCGGAGCCCTGAGGTAGGGGCCCGAAAAAATGAACATAAAGGGATGAGAGGTGCATCCAGAGTAGAGACGTGTGCCCACATAGGGCGAAACTCGGAGTTCTAAGATGGGAGTCCGAGTTGGGTTGCGCGTGGGCCCACATAATGCGAAACTCGGAGAGCAGTGGGGAGAGTTCAGCCTCCAAGCCCGGACAGCCTTGAGGCATGACGAATGTGAGAACGGTGAGAACCGATAGACACGGTGGGCAGACACCAAAGCAAGCATGGAGTGAGCGGACCACCCAAATGTGCAGAAAAGCTGGAAAACCCAGCAGAGGCTTGAATCCAGTGCACGTTTTCACTCGCAGGGAACTACTACTGCTTCGTAGTTAGAATGGGGACAATCAAAGTCTAGCGGAGTAAATCGTAAAAAAACTGAACGGTAGGTAAAGCAAGTAGTCAAAAAAAAAAGACCGGTAACATCGGGCAGAGGACGCTCAACAACCCGGGAGGGTAGGTCGTCTAAGGGTCGCTACCCTAAAGGAAAATAGCGCCCTGGGGACAGTTAAATGCTGACGGAGAGCGAACCCAGTAAACGCTGGTTGAAATAGAGCACGTCGCCGAAGAACAAGCACTAGAACTCCAAATGGTACTGCAGATCTGATGTAAAACAAACGTTCTTGGTCACAGCTGTTTATATATCACAATAAGAATGATAAAAGTGGCCGAAAAAGAACGACCGCTCGAGAGAGAGAGATATCGATCACTTGTTAATCAATCTTTGTGATTGGTATATGATCTGAACCTAAGAGCGGTTGAACGGTGTGCGAGTTATGAGGAATACAAGTAGGCCAGCACATCCGATTTATGCGACGTTTTTATTTATTAGGTAGCTTCCTAGGTTTCTACCTCAGTCGCATCTTACGACATGCTTTGTAGGTAGCAGTGTTACTATTGGTTGCTCCCCTTGCGAGCTCCGGCAACACACGTGCGACACATTGAACAAAATGTTTAAAAAAAAAAAAAATTTTAGGATTTAAAACCCTTTTTTTTTCCCCGATCCAGAAGAACTTGAGCTGAAAGCTCTTCGGCTCGGTGCCATGGACATCGTAACCCGTCGGCTCAGTGTCATGGACATCGCAACCCTTCGGCTCGGTGCCATGGACATCGTAACCCTTCGGCTCGGTGTCATGGACATCGTAACCTTCGGCTCGGTGCCACGAACACCGTAAATCTGGGGAACCTGTAGCTTTTCTGCCAGTCTGCCGAGTTGAACCCGCACTTACAGAGGACTAGTCACCCGTAGTCCAACAAGCTGGGCACGCGGGCTATTTTAAAACCTTAAAACCTCACCAACGCTTACGATGGATGGCTATCATAAACAAAAAAAACACGTAAAAGACGCTTTTTATACCACGTGATACATAGGGTAATGCGGGGTTAGATCCGTATTTTTCTTTGACCGTCGGCACACGATGAGTTATGTGGTCAACATCACGCCAATGCCTTTACTTCCAAGTTCTTTTCCTAGTACACAATGAAGTCTGAGTCGACCTGAGAGCCGTTTCGATCATAAAAAATGTCCACGCCAACTGTGGAATCGAACCCGGACCGCTAACCTAAGAAGTGAGTTCACTAACAACTATACTAATGCGGCTCTTGGCGGCTATTTTTATTATTATCATTTCGTAGGGATCTAAGTTACAAGTACCTCTGAAGTCGGAGAAAGCGCCACTGAATGCTCTGAAGTTGGAGAAAACTCCACTGAATGCTCTGAAGTTGGAGAAAGCTACACTGAATGCTCTGAAGTTGGAGAAAGCTCCACTGAATGCTCTGAAGTTGGAGAAAACTCCACTGAATGCTCTGAAGTTGGAGAAAGCTACACTGAATGCTCTGAAGTTGGAGAAAGCTCCACTGAATGCTCTGAAGTTGGAGAAAGCTCCACTAAATGCTCTGAAGTTGGAGAAAGCTCCACTGAATGCTCTGAAGTTGGAGAAAGCTTCACTGAATGCTCTGAAGTTGGAGAAAGCCACACTAAATGCTCTGTAGTCGTTGAAAGCTTCACTAAATGCTCTGTAGTCGTTGAAAGCTTCACTAAATGCTCTGAAGTTGGAGAAAGCTCCACTGAATGCTCTGAAGTCGGAGAGAGCTCATCTGAATGCTCTGAAGTCGGAGAAAGCTCCACTAAATGCTCTGAAGTTGGAGAGAGCTCATCTGAATTCTCTGAAGTCGGGAAAACTCTCACTTGAATGGCGAAGGATACTGATGAGAAGGAAAGCAAGCCAGTGTGTTAGTCATCATTGGATAGTTTAGTCATCTGAATTGGATATTGATAGTTAGTCATCATTGGATAGTTTAGTCATCATTGGATAGTTTAGTCATCATTGGATAGTTTAGTCATCATTGGATAGTTTAGTCATCATTGGATAGTTTAGATATCATTGGATAGTTTAGATCATTTGATAGTTTAGTCATCATTGATAGTTTAGTCATCATTGGATAGTTTAGTCATATTGGATAGTTTAGTCATCATTGGATAGTTTAGTCATCATTGGATAGTTTAGTCACTGATGTTTAGTCATCATTGGATAGTTTGTCAATGGAATTAGCATCATTGATAGTATCATGATTAGAACTAGCCACAACAGTAGATAAGATAGTCTACGCAGAATGTGTTAGCATATGAAGAGACTGGTTGAGAAATGAAGACATCAGGAAAAAAGTGGGTACAACATCAGTACTAGACTTCATCAAGAAACAACAAATTAAATGGTTCGGCCACGTAAGCAGATTACCAACAGACAGTGCACTCAAAGAGCAATGTTACTCTGATACAATGGGTACAAAGCAAAAGACCGGACACGCAAAAGATGGACCTCAGAGATAACTTCTTTCTTCTTCTTCTTTTGTCGTCATACTGCTACCGGGTAGTTGCCCAGTGTCGTGTCAGAGATAACAGAGACGACACAAGACACTATCTACGAAACGCATACAAGGGCCCGTTTTAGAGATCTCTTGACCTGACGCTGTGGGGCAAACAGGATTCGAGTAAAGAAAGAAGGTTCTTTTCTAATGTCCACGATAGCTTCTGGTTTTTTTTTCAAGTTTATGATTTCGTTTTCTACTAGGTGACTTTCTGTTGGATGAGGATACTAAAGTCGATGTTGAATCGATCAAGCGACTTAGACAGTTTGGAGTTACCCGTTGTACAAGTCGAACTGGATGTCTGAGTGAGAGGTGTGTTTAATCAGCGAGCCACATGAACCATCAGTCTGCATACTCTTCTATATCTGTTGGGGGAGACTGCGCACCTATGGGTCTGCCTGGAGTGCAATGACGTCAGTTTAGTAACCAATAACCAATACTTGTTCACTAGGCTCAGATCACATACAGATCACAAAGAGTGGTTTAACAAGTGGTCTATATAAAGCATAGATTCCCAAACTTTTTCAGCCCACCGCCCACTTTGTGTAAGATAAACTTTGTAGCGCCCCCTCATTATAAAAGTTTGTCAACGCACCCCTCCACATATATAGTTAGTTTGTTCCTTTCGTGCCAAAGGCGGCACATATATACATGCTCTATTTTCTCTTTTACATAGAAAATTGATATATATTTCTGTAATACATGATCAATTTTCAAATGATTATATACATGAAATAGAAAATTGATGAAAAAATGGATCGTGTAAGACGGGGCCTAAGATGAATTAAAACGCAGAATTCAAATTTGAAATGATTATTCAATCGCAAAATCACGAAAATAATTTATTTAAAAATATTTATTATTAATTTCTTCTTTAAGGAGCCACCGACCTCTAATCCCTGAACACCGACCAAATTCTTCTGAACCGCTATCGCCCCCTAGAACGCTTAAACGCCACTGGAGGCGGTACCGCCACTTCGGAAACACTGATATAAAGCGTTCGAAGAAGAAGAAGAAGCGTAACGGGCAGCGGTTTTCCAGCCTGATCTTATCAATTATCAAGGGTAAACTAACCTGTGGAAGAAACGAGGGAACACGCCTGTATTAAGTCAGATACCGTTTTCTACAGATGTTAAGACTCTCAACAGAAACTCTTGGCATGGAAGACAGACAGACAGCCGGCATACTGATAACTTTAAGAGTGATAAAATAACTTACCTTTTTTTACTTCTACCTTTTTTTTCTGCGAAACAGGAAGTTGAACATACCTGGATCCGCCATATTACATGACCTAAATGTTATATTTAACTAACTAAATAAAAAAAAATTGTTATGAGTTAAGTTGAAGAGGGTGGAGCTACGGAAATTGACGAACGTTAAGGTAAAGGAAATCAAGTAAAACAAGAATTTTTTTTTTTCAAGGGAAGATGGAAGACGGAAGTTCAAATGAGGATTCTGAAACCGCACGTGCAGGTGTAAAGGTGAACTAAGTGTTTCCTGGAGGAGGAAGGAGGGATAGAGAGAAGAGGTGGAGAAATATATAGTCTTTTTTTTTCATCCTTTTCAAAATTTTTCTTCTTCTCTTTTTTCTTTTCTCTCAGTTCTATCGCTTACCTCTCTCTCTCTTATGTCTCTCTTCTATGTATCCCTGTCTTCTCTCGGACCTCTTTCTCATAGTCTCTTTCCGCTCTCTCTCTCTTTTCTCTCTTTGCTCTCTCTCCTCTCTCTCTCTTTTCTCTCTTTGCTCTATCTCCTCTCTCTCTCTTTTCTCTCTTTGCTCTCTCTCCTCTCTCTCTCTTTCCTCTCTCTCCTCTCTCTCTTTCATCTCTCTCCTCTCTCTCTCCTTTCTCTCTTTCCTCTCTCTCTCTCTCTCTCTCTCTTTAATCTCTCTCCTCTCTCTCTCTCCTCTCTCACCTCTCTCTTTCATTCTTCTCTCACCTCTCTCTCTTCTCTCTCTCTAATTTCTCTCATATCTCTCTCTCCTCTCTCTGTTTCCTCGCTCTCTAGGGACCTAGGGAAGCTACCCTAGTAAATCTCTCTCATGCGATCGTTTTTTTATGGTCATTTTTATCATTTTTATTGTGATATATAAAAAGCCTAACACCAAGAACGGGTGTTATACGTTCACAATCTTCAGTACCATTTGGAGCTCTAGTGCTTATCCTTCGGAGATGTGTCCGATTTCAACCAGCACCCTAGTCAATAAAAAGCATCTCAGAAATCTGATCTGCTGGCCTACTTGTTGGAGCATAACTGGCACAACGTACAATCGCTCTTAGGCTCGGATCACATAGAAATCACAAAGAGTTGTAAACAAGTGGTCGACATGGTGGGTTCGTCGAAGAAGAAGAAGATGAAAATTCACCAGTATCATCTCTTATCTCTACCTGTCTGATCTCTTCCTCTCTGCTATCTTTCTCTCTTGCCTCATCCTGTTTAGTCTCTTCGTATCCTGCCTCATCCTGTCTTGTCGCTATCTCTCTAGTCACTGTCTTCTTCTCTCTTTCCCCGGTGTCTTATCAGAACACGTCTTTCAAATGCCAGGCGTATCTTCCTCATCCCCCATGATACCAACGCCTCTATATACCTTTTTATTTCATCCTTTCTTTTCATCTTTATCTTTTTCCTGATTTGCTCTTTTATCTTTTAGAAACTTTTTAATATTTATTTTAAATCAGTTTGTCTCACTCTTTCGATCTTTCTCTCTCTCTCTCTGATATATATATATATATATATATATACACACACACAAACTCTTCGATTTCCTACCTTTAAACTTTCTCCTCTTTATCGGTCTACTCCCATGTCAACCAATTTCCCCCCTCCCTCTTCTCTCATATCTTAATTTCATATCGCCTCTATTCCTCTCATCTCATCTCGCCTCTCTCTCTCTCTCTCTCTACCATCTTCCTTCTCTCCGCACGTACCTTAACAACCCTCACTCTACGCTCGATCTCTGGCAGTCATTCAAGACTTGTAATCATTGAAAAACCAGGACCGTATACCGCCAGCCGTGACAGTTCTGTTTAAACTGATAGAAGGGGTCCTTCCTTCCTTCCTTCCTTCCTTCCTTCCTTCCTTCCTTCCTTCCTTCCTTCCTTCCTTCCTTCCTTCCTTCCTTCCTTCCTTCCTCTCCCTCCCTCCCTCCCTCCCTCCCTTACGTCTTCCTTTCATCATCCTTTCTTTCTTTCCTGCTTTTCTTTCTTCCTACTCTCTTCCTTCCTTCCTCCCTCGCTCCCTTCCTTCCTCCCTCTCTTCCCTCACTTCCTCCCTCCCTCACTTCCTCCCTCCCTCTCTTCCTTCCTTCCTTCCTCCCTCACTTCCTTCCTTCCTTCCTTCCTCACTTCCTTCCTTCATCCCTCTCTTCCTTCCTTTCTCCCTCGCTTCCTTTCTTTCTCCCTCGCTTCCTTCCTTCCTCCCTCCCTTCCTCCCTCCCTCCCTTACTTCCTTCCTTTCTTCGTTCTTTCTTTCTTTCCTGTTTTTCTTTCTTCCTTCCTTCCTTCCTTCCTCTCTCACTCCCTTCCTTCCTTACTCTCTTTCTTCCTTCCTCCCTCACTTCCTTCCTTCCTCACTCTCTTCTTTTCTCACTCTCTTCCTTCCTCACTCTCTTCCTTCCTCACTCTCTCCCTTCCTACCTCCATCGCTTCCTTCCTTCCTCCCTCTCTTCCCTCCTTCCTTCCTCCCTCTCTTCCTTCCTTTCTCCCTCTCCCCCTCCCTCCCTCCCTTCCTTCCTCCCTCTCTACCTTCCTTCCTTCCTTCCTCCCTCCCTCCCTCCCTCCCTTCCTCCTTGAAGTATTGTCTATATATTCAATGTTGATTGTTTGATTGATTGATAATGTGACCATCATCAGCATTGTACTTCAGAAAAAAAAACAATGGATGCTCCAATCTCTTTTCAAATTAAGAAAATATCAGTGGAAGCACACGAACTCCGTAGCACTGGTGAGGATGCCTAGTGTCATTTTCAGCGTGACTAAAATTTGTATAAATTTTTGTTGTTGTTGTTGTTGCAATGGAAGCTATTTTTCAGCACACTCCTATCGATTTCCAACTTCGGTCTTGGCCACTCCAGTCTTCAATCCCAGCTCTTGCAATCTAGCAGTTAACGTGGATTGGTTTATGTTATATTCCTCCTTGCGTCCATGTTCTATGAGGGCGTTTAAAATGTCAGCTCTATCCATTTGCTGGCTACTTGATTATTCATTGTATTATCATCTTCATCGTGAAATGAAAATCGTGGCATATCCTAAAGGACGTAGCCCTCAACCACAGTAAACGAGTCGTTGATTTTCTAGGCACCACTTATACGTTCAGTAGTTTGCCATTACTTTCTGAACGGGTGGTGTCATCGTCCTTTTGTTAAATTCAACGGAAACAATTTGCAACCAAACTGTCCGCAGCTTGATTCGAACATAGAACGTCGGGGTTAATAGACCGAGTCAATAATCCCTACGTGTTCATAATTGCCCCGATCTCCTCCCAAGATTGTATCTCAGTGTGTTTAGACTAACAACTCCCGTTCTGTGTTGATTGATGTATCTACTGGGTTTTCTCTCATGGTTTTCCCGTCTTCCCGCACCTATCAGTGTGCACAACTTGCGCAACCGATATAGAGAATACCCTTTATCTTCGTCGTTGAAATCTTCAGAGCGTATGTTTTCTCTGAGAGCGTTGATGATGTCGCTTCTGTCCATAGAAGACCTATTCTCAATCGTAGCATTGCCCACCAGTGCGTCTGATTTCTCATTGCCCTTAACCCCAGCGTGATCCGGGACAAAGATGAAATAAGTATCTGGATTGACAAGTTTTGATATGGTGGCAGAGCCAGCCAGCCTGTCTGTTCTCTCATTGCCATCGACACCCATGTGCCCTGGAACGAAAATAAGTGTAATTCTCCACATTGCTGATGCTTGTAGTGATTCAGTGCATTGCCTGCGCGTCGAACCAGCCTCCACCTTTATTTTTCTTCCCCGATCCAGAAGCACTTGAGCTTTTCAGCTCTTCGCCTCGGTGCCATGGACATTGTAACCCTTCGGTTCGGTGCCATGGACATTGTAACCCTTCGGTTCGGTGCCATGGACATTGTAACCCTTTGGTTCGGTGCCATGGACATTGTAACCCTTCGGCTCGGTGCCATGGACATTGTAACCCTTCGGTTTGGTGCCATGGACATTGTAACCCTTCGGCTCGGTGCCATGGACATTGTAACCCTTCGGCTCGGTGCCACGAACACCGTAAATCTGGGAATCTGTTTCTTTTTCTGCCATCCCGCGGAATTGAACCCGCACACACAGAGGGATAGTAACCCGTAGTCCAACGCGCTACGAACACGCTGGGCAGACGGGCAGCCTCCACCTTTCGGATCATACTCAACGAATCACTCAGAATGCACGCATGAGTGTAGTTTTGTGACTCCAGCCAGAGTAGTGTATTAATCACCGTCAGTACCTCCACTGTCATGCTACTTGTTGTCATACTAAATGCACCACTGGCTTCCTTGACCATTCTGTTTTTGTCTTGCGCTGCTCTAGGGGCTTAGGTAATAGTTATTTTTGATTTTTGACAGGATAATGCTATTTCTTCTTCTTCTTTGCGTTCAGTTTCGCATGCTCGTCTAAACCATGAGATCTCTTTCTTTCTCGAATCCTGTATGCCTCACAGCGTCAGGTCAGGAAGAGATTTCTAAAACGGCCCTAGTATGCGCTTCGTATATAGTCTCTTTCGTCGCCTCTGTTATCTCTGAGATCCATCTTTGTGTGGCCGACCTTTTGCTTTGTACCCATTGTATCGGAGCAGCATTGCTCTTTGGGGTGCACTGTCTGATGGTAATCTGCTTACGTGACCGAACCATTTAATTTTTTTTTTTTATTTTTTTTTTTAAACCATGAGATATGTTGCCTTTATGAAGCTGTATGTCAGTTGGAGTTCTTCGAGAAATCCCAATATCTTGTTCTGTCAAGTGGAATATACAAGACAAATACTTTCAGTATGAGAATGAAGGTTGACATTCGTTAATACTGCCATCCATTGGTTCTCTTCGCCCGAGTAGTTACCGGGACGCAAATTTGGGGTGTAAGGAATAGAACCACTGTTACATGCCACGCATGTCGTAAGAGGCGAGTAAGGAGGTTTGGCTGAAATCGGATGCACATGTCCTAAACGTGTAGAATGCTATGCGTTTAGGGGCCTACCAACCAATATGCAACGTATACACGTTCTTGGCAAAGATCAAACATATCACAAAGAGTGATTAAAATTGGTCGTAAAGAACGAACACAAAGAAGAAGAAGCGTGCTCTGTAAGCTTTGTCCATATTTTTCGTGGTCGTCCTCTAGCCTTCTTTCCTGATGCTCTGTTCCCGGCGACCGTATGCAGTGGAGTTTGAATGCATTCTGATTGAGTAGTCGAATCACTTCATTCTTTGTTTCTCAATGTAATTCAAACAAGGTTCTCTCCCAACTTTCTAATAAATACTGCGTGTCTCCTCCTCTTCTTTGCGTTCGTTCTTTACGGCCAATTTTAATCACTCTTTGTGATATGTTTGATCTTTGCCAAGCACGTGTATACGTTGCACATTGGTTTGGTAGGCACCTAAACGTATAGACTTCTACACGTTTAGGACATGTGCATCCGATTTCAGTCAAACCTTCTTATTCGCCTCTTACGACATGCGTGGCAGGTAACAGTGGTTCTATTCTTTACACCCCAAATTTGGGCCCCGGTAACCACTCGGGCGGCTCCTGCATGTAATCGCTCTTGTGGTGCCGGGGACCGTAAGGAAAGCAAAGAATAGTACCACTGCAACCTAAAATGCATGTCGTAAGAGGCGACTGATGTAGGCCATAGGGATGCTACCTAGTAAATAAAAAGCAGAGCAGAAATCGGATGGGCTGTCCTACTTGTAGGTGAATAACTGGCACAACGTACATCGTTCTTAGGCTCAGATCACATACAAATCACATATAGTGGTTTAATAATTTATCGATATGGAACGGTCGAAGAAGAAGAAGAACTGCATGTAATACCGATTTATTAGGGCGGTGTAGGACGTAGGGGGGGGGCGCATTGACCTGATGAATTTAATGTCCCCATGGCTAGTGCCGTCGTCGCTAAACTGTTCAGGTTAGGAATTTTTCTGTTTGCCCCGACAGAAAAAACAAAACTCATTGACCTTCCCGGGCTTTGGACCTAGTTCTCCCGAACTAAGCGACGGCGCCTAATCCTTTCAGACGTTCGCTCCTCTAACAAAACTATGACGTTCGTAAATCATGTTCGTTCGACTAGAGAAATACGCCCCTGAATGCATGACCGACATCTAACCAGCATCTAGAGGCAGGACATATATTTGTTTTATTTCTATATCCTTATTTTATTTCCTGTATTGATTGCAAACAATTCTATCCATATATTATCCTAAAACTTTAAGATCTGAATTAAACCCGGTAACATAGACATTCCTACCGACTCCTACGCTAATTCCGCCCCTGTTTTCTCCATCTTGTTTTAAGGCTCGCCGTGGCCAACTTTCTAAACACGTTGTTGGCAACTCGAAGCAAAACGGAAGTTGGCGAACTGGTGACCTAGTTAGCTCAGACCTGGTGATACTTCAGTAACCCAGAGGTAAACATCGGATATCTTCTACCGTCTTCCCATCACTTGTTTTGAACTTTTCCCCTCTTTTCCTGTTCATCCATTTTCCTGCCACTCATTCAAAAACTCTCCAGAAAGATCCAGACTATTTGCAAACTTCCTGTCTCGCGACCTATCGATTAAGATAATTAATTCGGTTTGGAAAAGCATTCCCCCACCATAACCACCCACTGGAGTCTGTGTGCGTAGGTGCTTGTCTCTCGTGTGAAATGTACCAGGTTCGTTTCCTAGTGGAGCCATTGGATATTTTTTAAGAGATCGCTGATCTCACTGTAGGTGAGATCAAGTTCCTAGTCCTATCGGAGACGGACGATAAAATGTAGGTTCCGTGTTCAATTTGAGCACGTAAAAGAGCCATTGTAAGTTCAAAATCGAGAAGAGCAGGCTGGAAAGCCGCTGCCCAGGCAAAATTCATTAAAAAAAAAAGATTACAAATAAAAGTTGCTACAAAAATATCTTCACAATCTTTAAAATTATATCGGGGACCACCGCCGGTGCTACGGAGTTCGTGCACTGCAGCTGAGATCTTCCTATGTAAGAAAGAGATCGAAGCACACATGGTTAATCACCGAAGTTCAATGATGATGGTTCTATCAATCAATCAATCAAAATATCAATATATCAATCAATCTATCAATCAATCAATCAATCAATCAATCAATCTATTAATCTATCAATCAATCAATCTATCAATCAATCAATCTATCAATCAATCAATATATCAATCAATCGATCAATCTTTATCAATCAATCTATCATCAATCTATCAATCAATCTATCAATCATCTTCTATCAATCTATCAATCAATCTATCTATCAATCAATCTATCAATCAATCTATCATCAATCATATTCTATCAATCAATCATCAATCAATCAATCAATCTATCTATCAATCAATCTATCAATCAATCAATCAATCTATCTATCAATCAATCTATTAATCAATCTATCTATCAATCAATCAATCTATCAATCAATAATCATAATCTATCAATCAATCAATCAATATATCAATCAATAACCAGCCACTCCTTAAATATTCCATCCATTTTTTAACAAATTCATGGAAATATTAAACTAAGTCGTTCTTCTGTCGGTCACTAGATCACTGTATCAGTAGCTTTCTCGTCCGTGTTTTGCCGGGGTCACACACGTGGAGCCGCCCGAGTAGTTACAAGGGTCCATTTTGGGGTGTAAAGAATAGAGCCACTGTTACCTGTCACGCATGTCGTAAGAGGAGACTAAGAAGGTTTGGTTGAAATCGGATGCATGTGTCCTAAACGTGTAGAAGTCTATGCGTTTAGGGCTTACTAAACCAATGTACAACGTATACACTTTCTTGGCAAAGATCAAACATATTACAAAGAGTGATTACAATTGGTTGTAAAGAACGAACGCATAGAAGAAGAAGAAGAAGACAAGTGGAGCAAAGAATAGTAACACTGAGACCTACAAAGCATGTCGTAAGAGGCGACTGAAGTAGGGGCCTAAGGAAGTTACCCTAGTAAATAAAAAGCGTCGCAGAAATCGGATGTGCTGGACTATTTGTGAGCGCATAACTAGCACAACGTACGATCGCTCTTAAGCTCAGACCACATACAAATCACACAGAGTGATTGACAAGTGGTCGATATGGAACGTAAGAAGAGATGAAACTGATGATAAGGAAAGGTTGCCTTCACGCAAAAATGAGTCAGAAGTGTCATATTAGGCGCTCTGACTAAACCTGAATTTAAAGAGAAAAACTCACAAAAAAACTAAACCAACTAATGTGTCCCAAACTGTACGTTTATGCTTCATTTGAAGCGGAAAGAGAGAAAGAAAGAGAAAGATGAATACATACATCAATAGATCTTTCATTAAGTTGTTCGTTCGTTCGTTCATTCATCCGTGCATAAATTCAATTGAAGGGGATAATGAACACAAAGACAGACAGACAGACAGACGGAAGTACAACATTGGAATAGATCAAGCGCGCGCGTGTGTGGGCGCGCTTGGAAAAATGAAAATGTCGATTCTATGCAATTTTCGTTTTGTTTTGTTTTTTGTTGGATGGACATTGTTTTATTTTCGTGTCTGTCTATTTGTTGTTTATTCCTTTGTTTATCGATTCAGTCAATCATTCTCGCCCGTGTCTAGCCGGGGTTTCACAAGGGGAGCAAAGAATAGTAACACTGCTTCCATACAAGGCATGTCAGTTATATCAGGACTATCAGGGAGTCTCTGTGGCTAAGTGGTTAAGCCCTTTGCCTTGTGAGTCGAAGATCGTGGGTTCGAGTCCGGAACGCGCCGTTCTGTTCACGAGTGCATTTTTTTCAAAAAGAACCACTAGGATTGTTGCTGGAGCTACGGAGTTCGTGTTTTGTGCAATACTCTCGGCAGGTGGCGTGCCATTTCTGCGGAGAGGACCGAGCCATATGGGGTAAAACCCGGTGCAATGAAGTCAATCTGGGCTTTAAAATGCATTTTTTATCAGGATTATCATCATATCACTCCGGACATATCCATAGGTGCTCCGATCTCCGCCTCAGCAAATCCAGCAGCGTCCAGCGACCCAACACGCCAGTTCGATGTTAATTAATCAATCTCTTTGCATATTTAGTATGTCGTTCTTTTAGTATACGTACAAGGCATGTCGTAAGAGGCGACATAGGTGGTGGGGAGGGGGGAACTAGGGAAGCTGCCCTAGTAAATAAAAAGCGAAAATCGAAAGAAATCGGATCTGCTGATCTACTTGTAGGTGCATAACTGGCACAACGTACATTCGCTCTTAGGCTTGGATCACATACAAATCACACAGAGTTGTTGACAAGTGGTCGCTATAGAGCGTTCGAAGAAGAAGAAGCAGTCAATCATTCAATCACTGGTTCGTTAAGTCAGATGACTGCAGTCAAGTTGACATATTTCAGAGTCTTTGTGATGAATAGAATGTGAGTCTAGAACCCCCCTCTCTCTCTCTCCTCTCTCTCTCTCAGCCATACTCTCTTTCTATCTGTCCTCTCTCTCTCTCTCTCTCAGCCATACTCTCTTTCTATCTGTCTCTCTCTCTCTCTCTCTCTCAGCCATACTCTCTTTCTATCTGTCTCTCTCTCCCTCTCTCTCTCAGCCATACTCTCTTTCTATCTGTCTCTCTCCCTCTCTCAGCCATACTCTCTTTCTATCTGTCTCTCTCTCTCTCTCTCTCTCTCAACCATACTCTCTTTCTATCTGTCTCTCTCTCTCTCTCAGCCATACTCTCTTTCTATCTGTCTCTCTCTCTCAGCCATACTCTCTTCTTCTCTCTCTCTCTCTCTCTCTCTCTCTCTCTCAGCCATACTCTCTTTCTATCTGTCTCTCTCCCTCTCTCAGCCATACTCTCTTTCTATCTGTCTCTCTCTCCCTCTCTCTCTCAGCCATACTCTCTTTCTATCTGTCTCTCTCTCTTCTCTTCTCTCTCTCTCAGCCATACTCTCTTTCTATCTGTCTCTCTCTCTCTCTCTCTCTCAGCCATACTCTCTCTTCTACTTCTTCTCTCCCCTCTCTCTCTCAGCCATACTCTCTTTCTATCTGTCTCTCTCTCCCTCTCTCTCTCAGCCATATCTCTTCTATCTGTCTCTCTCTCTCTCTCTCTCTCAGCCATACTCTCTTTCTATCTGTCTCTCTCCTCAGCCATACTCTCTTTCTATCTGTCCTCTCCCTCTCCTCTTCTCTCTCTCTCCCTCTCTCTCTCTCTCTCTCCAGCCATACTTCTTTCTATCTGTCTCTCACATACACACACTCTCTGCGCATTTCTCTCGCTGACACACACACACACACACCTTCTACTTTTCTCTTTCCCACTCTGTCTCTCTCACATACGCTCTCTGTTTCTATCTCTCACACATTCATCCTAACTTTTTATCTTTCACACTTTCTGTCTCGAACTCACGGACACATACCCTCTGTCCCACACGCATTCTCTCCCTCTCTCTCTCTCTAATTATTCTTTATTCAACCGTTCTCTCCTTCTGCCTACCTCCCCTCTCTCTCTCTCTCTCATTCTCTTCTTTACGCTTTCTCTCTCTCTCTCACACATTCTCTTCTTTACGCTTTCTCTCTCTCTCTCTCTAATTTTTCTTTATTGTTATCATCCTCTTTCAGTTGTGTCTCTCTCTCTTTGACACGTTCTCTCTTTCTATCTTTGACACGTTCTGTCTCTCTCTCTTTGGCACGCTCTCTCTCTCTCTCTCTCCTACATGCTATCTCGTTCAGTCTCTCTTAACTTTACTCGTATTCTGTTTGTCTCTCTCTCCACTGTATCCTACTTTCTCTCTATCCACCACACACACACACACTATGCGCTGCTCTCTAATTATTTCTTCTTCTTCTTGTTCTTCTTCTTCTTGCTGTCCCCTCCTATGAATTCAGGCGTAGTCAGGTCGCATTATATGGTGTTTCTCACTGATGTTTGCGTGAAGACTCGCATTCTTTATTATCAGTGTCAACCGCCATACAGGCGTGCCTTCTCTGGCTTCAGAGGTTGATCACATCATGAATTCATATTCTTTGTAGTCTTCCTCTTCTCCTCTTTGTCTGGGTGTCTCTTTCCATATTTGTCTTCTCCAACTCTTCGTTTCTCTTTATATCTTACAAGTATTTCAAGTTTCTCTTTATATGTTCCAAAATACTTCAAGTTTCTCTTTATATCTTCCAAAATACTTCAAGTTTCTCTTTATATGTTCCAAAATACTTCAAGTTTCTCTTTATATGTTCCAAAATACTTCAAGTTTCTCTTTATATGTTCCAAAATAAATTTCTAAGTTTCTCTCTTTATATGTTCCAAAATACTTCAAGTTTCTCTTTATATGTTCCAAAATATTTCAAGTTTCTCTTTATATGTTCCAAATATTTCAAGTTTCTCTTTATATGTTCCAAAATATATCAAGTTTCTCTTTATATGTTCCAAAATATTTCAAGTTTCTCTTTATATGTTCCAAAATATTTCAAGTTTCTCTTTATATGTTCCAAAATATTTCCAGTTTCTCTTTATATGTTCCAAAATATTTCAAGTTTATCTTTATATGTTCCAAAATATTTCAAGTTTCTCTTTATATCTTCCAAAATATCTCAAGTTTCTCTTTCTTATTTGTAGCAGCCAATATTCTTTGATTTTGGCTTTCTTTTGGCTAGATCTATTTGTTTTCTTCTCTGTCCATGATATACACAGATTCTTCTGTATATCACTTTATATTCAAAGTCGTATTAGTTTTGTAGTTTGTTAGTTCCTTCTGTGTTAGTTTCTTCGTGTTAGTTTCCTTCGTGTTAGTTTCTCGATTCGTGTTAGTTTCCTTCGTTGTTAGGTTTCCTTCGTAGGTAGTTTCCTTCAGTGGTAGTTTGTTGTTCCTTCGTGGTTATGTTAGCTTTGATGTGCATTTGTATTTGGGGATTGTTTTGTTTTCCAATTCCTTCTTGCTTTATGTTCCATTTTCGTAGCATTACATGATGATGATAATTATTCCTTCGTTTAAGGGTGGTTGATGGTTCTCTTGTTGAAATAGTTATTTGATAGTATTCAGGATAGTATGTCTCAGGACGGTACAATATAGTAAACAACTATGGTTTAGTTACATTCTTATATTTTTATTGATGTTTTCTAGACACAGACCAAACACGTCCTCTCATAGCCAGTGTTTATGTTTGTCTCCCAATGTTGTCACTACGTTGCTAAGCAGTACTAACAAATCTACGTCAACTAGTTTTACTACGTCAGTGTCTCGTTCTAGTGTTGCTATCTGCTTATAATGGGCAGTTTTGGTGTGCAAACACTAAGTCTCTACTTATCTCCCTTTACAAGCCTATCTCTATCTAAACTACCTGTCTAGTCTGTTATAGCTGCTACCTTGGAGCTGGGGGCTACTACAGTATATATGCTTTGCTACAGCTTTGTTAAATGTCCATGATTGACACGCATACGCTGCCAGTGTAGATATGGATGTTCTTAGTATTCTGATGTTTGTTTTGCAATCTTGACAGCGGACAGGTTTGAATCGAAAGCATTGGAATAAGTTGTAATTCTGCGCCTTAAAACAGGACACAATCGAACCCGCAGCCACATCTATACAAGATTCAAAATCGGCAATTCAGCCATGTGTTCATGTGGACAGGCATACCAGACTGCAGAGCACATACTTTTTTTTTTTTTTCGATCCAGAAGCACTTGAGCTTTTCAGCTCATCGGCTCGGTGCCATGGATATCGTAACCCTTCGGTTCGGTGCCACGAACACCGTAAATCTGGGAAATCTGTGGCTTTTTCTGCCATCCCGTGGAATTGAACCCGCACACACAGATGGATAGTTACCCGTATTCCAACGCGCTACGAACACGATGGGCAGACGGGCAAGAGCACATACTTCAAGACTGCCCCGAATATGATACACTGAGGCAAACTCACTGGCCTAATGAAACACCATTCGACATAAAACTACAAGGACCTCTGTGTGAGCTACAAAAGACAGTGAAGTTTATACAAGAGACAACATTGAATGTATAGACACTATTTCAAGCGAACGAAAGGAACGAGGAAGGAAGGAAGGAAAGCATCGATTGCTGGAGAGTTTAGGATGGACAAGGAGGTCTGTTCTTTGGTCTCTTGGTGACCTACTGTTGTATGAAGACACTAAAACAGGTCTTGAATCAATCCAGGAGCCCGAGTGGTTACCGGGGCCCAAATTGGGGTGTAAAGAATATAACCACTGTTACCTGCCACGCATGTCGTAAGAGGCGGCTAAAGGAGGTGGGGCGTGGGGCTAGCTACCCCACACCGTAAAAATACTAGATGGCTACAGAACGGAGAGCGAACCGAGTAAACGCTGGCTGAAACCAGACACATCGCGGAAGGATAAGCACCAGAGCTCCAAATGGTGCTGAAGATGTGACGTAAAACACACCAATGCTAAGGCTGCATGAATCAGATTTCCACATGAATAGAATTTATGGGGAGATCTGGTACATCGGTCTGGGCGATGATCGTGAGAGAGAAAGAGAGAGAGAGAGAGAGAGAGAGAATTGAAAGCATCGATTGCTGGGGAGTTTAGGATGGACAAGATGTATGTTCTTTGGTCTCTTGGTGATCTACTGTTGAATGAGGACATTAAAATAGATCTTGAACCAAGCCAGATTTAAGGAGATTGGAATTACACGTTGTACAAGTAAAGCTGGATGTTTGAGGGACATAGACGCATCTATGTTGCCGAGACTCGCAGGGGGAGCAAAGAATAGTTGCCCTGCGACCTACAAAACGTGTCGTAAAAGGCGACTGAGGTAGCGGCTTAAGGAAGCTACCCTTGTAAATAAAAAACATCGCAGAAATCGGATGTGATGGCCTACTTGTAGGCGCATAACTGGCATAATGTACAAACGCTCTTAGGCTGAGATCACATACAAGTTACAAAGAATGGTTAACAAGTGGTCGGTGTGGAGCGCTCAAAGAAGAGTAGAAGGGTGGAGAGTGGAATGTTTTTAATCAGTGAGCCACGGGAACCATAAGTATTCCTACTCTTCGACATCTATGGGCAAAGACTGAGCGTCTATGATTCTGTCCTGGGTGCTGTGACGCCAGTTTAGTAACCAATAACCAAAAACTATTTTCGAAACAATTTTATTTTGCCCAAGTTTTTACCGGGAGTCCAAATTCTGTGTGTAAAGAATAGAACCATGCATCGACTCCTCACAATGAGGAATGGAATAACGGATTCTACGGTTGCCAATCTGCCTCGGAGATTTAGCCACGCAGTAAGAATGTCAGACCTACCATCACGAGGATGGCCAAAACTTACTGGGGAAGAGGTCGGCACAAACGGGGAAGCAGAAATCATAGGAGCTGTATCCTATAGAACTGCCCCCAGTATGCAGTCTTGAGAAGAAAGAGGTGGCCCACTTACACCAGCGACCAAGACAAACTGTATAACGTGGCTGATAATCTGAGGCAGACAGCTGTCTCTATTAGAGAATCCGAAATCCCAATCTAGTGAGAACGCAGAAGACAAACTGTATGGCGTGGCTGATAATCTGAGGCAGACGGCTGCTTTATTAGAGAATCCTAAATCTCAATCTAGTGAGAACGCAGAAGACAAACTGTATGGGTGGCTGATAATCTGAGACAGACGGCTGCCTTTATTAGAGAATCCGAAATCCCAATCTAGTGAGAACGCAGAAGACAAACTGTATGGGGTGGCTGATAATCTGAGACAGACGGCTGCCTTTATTAGAGAATCGAAATCCCAATCTAGTGAGAACGCAGAAGAAAACTGATGGGGATGGCCGAAACTACGACGGTGTTTATTAGAGATCGGCATCAACTAGTGGAAGCAGAAATCAAACTGTATCTTGAACTGACCAGTATCAGCTTAGTATTAGAGATCCACTTACATCTAGTGACAAGACAAACTGTATCGTAGCTGATAATCTGAGGCAGACGCTGTCTTATTAGAGAATCCGAAATCCCAATCTAGTGAGAACGCAGAAGACAAACTGTATGGCGTGGCTGATAATCTGAGGCAGACGGTGCTTTATTAGAATCAAATCCCAATCTGTGAGAACGCAGAAGACAAACTGTATGGCGTGGCTGATAATCTGAGCAGACGGCTGCCTTTATTAGAGAATCAAATCCCAATCTAGTGAGAACGCAGAAGACAAACTGTATGGGGTGGCTGATAATCTGAGACAGACGGCTGCCTTTATTAGAGAATCAAAAATCCCAATCTAGTGAGAACCAGAAGATGAAGAAGAAAACAATTTTATTTGATACTGTTCATCATTGTTTACGTTCATCTCAGTCTACGTTTGTTCTTCTTTTCATATCATTCAACCGATCTTTTGTTAGCATTGGTTTTTGTTACTGAAGTGACCAGGAAGGTAGATCCACGTAGAGGCTGGAAACCTCTATAGACAACATTCACGAATACCGCAACCTGCCATTCTGGATATTTCAAAGTATTGACTGAGAATCAGAAACAACAACCGCCCCAGTAAACGGATTACAAGAGTCATCTTCTTCTTCTTTCGTTCGTTCATTACGACCAATTTTAATCACTCTTTGTGATATGTTTGATCTTTGCCAAGAACGTGTATACGTTACACATTGGTTTGGTAGGCCTCTAAACGCATAAACTTCTACACGCTTAGGACACGTGCATCCGATTTCAGCCAAACCTCCTTAATCGCATTTTACGACATGCGTGGCAGGTAACAGTGGTTCTATTCCTTACACCCAAATTTGCGTCCGGTAACGTTCGGGCGAAGAGAGCCAATGGATGGCAGTATTAACGGATGGTCAATCTCCATTCTCATACTGAAAGTATTTGTCTGGTATATTTCATTTGGCCCTGCAATGACCCTGCCATGCATGCTAGCTAAGAAACCCCAGCCTGACTTCTCACCGCAATGCACAGACCCATCGGTATAAACAACATCATCATTATCATTTGCATTATCTTCTATCTTTTATTTTTTAAATTTTCTCCAAACCTGTTTTGCCTCACAGCGTCAGGATAAGAAATTTCTAGAACGAGCCTTTATGTGCGCTTCATAAATAGTGTCTTTCGTCGCCTCTGTTATCTCTGATGTCTACCTTTTGCGTGGCCAGTCTTTTACAGAACATCGGGAAAGAAGGCAAGAGGAAGACCACGGAAAAGATGGTTAGATGGCGTGGCAGCATCCTGTGAAAGAGCAAAGATAACAATCACACAAGCCACCAGAACAGCGCAAGACAAAAACAGAAAACCACGACACTGGGCAACAACCCGGTAGCAGTGTGACGACAAAAGAAGAAGAAGAAGAAGAAGTCTTTTGCTTTGTATCCATTGTATCGGAGTAACATTGCTCTTTGATGCGCACTGTCTGTTGGTAATCTGCTTGTGTGGCCGAACCATTTAATTTGTTGTTTCTTGATGAAGTCTAGTACTGATGTTGTACCCACTTTTTCCTGATGTCTTCATTTCTCAACCGATCTCTTCTTGTTACTCCCAGCATTCTGTGTAGATAATCCATCTCTGTCGTGTTTCAAATCTCTACATTCTCTTCCAAGAGTAATGATAACGTCGCGATAGGTTGGCCATGCTAACATCTGTTTGTTGTGTTTTTTTAGCAAGCACCATAACTAAAGTTGATAGACATACTAGTGAGAGAAAGTGAAAAGAAAGGATTAAGCATGAATATAAAGAAAACAGAGGTTATGGTTGTCTCCAAGAAACAAGAAACACCAACATGCAATATCAAAATAAATAACACAACACTGAAACAAGTCCATCGATTCAAGTATCTGGGAACATTCCTAACATCAGATGGAAGATGTACAACAGAGATTAGGAGTAAAATAGCTCAAACGAAAGCAGCTTTTATGAAAATGAAGAACACACTATGCGTGAACTCACTACCAATGACACTGCGAAAACGAGTACTCCAATGCTATATTGAACCAAATCTTATGTATGGCAGCGAATCATGGACACTGAACAAACAATCAATACGATCATTGGAAGCCACAGAGATGTGGTTTTACAGAAGAATGTTGAGAATTCCATGGACAGCAAAGAAAACAAACGTGGAGGTTTTAAATCAGGCCTGCACACAAAGAAACCTTATCAAAAGAATAAGAATCCGACAATCAAGGTTCTTCGGGCATATAATGCGAAGAGAAGGTTTAGAACATTTGGTGACTACAGGTAAAATTCAGGAAGGAGAGATCGTGAAAGACAGAGGGAGAAGATGTTGGATGGCCTGACATCATGGTTCGACAAAATATCGACGTCAGAACTGATTACATGCACCAAGCAAAGAGAGTTGTGGAGAGACATGATCGCCTACGCCGGCAGGCATGGCACTTGATTGATTGATAACTAAAAGGTTTGCTAATTCGCGCAGTTGCGTTTAACCGATTTCCATTTAACCGGATTCGAATGTACTTTCCACAAATACGAAACTATGCCTATTCAAACTAAACCAATGCTGTTGCATATTGGTAAGAAAGTCACTGTTTCAGCGCGTGCGAGTTCGCACGTGCGCAGGGTATATTTAAATAAACATTAGTGGCTATGTTTACAATGTAGTTTTAGATAGGTCGTGAATGAGCGCGTCACAGAAGTGAAACTTAAGGACCCGTTTTCATTCCATGGGGTTTAATGGTTTAAGGGAAGTGGGGGTGTCTCTGTTCCGTAGAGGTTAGATGCTCGCCTCTGGTTCCAATGGTACTCGGTTCGTTACCTTGAGCGCCCGTGTGGTGTCGGTGCCCACAAGGTAAGCAAAGAATAGTACCACTTCGACCTACAAGACATATCGTGAGAGTCGACAGACATAGGAGCTATGGAAGCTACCTTAGTAAATAAAAAGCATCACAGAAATCGGATGTGCTGGCTTATTTGTAGGCGCATAACTGACACAACGTACAATCGCTCTTAGACTCAGATCACATATAAATCACAAAGAGGGGTTAACAAGTAGTCGATATGGAGCGTTTGAACAAGAAGAAGAAAGCCCCTCGGGAGTCCAGATATCCCTGATCTCAGTGTAGGTGAGATTGAGTTCCTAGTCATATCGGAGATGGACGATAAAACTTAGGTCCCGTGTTCAAGTTCAGCACATAAAAGAACTGTTGGCAGTTCAAAATCGAGACGAACAGGCTGGAAAGTCGCTACCTGGCAAACTTTATTAGAAAACATAAAATTTCTTCAAAATATCTTTGCTATCATCAAATTACATCAGGGACTATCGCCGGTGCTACAGAGTTCGTGCCCTGTAGCTGAGATCATCACGTGTAAGAAAGAGATCGGAGCACATATGGTTACTCGGAAGTGCAATGATGATGGTCCTATCAATCAGTCAATCAATCAGTCTTGGTATTGTCTATCCATCTTTTTCTTGGTCTACCCTTGCCTCTAGTGCCTGTTCTCTTTTTGGGTCTAGTCTTGTGTCTACTAATATTGATTTCTCAATATCTTGTGGAATCTTGAATCCAGTTTTAAATATATAGAAGTCAATTTTGTTCCAGGAATTGATTGAGTGATTGATTGAGTGATTGATTGATTGCGTGACTGATTAATTGTGTGATTGATTGATTAAGTGATTTATCGGTTGAGTGATTTATTGATTGGTTGAGTGAGTGATTGGTTGATTGATTATGTAAGTGATTGACTGATTCATTGATATTGTCATTGATAGATTGATTTATTGAGTGATTCATTGAGTGATTGATTTATTGAGTGATCAATTTATTGAGTGATTCATTGAGTGATTGATTTATTGAGTGATCAATTTATTGAGTGATTCATTGAGTGATTGATGTATTGAGTGATCAATTTATTGAGTGATTCATTGAGTGATTGATTTATTGAGTGATCAATTTATTGAGTGATTCATTGAGTGATTGATTTATTGAGTGATCAATTTATTGAGTGATTCATTGAGTGATTATTTATTGAGAGATCAATGTATTGAGTGATTGATTGATTGCGTGACTGATTGATTGTGTTATTGATTGATTAAGTGATTGATTGGTTGAGTGAGTGATTGGTTGATTGAATATATGAGTGATTCATTGAGTAATTGATTGAATGATTGATTTTGTGATTGATCGATTAATTAATTGATTGATTGGTTGCGTGGAAGATTGATTGATTAGTGATTTATTTATTGAGTGAGTGAGTGATTGATTGATAGGTTTATTGATTGATATGACCAACATCATTGTACTTACACTTCATTGAGTAATCATTTGAGTACTACAATGCACGAACTCCGTAGCATCGGCGAGGACTCTTGTGTAATTATTAAGATGGTGAAGATATTTTGTAGGAATTTTATTTTTAATTTTTTTCCTAACGAATTTTTCGTAGGCAGCAGTTTTACGGATTGATCTTTCACGTGTTTAAATTGAACACGGGACCTACGTTTTATCGTCCGTCTCCGATAGGACTAGGAACTCGATCTCACCTACACTGAAATCAGGGAATTCTGGAAAAATATCAAGATGTCTCCACTATGGAGCGAACCTGGTACCTTTGGCACGAAAGACGAGCACGTAGCCTCTACGCCACAGAGACAGGTGAGAACAGGAAGACAGGTGAAAATGGTTGGAGAGAGGTTACAGGTAAGCAGATTAGAATCTGAGTGCGTTTATATTTCATTTTTGTCAGCTTTCTTTATTTTATACGTATTTTTTATCATCATCATCATCGCCATCATCATCATCATCATCATCATCATCATCATCGTCATCATCATCATCATCATCGTCATCCTCATCATCATCATCATCATATCATCATCATCATCATCATCATCATCATCATCATCATCATCGCATCATCTATCATCATCATCATCATCATCATCATCGCCATCATCATCATCATCATCGTCATCGTTCATCATCTCTCATCATCATCATCTCACCTTGGCTGAAATCGATCATTATCATAAACATGTGAGTCTATGCTTTAGCTCAAACCAATGTGCAACGTATCACGTTCTTGGCAAGATCAAACATATCACAAAAGTGATTAAATTGGTCAAAGAACGAACGCAAGAAAAAATCATCATTACCATCATCGCCATCATATCAGCATCATCATCATTATCATCATCCTCATCATACTCCTCATCATCATCATCATCATCAGCATCATCATCATCATCTATCATCATCTCATCGCATCATCATCATCAGCATCATCATCATCATTATAATCATCGTCATCGCCATCATTATATCAATCATCATCATCAGCATCATCATTATAATCATCATTTTATTATTAACATCATCATCATCATCATCATGACGCTTTGCGCATAATTTTAGACAGATGGTGTATCATTTTTGAGGAGAGGGGCAGAGGATATAGGGAAACCCAGTGCAGTTAAGTCAGTCTTTCGTCTGTTGAGCCCCTTCCTTTATAGTAAGCACAACACCCCATGAACAGGCAAAAACAAACAAACGGTTTAATTGCGAAAGATATGCTTCATCAGCTGGAGTTTTTTTCATCTGTCTCGGCCTCTCTTCAAAAGAACGCCTCCTGCCGAAAGTGCTATACAAAAGCTCGTAATCCGCAGCTTCGGCAACAACTATATAGGACTTCTTCTTCTGCGTTCTCACTAGATTGGGATTTCGATTCTCTAATAAAGGCAGCCGTCTGCCTCAGATTATCAGCCACGTCATACAGTTTGTCTTGGACGCTAGTGTAAGTGGACCACCTCTTTCTTCTCAAGTCTGCATACTGGGGCAGTTCTGTAGGATATAATTCCTATGATTTCTGCTTCCCCGTTTGTGTCGACCTCTTCCGGCAGTAAGTTTTGGCCACCCTCGTGATGGTAGGTCTGACATTCTTACTACATGGCTAAATCTCCGAGGCAGATTGCGACCGTAGAATCCGTTATCCCATTCCTCATTGTGAGGGTCGTTGCACCATGTTATGCGCCTTACAGTCTGGTGCATCCGTTTTCTGCAAGCATTTGTTTCGGGTTAGCATTCCCTAGCGGACACGTGCATCCGATTTCAACCTAACCTCATTAGTCGCCTCTTACGACATGCGTAGCAAGTAACAATGGTTCTATTCTTTACACCCCATATTTGGGCCCCGGTAATCACTCGGTAACCACTCGGTAACCACTCGGTAACCACTCGGTAACCACTCGGGCGTACAGAACCTCTGACAAATGTCGTTCGTGGGCAATACGACGATGTCAGGATTCGAATCAACGACTTCGGAAACTCAAGACAATTGATTAACAGCTTAACCACAGTTACCACCGATAGGTGTCTTTTTTTTTTTTTTTTTTCAGATCCAGAAGCACTTGAGCTTATTAGCTCTTCGGCTCGGTGCCATGGATATCGTAACCCTTCGGTTCGGTGCCACGAACACCGTAAATCTGGGAATCTGTGGCTTTTTCTGCCATCCCGCGGAATTGAACCCGCACACACAGAGGGATAGTCACCCGTAGTCCAACGCGCTACGAACACGCTGGGCAGACGGGCCCGATAGGTGTCTAGTAACCGGGAATACCCATGTTCTTGGTGATTCTTCTTCTTCTTCTTCAAATACTCCATATCGACCACTTGTTAACCATTCTTTGTAATTTGTTTGTAATCTCAGACTAAGATCGATTGTACGTCATGCCAGTTATGTGCCTAGAAGTAGGCCAGCACATCCAATTTATGCGATGCTTTTTATTTACTAGGTCGCTTCCTAGGCCCCTACCTTTTTTTTTTAAGAACCCTTTCATACCTCGTAGTATATAGGTCAATACAGTGTTAGGCCTGTATTTTTCATTGACCGTCGGCACACGATGGGTTATGTGGTCAGCATCACGCCGGCCGCCTTTACTTTCCCAGAGCATGTCTGGTACCCAGTTGAGGCTGGATCAACCTGAGAGCCGTCGCGGTCGGGAAAAATTCCACGCGCATTGCGGAGCTGAACCCAGACCACCAGCCATGCGAAGCGAGTTCACTAACAACTACGCTACAGCGGCTCTCTTGCCCCTACCTTAATCGCCTCTTACGACATTCCTTGTAGGTCACAGTGTTACTGTTAATTGCTCCCCTTGCGAGCCCCGGCGAATTGGAAAAAGAACAAAATCCATGTTATGTTTATGGTTTTACTTCCTGTTTGTATCGATACCACCACATTTCCTGCAACGGGCTGAAACGATTACTGCTTGATCAATTGCCAAAATAGAAGTTTCGTATTCGCATTGACCTGTTGCTGCGTGCGATTACTTTATAGAGACAAGTCGGTGGCGTACACTAACCAATTCGCCGTGTGAACCGTAATACTGGCTTACAGTATATTTTAAGATGACGCGAAGCCGATGTACAGAATTATTTAGTTTACATTACAATATAAATGTAGAAGTTCAGTGGAGAGAGAGAGAGAGCTAAGGAAGAGACGCTGGCGATGAAGAGGACACACATTGAGAAGACTGACGCCCGCCTGCCCAGCGTGTTCGTAGCGCGTTGGACTGCGGGTGACTAGTCCTCTGTGTGTGGGAGTTCAATTCCGCGGACTGGCAGAAAAACCACAGGTTCCCCAGATTCACGGTGTTCCTGGCACCGAACCGAAGGGTTGCGATGTCCATGGCACCGAGCCGAAGAGCTGAAAAGCTCAAGCGATTCTCGATCGAAAAATAAGAAAAGAAAAAAAAAGAAGACTGACCAGAAGCAATGCAAGACAGGCCCTGTTTTCGAACCCGCAGGGAAAGAGGAGTAAGGGAAGTCGTAGACATACCTTAAGAAGGGAGATGGAGACTGATATTTAAAGGATAGATAAAACATGAAAGAATTGAAGGAATGGTAGGAGAAAGGAAGAGCTGAAGAAGTTTGTTGAAGACCTGTGCTCCGTTAGGCCAGGATGAAAAAGCTGAAGGATTGACTTCATTGCACCGGGTTTTACCCATACAGCTCGGTCCTCTCCGCAGAAATGGCACGCCAGCTGCCGAGAGTATTGCACAAAGCACGAACTCCACAGTTCCAGCAACAATCCTAGGGGTCTCTGGAAAAAAAACTGCACTCGTGAACAGAACGGTGCGAATTCAACCTACGACCTTTAACTCATAAGGCAACGGTTTAACCACTCAGCCACAGAGGAGTTGAAAGGTGAAGGAAGAAGAAAGAAGAAGAAGAATATAAATGCGCCCGGTGTTAAAGACAAAATACGAATTGAACGGGTTAAGAGATCTGAGAGATATTTCTCAAGAAAAATCCGCCCTCCACCACAAATTAATGAGTAAATCATTTAGTGAAGAAATAGCTAGATTCCTAACACTGAAGCGTACTTTAGTTTTCATTATTTATTTCCCCCTGCCTCTGTTGATATAATTTGACTATCCATAGCTTAATCGTTGTGATCTCTGTAGTTAAGTGGCTAGACTTTTTCCTTGGGATCCGCACCGGTCGTGGGTTCGAATCCGGACAAAGCCATTCTGTACACGAGTGCAGTTTATTTTTGTCCAGAGACCCCTAGGATTGTTGACGGAGTTTGTGTTTTGTGCAATTTTTGTGGAGAGGGACAGTCATACCGGGTAAAACTAGGTGCAATGAAGTCAATCCTTCGGCAAGTAACCATATTCGGGTCCCGTTTGACGCACAAGGCTTCCGCAAGAGACTACCACTGCTGCCATTCTACACCGATTCTACCAAATGTTTCCAGATAGATATAGAGATATAGGGGATATACAGGGTGTTCAACTTAAAAGCAGCCTGGAATGGAGCTAATCTGGCATATATGTATGGAAATGAGAAGGTTCAGTTATGACGTAGTATAGGTCAAGGTTGTGTGATGGTGTGTAATTGTAGTGTCGGAAGGGGCGATGAACAAATGTGACGTAGGACGAGCTAGTCAGAACCGGTTTAAATAGTAAATAAACAAAACGCGATAGGTTATCTGGCAACTTTCGATTTGTCAATGGGGCTGCAATTATCTTGAACACCCTGTATATATTAGATAGATAAATAGATAGATAGATAGATAGATAGATATAGATAGATAGATAGATAGATAGATAGATAGATAGATAGATAGATAGATAGATAGATAGATAGATAGATAGATAGATGAGATAGATAGATAGATGATATGAATAGATAGATAGATAGTAGAAAGATAGATAGATAGATAGATAGATAGATAGTAGATAGATAGATGAGATAGAAGATAGATATAGATATGATAGATAGATTATTAGTGATAGATCAATTTGCAACAAACAAGGACTACGTTTTATCGTCCATCTCCGATATGACTAGGAACTCAATCTCACTTACACTGAGATCAGGGATATCTGGACTCCCCGAGGGAGCTTTCTTCTTCTTCTTCAAACGCTCCATATCGACCACTTGTCAACCACTCTGTGTGATTTGTATGTGATCTGAGCATAAGAGCGATTGTACGTTGTGTCAGTTATGTGCCTACAAGTAGGCCAGCACATCAGATTTCTGCGACGCTTTTTATTTACTATGTCGTGCCAGGTTTTTATTACCTATGGTAGCCCGCCTGCCCATTGTTTTTGTAGCGCTTTGGATGACATGTGACAAACCCTCTGTGAGTGCGGTTCAATTCCGCGGACTGGCAGAAAAGCCACAGGTTCTCCAGATTTACGGTGTTCGTGGCACCGAACCGAAGAGTTACGATGTTCATAGCACCGAACCGAAGAGTTACGATGTCCATGGCACCGAGCCGAAGAGTTACGATGTCCATGGCACCGAGCCGAAGAGCTGAAAGCTCAAGTGCTTCTGGATCGAAAAACACATAAACACACAAAAACCAAATACAATAGTAGTTTCCCCTAGATCCTCTGTTGTCGCCTTTACAACATGCCTTGTAGCTCGCAGTGGTGCTATTCTTTGCTTCCTTGCGTGCCCTTCATCATACGGGCGAGAGGAGAGACACAGGAACATAGGTACGAAATGTAGTAAGAAACGAAACTTAAGAAACGAATATAGATAAATAACACAGACAAAATGAGATAGACAGACGAAACTATAGACTACCTCAGCATGAGACAGACATATAAATCATAAATCTATCACCGAACCGACAGATCGTCGAATCGACAGACATATCAAGGTTTCAGAAAGGTTCGGCCATATTACTTTGGCAAGTAAGTTTATCTATGGTGTTCCGTTTTACCCAAAATTCACCAAAAAAGAATTTTTTGTTGAACAAAACTAAATAAATAGACTTCAGTCGTTTGATCTGGCTGGAATTGCTCAAATTAAGTTATGTTTTTGGCTTCCTTTGCCAGGACGGAAATAGGAAGCTGGAAATTGTGTTAGGAAGTGGGAGTATTTTAAAAAGCACCGGAAGCTGGGGGCGCTGTATGTCTGCACGGAAGAGACCGGATGCTGGTGAGTCGGTGTTATGAGGTGGTGAGGCTGTTAGGGTGGTGTTTTGAAGTTTGGTGTCGGCAGGATTGGTACTGGGATTCTTAACCGCTTCTCTGAAGTTGGGATGTGGTTGTTGGGTTATGGTTGTGTGGGTGTAGGATTGGTTGCAAGGTAGTGTGTGGGTGTTTGATGGTGTTGTTGAGGAAGGGGTGGATGTGAGGTGGTCTATTGAAGTAGATTTATGATTGCTTGATTGATTGATTTGATAAGACAATCATCATTGCACTTTGGTGAGTAACCATGTGTGATTCGATCTCTCTCTCTCTCTTTTTTTTTACAAGGAAGATCTCAGTTGTAGTGCACGAACTCTGTAGCACCGGCGAGGGTCCTCGATGTAATTTTGAAGATGGTGAAGATATTTTTGAGTGAAGATTTATGCCTGTAGTTGTAGGGATGTTGTAATTGCGCTGTCTGATGTTGATATTGGATGATGATGATAGATGAAGGTAGTTTGTGTGTATAACGGTGCGGTTGGGGGAGAGGTTTTATATGAGGTGGTGTTCTGAAGTAGATTCTGAGGTGTTCTGAGGTGTTCTGAGGTGGTGTTCTGATGTTTGTGGTAGCCGGGATGTTGTATGTGCGCTATCTGTTGTGGATGTTGGGTTAGGATTGTGTTGGTGTTTGATGGTGTTGTTGTAGGGTTGAATGTGAGTGGTGTCCTGAAGTAGATTATGGTTGTAGTTGCCAGGATGTTGTATCTGCACTGTCTGATGTGGGTGTTGGATTATGGTTGTGTGTGTGTGTAGAATTGGGTACAAAGTAGTGTGTGGTTGTTTGATGGTGGTTGTGGAGCTGGATATAGGATATGTGGGTGTTAGATGGTGTGGTTGTGGGAGTTGGATGTAGGGTAGTGTGGGTGTTGAATGGTGTGGTTGTGAGAGTTGGATTAGGTAGTGTGGGTGTTCGATGGTGTGGTTGTGGGAGCTGGATATAGGATAGTGTGGGTGTTTGATGTTGTAGTTGTGGGAGTTGGATGTTGGGTAGTGTGGGTGTTTGTGTTTGTTATTGGTTCGATTCTGGAAGAGGTTTAAAATGTCCAAAGACGAAGGAGTATCTTCATTGTTTACCATTATCTCTAGTTCTCTTTGCAGGAATTGATCACCCCTGCGAGCTAATACAAAGCACGACTACTTAACTCCGGCAAGATCCTAACGGTATCTGGAAAAATGCACGAAAAGAACGGTGGGTCCGGATTCAACCATCAACTACGGTACGAAAGACAAGAGCGCAACCGCTTAACAGAGCCCCTCCTTAACCACAGAGACCCCTCACTTAACCACAGAGACCTCTCACTTAACCACAGAGACCTCTGATTAACCACAGAGACCCTCACTTAACCACAGAGACTCTCCTTAACCACAGAGACCTCTCGACTTAACCACAGAGACCTCTTAACCACAGAGACCTCTCACTTAACCACAGAGACCCTCACTTAGCCACGAGGACCCTCACTTAACCACGAGGACCTCTCATTAACCAGAGACCTTCATGTAACCAAGAGACCTCACTTAGACCAAGAGACCTCTCCTTAACCACAGAGACCCCTCACTTAACCACAGAGACCCTCACTTAACCACAGAGACCTCTCACTTAACCACAGAGACCCTCTTCCACAGAGACCCTCATTTAAACACAGAGACCCTCACTTAACAAGAGACCCTCACTTAACCACAGAGACCCTCACTTACACGAGACCCTCCTTAACCAAGAGACCTCTCACTTAACCACAGAGCCCTCACTTAACCAGAGACCTCTCATTAACAAGGCCTCATTAACCACAGAGACCTCACTTAACACAGAGACCTCTCACTTAACCACGAGACCCTAGGAATTTATCACAACAAAATGACATCGGACTGTTTATGTTTTAAAAAAATATAAATTTTTTTTTAAATTAATCCACAAACACTGTGTTACGTGACATTGATATCAGCATTGCATTTGTTGTTTTGCCCCAAGCACAGGGCGTCATAGACTAGAAAGAAACAGAGATAGAGGAGAGAGAGCGAAGGAGAGAGAAGTGCATAGGGACAGACATACAAGAATAAACAAGATGAACGCAACAGAATAAATAAGATAAACGAATATACAGAATAAGATAGAGATAGAGAGAGAGAGAGATAGAGAGAGAGATAGATAGAGAGATAGATAGAGAGAGATAGAGAGAGAGATAGAGATGAGATGAGATGAGTAGAAGAGATATAGAGAGAAAATAAGAGAGATAGAAAGAGAGATGAGGATAAGAGAGATTAAGATGAGAGATAGAGAGAAGAGAGAGATAGAGAGAGAGATAGAGATAGAGATAGATGAGTAGATAGAGATAGAGATAGAGAGATGAAGAGATAGAGAGATAGAAGAGAAGAGATGAGATGAGATAGTAGAGATAGAGAAGATGAGATATAGAGAGATAACGCAAGAAACCAAGACAGATAACAACCTCGATAACAACTTCAATTTAATCAACAAACTACTCTTTGCAGATAATCAGATTATACTTTACAACAATGAACACAAAAACTTAAAGCACATAAATACACTGCAAGCGACTGAGACAAAATATGACATGAAAATTAACACCTCCAAAACAGAAGTCATGACAATAGTTAGGTCAATGTCAAAAATATATACTGAATAAGTAAAATAAACAGACTCCAGAATTAAATATCTCAGGTATATTCACAGCAGATGGAAAGATGGACAGAGAATCGAGACTAGATGCCAGAAGGCAAATGCAGTGACATACCAACTGTCACCATTATTAAAACATCCAAGCATTAACATGGCAGTCAAGACGCAACTGATAAACTGATATTTATTCAACTCGTATCAGTCAAATGGCCTGACTAAGACACAAGAAGATGATAACTGTGAAATGAGATGTCACGAAACTGTCAACTTAAAGGAGATAGAGTGAGAAACGAAGAATATCAGAAGCATCGTTGTACTATACCATGCAACGTACATCGAGAAGCAAAGATTCAAGTGGTTCGGCCATTTAATGAGAATGGAACCACATTTACTACCATCACGTGCCTATAATCGACACTCAGGGCGCAGAGCACGAGGCAGGCCAAGAACAAGATGGATAGATAAATCTCAGAGTCCGCAGCATGGACTGAGCAACGTCAAGGCAAACACCTGGCCAAGATAGAAACTAACTTCCACGACGCTCATAAATGTGGTTAAGATAAGATAAGATAAGATAAGAGAGATAGAAGAGATAGAGAGATATATATAGAAATAGAGATAGATAGATAGAGAGAGATAGAGATAGAGATAGAGAGAGAGATAGAGATAGATAGAGATAGATAGAGAGATAGAGAGAGATAGAGAGAGAGAGATAGAGAGAGAGAGAGATGATAGAGATAGAGAGATAGAGATAGAGATAGAGAGAGATAGAGATAGAGATAGAGATGAGATAGATAGAGGAGAGATAGAGAGAGAGAGAGAGAGAGATAGATAGATGAGAGAGATTGAGATAGAGAGAGATGAGATAGATGAGAGAGATTGAGAGATGAGAAGAAGAGAGAGAGATAGAGATAGAGAGAGAGAGAGAGAAGAGAGAGAGAGAGCGGAAAGAAGTCAACATTGCGATACAAAGTGCCAAGAAAATGTCCATAAAGCGTAGATTTTAACAATTATAGTCTGTCCATTAATTCGTGAGCACGTTTGAAATTGATTTTCTCGAAAACTACCTGTTGGATCTCAGTGATTTTTGCATGCAGCCTTAGAATATCCATGACGCTAAAATAAAGCTAACCAGTAGTCCATAGATGCTACGGATTTTGAAACATCGGCGAATTCCTTTGATCTTTTATGACAATTGCAAATACGGGGCTCAAATTTTAGATTTTACAGTAATCCTTAGAATGTGTCCATGTCAATTCTATTCATAGGTGTATCTCCATATTAACTTGATAGGTCAAGTAATTAATTGTGTTGCCCTTTATGTGCAATCGTGAACTTGGATACAATATGCAACAGTTAGTCCTCCCTTCGGTCACCATTAGACCCCAGGTGTCTTAACTTCACCACAAATTGTATGATGGTAGACGCATTTGGATATGGAAATGTATACGTTGCTATTTCTCAGTCTGTAATCAAAATATGATTTGTATCATCCCGAATCTGACGATTCCATGAGGTTGATAATTGTTACTGGCTGGACAAATTGTAATCCATCTCGGTGCCAGTACTCGTCTTCCTCTCGGAGCACATGTTCAACACACTTCTTCCAGAACTGCATGTCTATCATTGAGAGGGACTCACGTGTCAGAACTTCAACATCACCATTTTAAACGTCCTGTTCTGTTCGGCAACTTGCCCTTTTACTTTAGCCCAGACCAGCTCTATCGGATTGAGGTGAGCATGATATGGAGGTAGTCGCAAAGACGTGTGCCTGTATTCCGCAATGATTTTGTCAATATGAAACACCTTTGTCTTATTTGTCATCCTCACCAGGTGCAACAACTCGGGTTTCAAATATGTATCATCGAAGCTGACATTTTCCCTTTGCAAGCCAAGTCCTAATTTGATCTTTTGTATTTGATGCAGTTGGTACTTTGTCTTCCGCTGATACTGCGTTGTGATAGGATGCATTATCCATTACCAAGCATGATGGTCTGTTTAGAATTGGAAGTAGATCTTTCTCCATCCAGTGCCTGAAAATATGTCCATTCATTTCTGTGTGTAGTCCCTACCGTCGGTACTTTTTGATTGGAAAATAAGTCTAGCGTCATGGACAAGACCTTCTTCACTGCTTCCTGCATGTGTTAGTATAATACGCTGGCCTTTGCTGCTTAGTATTTTCTTTTCTGTTCACCGTCTACTGATTGCCATTCTTTAGTATTGGTGTGGTGAGCATTGACCAAGGATTCGTCCAAATATACAATATCATAGCCTTGCCTCCGCCGCTCACGGATCTGCCTCAGGTATTTACTTGGGCAGCAATTAAATGTGTTTTTCACAAATAATATTCCTGCCGCCTATAGTTTTTCTGAAGGTGAAGCCGGCGCTCTTACAATTTTCCATAGAGTACTTTTAGAAATGTCTATGCTGCAATCTGATTGCAGTTTTAATTTCAGTTTCCTGAGAGTAACAAGTTGATTTGTCTCAAACATTTTCAAGAGCTCCGTCTTATGACATCTATGTCAAAGTCGTCAATTGTTCTTTTCCTTCCTTGCTTGACATTAGTGCACTTTGTGTCCTGTTTAATCCATCGGAAAAGGATTCTCTATTCAGACCAAGCGCCAGTTGCGTTCGTTTCTCAGGGTTATGAATATCGCAATATAGATGCCCTCTCTTAGATTCCCTACGGAAGTGTTGGTATAGTAAAACTGTAACCTTCTGCATTGTTATAAATGTGCACTTCAGACTCATTATGAATGTGATATCAATGTCAGTTTTGATAAGCCAACAAATATGATACAATAGCTTCATACAAATAGTGAGATACACCTATAACTATACAACGGTATCCCAATTATAACGTCATATGCTTTCTGCTTTCAAAGTCGACTGGGTTAGGTGCACTGGAATTCCCGTGAAATTGTTGTTTACTCACGATATTTCAATGTTACCATAATGTATTTTTAGAACAACGCGTCTGTGTACCGTAGATCTGTTACTATTGTGTACAATCCGGTGAGGTTGATTTTAATATAACCTGAAGAAGAAATATTTCAAATTACATCAAATTATTGGAAAAAAAATATTTATCTAGCGTCATGGATATTCTAAGGCTGCTTGCAAAAATCACTGAGATCCAACAGGTAGTTTTCGAGAAAATCAATTTCAAACGTGCTCACGAATTAATGGACAGACTTTTTTTTCATGTCCCTTACTATGTTGCTTTCTCTGATTTTTCACTCCAGATTTTCCACTCCAGATTTTCCACTTAAGATTTTCCACTTCAGATTATGGAATGCATGTCTCTTTCTCTCGCGATCCCAGAACGCCGGTCTGAAAAACTCTGTCTTGAGCAAGTTCTCCCGACTCTTCCAGCATTAAGTTCAATGTTTCTTTGATGTCCTGCTGCCACCTTTGTCTTGGTCGTCCCCTGTCTTGTACTCCAGGAACCTTTCTCTCCAAAATCACTGTGAGGTTTAACGTGGCCAAAATATACGGCCAAATCTCTGAGTTTCGTGCCAAAAAACGGCAAATCTCAGAAGTTGTCACAGTAAAACACTTGCAATTGACCATCAGTAAGATAAGAGATCACACAAACTTAGAGTTGTCACATCACCAGTGTTACCGGGCCCAAATATGGGTTAAAGAATAGAACCACTGTTACCTGCCACGCATGTAGTAAGAGGCGGCTAGGGAGGTTTGGCTGAAATCGGATACATGTTTCGCTAGGAATGCCAACCCGAAACAAATGCTTGCAGAAAACGGATGCACCAGGCTGTAAGGCGCATAACGTGGTGCAACGACACCGCACAATGAGGAATGGGATAACGGAGTCTACGGTTGCCAATCTGCCTCGGAGTTTAGCCACGCAGTAAGAATGTCAGACCTACCATCACGAGGGTGGCCAAAACTTACTGAGGAAAGAGGTCGGCACAAACGGGGAAGCAGAAATCATAGAAATTATATCCTACAGAACTGCCACCAGTATGCAGACTTAAGAAGAAAGTGAGGCCCACTTACACTAGCGTCCAAGACAAACTGTATGGCGTGGCTGATAATCTGAGGCAGATGGCTGCCTTTATTAGAGAGTCCGAAATCCCAATCTAGTGAGAACACAGAAGAAAAGTTGTCATAAAAGCACTGCCAATTGACCATCTGTAAAGACAAAAAAGGCCACGTATAATCATCTATATTTTCTGTGTGCGAACTTTGACAGTGTCTCTACTCAAGTCTATTCATAGACAGACTTCTAACTTTCTTGAAGTCTGTCTTCTGTATCCCTGTTCTATTACTGATTTCTATTGGATATTGGATACTAAACTGATGTCATTGCACTCCGGGCAGACCTATAGGTGCCCAGTCTCCCCCAACAGATATCGAAGAGTATACATACTGATGGTTCACGTGACTCGCTGATTAAACACACCTCTCACTCTGTCCCTCAGGCATCCAGTTCGACTTCTACAACAGGTAACTCCAAACTGCTTAAATCGCTGAATCGATTCAACATCTATTTTAGTATCCTCATCCAACAGACTGTCGCGAAGAGACCCAGAATTTCCCCTTATCCATCTTCAACTCCCCAACAATCGACGCTGTTGATGCAAGCCTGACCGCTCTCTCATTACCGTAAACACTCGCATGCCCAGGACAGTATATCCACGTAAGCCTCTGGAGGTTAGAAACTTCTATAGACGACATTCACTCATACCGGAACCTGCCTTTCTGGATCTTGTGAAGCATCGACTGAGAGTCTGATACAACAACGGCCTTAGTTTATTGATTTCTAACTTTTCCTCTAAGGCCTATCTGTGGCGTAGAGGTTACGTGTTCACACCTCGTTCCGAAGGTATTCGGTTCGCCCATGAAGTCATCGGCATATGTTTCCAGCGATCTCTAATCTCAGTGTAGGTGAGACTATGATCCTAGTTCAATAAACATGTAATCACAAAGTACTGTAGTTTTACAAATTACAAAAACAATGACAAAATACAGCAACGTTTCGACCAACAAGGCCTTTATCAAGCAAACGAACAACAGGAGGACAAATTTAAAAACACAAATGGACGACCAAATACAAATCAATGAATTCTAATGAAAATCTGGGAATAAAAACGAATAGCGAAATAAATGTAACACAAAAACACACATAAAAACTAGAAATAGAACGGAAAAGAAACAATGAAAATCTAGTAAATATATAACTTGAATACATGCAACATTACCCATATAGATTACAAAGCATGGGAAGAGAAAGTACTAAGAAGCATAGAATGTAATACGTTGAGCCCACGTGGTCGCAAGAGTACCATACAAAGAAATCAACCGATTCTCCAGAGCAAATCAACTGCGATCATCCGAGGAACATGATCGGATGGCTGTGACCTGGACATCGTGAGCTCCTAAATGCCAGTATCATTGAAATGGGTGGCTACAGGGGTCACAGAGCATTGGCGTATGTCCTAGTCCTATCAGAGACGGACGATAAAACGTGTTTCTTGTTCAAGTTGAGCGCGTAAAAGTACCCTTTGCAGTTCAAAATCGAGAAGAGCAAACTAAAAAGCCGCGTCCTGGGCTAAAATTTTATTAGATAAGTCGTCCTTGTGGTGCCAAGGCCCACAAGGGAAGCAAAGAATAGTACCACTGCGACATACAAGGCAGAGAAACAGAGAAACAAAGAGAGAGAGAGAGAGAGGCCGTGTGAGAGACAGACAGAGACAAGAGGCAATAGTGAGACAGAGAGGTCATGTGAGAGACAGACAGAGACGAGAGAGCCGTGGAGAGACAAAAGAGACAGAGAGAGAGAGGCCGTGTGAGAGACAGGAGACAGAGAGAGAGAGGCCGTGTGAGAGACAGACAGAGACAGAGAACAAAAAGTGAGACAGAGAGAGAGAGGCCGTGTGAGAAGACGAGACGAGAGAGAGAACAAAAAGTGAGACAGAGAGAGAGAGAGCCGTGTGAGAGACAGACAGAGACAGAGAGAGAGAACAAAAAGTGAGAGAGAGAGAGAGAACAAGAAAGAGAGACAGGCAGTGATAGAAAAAACAGAGAGACAGGGAGAAACCTAGAGAGGCAGAGAAAGAGACAGAGTGAGACAGAGAGAAAAACAGAGCGAAAGATATAGAGAGAGACAGAGAGAGAGAAAAACAGAGAAAGGGTCAGAGAGTGATAGAGTGAGCCAGAAAAACGTATAGTGAGAGTGAGGAAGGGAGAGATAGAGAGACAGCGGTAGGGACAGACATAGAAAGAAACAACGAGAGCCAAGCATGGAGAAAGAGAGACAGAGAGAGACATGTATAAAAAACAGAAAGAGACAGAGAGAGAGAGAGAAACAGACATATAGAGATGCAGAGAGAGAGAGAGAGAGAAACACAGAAAGAGAGATGGGTGGAAGGATTCAGAGTTGGAAACAGAAAGAAAAGAAGAATTAAGTATAAATGTTATTTATGAGTACTTAAAACTCAGCATGTGACGTTTGCACGCGCATATTCCTGTACAGGATAATGCGCGCGTTGTGGGTGGTCAACGCCCGGGATTAGCCTCCCACCACGACAGCAAAGACCTTCAAACGCTCTGAAAATGCTTCGAATACCACTCTGTATATTTGACACCCGCGCGTGCGTTGCCAGGGCTCGCAAGGGGAGCAAAGAATAGTAACACTGCGACCTACAAGGCATGTCGTAATAGACGACTGAGGTAGGGGTCTAGGGCAGCTACCTAGTAAATAAAAAGCGTCGTATTTCTCGCCCGAGTGGTTACCAGGGCCCAAATTTGGGGTGTAAAAATAGAACCACTGTTACCTGCCACGCATGTCGTAAGAGCCGATTAAGGAGGTTTTTCTGAAATCGGATGCACGTGCCCTAAACGTGTAAAAGTCTATGCGTTTAGGGGCCTACCAAACCAATGTGCAACGTATAAACACGTTCTTGGCAAAGATCAAACATATCACAAAGAGTGATTCAAATTGGTCGTAAAGAACGAACGCAAAGAAGAAGAAGAGTAACACTGCGACCTTCAAGGCATGTCGTAAGAGGTGATTGAGGTAGGGGCCTAGGAAAGCTACCTAGTAAATAAAAAGCGTCGTATAAATCGGATATTCTGGTCTACTTGTAGACGCTTTATCGTTCATGTATTACCGGGACTCGGAAGGGGAGCAAATAATAGTAACACTGCGATCTACAAGGCCTGTCGTAAGAAGCGACTGAGGTAGGGGTCTAGGAACCTACCCTAGTAAATAAAAAGCATAACAGAAATCGGATGTGCTAGCGTACTTGTAGGCGCATAACTGGCCCATTTTACAATCGCTCTTATGCTCAGATCATATACAAATCACAAAGAGTGGTTTAACAAGTGGTCGATATGAAGCGTAGGAAGAGAAAGAAGAAGAATATGTGACACAAAATATTTGAGGTAAATGTAAGATAGTTACTGGCAGAGGGGCCCGCTTTTTGAAGATTGATGTTCCAAATATTCAATGTACAAGTATTAGGACCTTTCGAAAAAAAAAAAAAAAATTACCCAACGCAGGGTTCGAACCTGTACTGGCCGACTACTATCTCGAATCAAGAATTGCTTGCACGATGCCAACAAGAGAATATGGGCACTATCATCCGAAGACGACGCTGGAGATGGATTGGACATGTGATGCGCATGGAGACTGGCTCCGACACGAAAACTGCACTGAGATGGACTCCAGAGGGTAGGCGAAAGCGTGGAAGACCCAAGATGACCTGGAGGAGAACGATAGAGCAAGAGCTGAAGGAAATGAATCATAGCTGGAACACAATACAGAGGAAGGCCATGAACAGGGAAGAATGGTGTACGTTTGTTGCTGCCCTAAACGCCAAAGGCGTAACAGGCTAAAGAGAGAGGAGGGTTCGAACCACTCATCCTTACGTCTTACGGCACGCATTGTCTAGCTTCGTAATACGAGCGTTCACTCGACGGAAGCTCCTAATACTTGTACGTAGACTGGCTGTTTATTGATCATATTCATTACATCAGCTGCTTCCCATGGGGTACTTTTTAAAAAACCTCCTTGTTCTCATCTTACAATAAACTTGAAGCTACTTTGAATCAGTGGCGGCACGTCATTAAGGGCCAGTGGGGCCGGTCCCACTAAAAATAATGTATAACGTATATTTATTATTTTATAAATTAAAATATAGCAACTAAAAACCACGATTTATCCGGAAAAAAATGTCTGACCCCACCAACAAAAATTATCACGAGCCGCCACTGAATGATGTATGTATGTTTGTTATATGGGTATACATGTGTGTATGTATGATATTGTCTATGTCTTAAATATTTACAAGCACAATAAGCTTATAGCATGTGTTTGTGCAAACACTACACGATCAAACCTTACCTGGTTATTCTGTGTCTAGCTACAAACGAAGCGGTTGTGAAAGACATTCCTCAGTGAAGCTATTTTTTGGAATTGATCGTTGGTTGCGTTCGTAAGAACGTTCGTATTGCGAGGCTAGGCAATGGGTGCCGTAAGACACAAGGGTAAGGCAATGGATACCGTAAAACACAAGGGTAAGTGGTTCAAATCCTGTGTTTGGTAAATTTTTTTTTTTAAGCTCTTAATACATCTACACGTCTTTTTCATCAAACGTTCCATATCGACCACTGTGTGATCTTTACGGGATCTGAGCCTAAGAGCGATTGTACGTTGTGCCAGTTATGCGCCCACAAGTAGGCCAGCACATCCGATTTCTGCGCTGCTTTTTATTTACTAGGGTACTATTCCTAGGGCCTACAACAGTCGCCTCTTACGACATGCATTGCCCGTCTGCCCTGCGTGTTCGTAGCGCGTTGGACTGCGGGTGACTAGTCCTCTGTGTGCGGGTTCAATTCCGCGGACTGGCAGAAAAAGCCACAGGTTACCCAGATTCACGGTGTCTATGGCACCGAGCCGAAGAGCTGAAAGATCAAGTGCTTATGGATCGGAAAAAAACGAAAAAAAAAAAAAAAGACATGCATTGTCGTAAATAAGCTTTTGGATGTGGAAAAACAGAAGAGTCGAGCGAATATCATTTTGAAAAAACATAAATAACTAAAGAAGTTCTTCAAAGAACTAGATGTGAAAATACAAACTGCTCAAAGACATATAAAGCTAGACCTCTTCTTCTTCAGCGATCTCTGGTCAAACGCATAGTTTATTGTGGACCATAAACTGGGCAGTCAACTTCAGGTCTGACAGGTTTCCTTCTTCAGCGATCTCTGGTCAAACGCATAGTTTATTGTGGACCACAAACTGGGCAGTCAACTTCAGGTCTGACAGGTTTCCTTCTTCAGCGATCTCTGGTCAAACGCATAGTTTATTGTGGACCATAAACTGGGCAGTCAACTTCAGGTCTGGCAGGTTTCCCCAAAGCTTAGTTTTCAGATTCACTAGATCGCCCGAGGGTACTTTGTCATTAGCCGGCCACAACTGACAGGAAGACCTATTTTTAGAAATTGTCGGAAAGTGTCATCTATTTTTAGATATTTTGTAAATAGTCGTGGACAGTCCACTTTGGGACCCAGGTAGGTCAAGCATTAGTATGTGGATACATATACAGTGATAACAACACAAATACAGCGAGGAAAGGAGGAACAATTATATTATAGGAAAAAAACACAGAAATTGCCTAACCCTAACCCTGCCACAAAATATAAAATCTTGCGATTGTTTGTTACTACTTAATTTTTTTTAAAGCCGAAAACGAAAGATTTTTCAACATGAAACCCCTAAAAACGCAAATGGAATAAACCGTGCAGACTGTTCGACCTTTGGAAATCACTGGACAATCCCCGACACGCCTACGGGATACCCGGGGTTTACCGGGAACTCGTTGTTCAGGTCTTTTTGCGGTCGGCTAATGACAAAGTACCGAGGTGACTGAGGAGGTTTGGTTGAAATCGGATGCACGTGTCCTAAATATGAAGAAGCCAACCTGCTGCCTTGCAGGACGGCTGGGGACAGCCAAAGGCTAATGGAGAGCGAACCTAGTAAACGCTGGCTGAATCCGAACACATCGCCGAAGGATAAGCACCAGAGCTGTAAATGGCGCTGAAGATGTGACGAAACCCACCCATGCTAAGGCTGCATGAATCAGGTTTCCACATGAATGAATTTATGGATTGATCTGGTACATCGGTCTAGGCGGTGATCGCGAGAGAGATCGAGATCCATTTTATGTGGCCATATATTGTTTCTCAGTTCACACAGGAGAAAAAGTCTTTCAAGACATGCTTCGGTGTCTGTTTCACCTGCCAACACTGGGAGACATATGCACCGTTTGGTTTTTTTTCCGATCCAGAAGCACTTGAGCTTTTCAGCTCTTCGGTTCAGTGCCATGGACATCGTAAATCTGGGGAATCTGTGGCTTTTCTGCCATCCCGTGGAATTGAACCCGCACACACAGAGGGATAGTCACCCGTAGCCCAACGCGCTACGAACACGCTGGGCAGACGGGCTCATCGTTTGGTTACAAAACAAAGGCAGTGTGTTTAAAGCTAATTTAGTTGGTGACAGTTGAGAGGTCTAATAGCCCAATGCCGAAGGATTCGCCCTTGCGGTGCCGGGGCCCGCAAGGGAAGCAAGAATAGTACCACTGCGACCTACAATGCATGTCGTAAGAGACGACTGATGTAGGTCCTAGGGATGCTACCCTAGTAAATAAAAAGCAGCGCAGAAAACGAATGTGCTGGCCTACTTGTAGGCGCATAACTGGCATAACGTACAATCGCTCTTAGACTCAGATCACATACAAATCACACAGAGTGGTTGACAAGTGGTCAATAGGGAGCGCTCGAAGAAGAAGAAGAAGTAGAATGATTATCTTAATTGCACCGGGTTTTACCACATATGGTCCTGTCCCACTCAACAGAAATGGCACAACACATGCTGAGCGTATTCCACAAAGCACGAACTCCGTAGCTCTGGTAAAAATTCCTAGGGGTCACTGGAAAAAAAGGCACACGCGAACAGAACGGCGCGGTCCAGATTTGAACTAGCGACTTTCCAACGTAAAACAAACCACTTAGTCCCAGAGATCCTGTGACAGTTGAGGGCAAGAGAGCAAGGGAAAGACAGTGTTGTAGTTGATAGAATAAAACATAACAAGATCTGAACATACAACATATAATGGCAGAGTATAACATTAGAAAAATGAATTGAGATCATCTTGGAAATTTGTTGCATTCAATTTTTGATGTGGAGACGGCGTATCCTCACGATAAAGAGGGTAATTCATCAATACTAGACTTCATCAAGAAACAACAAATTAAATGGTTCGGTCACGTAAGCAGATTACCATCAGACAGTGCACCCCAAAGAGCAATGCTGCTCCGATACAATGGATACAAAGCAAAAGGCCGGCCACGCAAAAGATGGACCTCAGAGATAACAGAGGCGACGAAAGAGAGTATCTACGAAGCGCATACTAGGGCCCGTTTTAGAAATCTCTTCCTGACCTGACGCTGTGAGGCATACAGGATTCGAGAAAGAAAGAAAGAAAGAGGGTAATTAATAACTAAATTCTTCTTCTTTGCTTTCGGTATCGTATGCTCTTCTAAACCATAGATTCCCAAACTTTTTCAGCCCACCGCCCACTTTGCAACGCCCACCCACCCACCCTCTCCATTATTACAGCTTGCCAACGCCCCCCTCCCCCATATATATATATATAACACACATGCTCTTTTTCACTTTGACATAGTAAACTGATATATATATTTCTGTCATACTTGGTCAATTTTCACACGATTATATGCATGAAATAGAAAATTTATGAAAAAATGGATGGTGTAAGACGGGCATGAGATGAATTAAAATGCAGAATTCACATTTTTAATGATTATTCAATCGCAAAATCACGAAAAAAACTCCTCCCAAGTACTTCTGTACCCACTATCGCCCCCCTGGAAGGCTTCAGCGCCCACTGGGGGACGGTACCATCCACTTTGGGAAATGCTGGTCTAAGCCATGAGATGGGTTGCCTCTATGAAGCTATATGTCAGTTGGAGTTATTCGAGAGTTTCCCTTAACTTGCTCTGTAACTTCGTTCATGAGGCCATGTTTCGTTTCGTTTGTGAATGTATAATGTTTCTGTCTGACATATACACTGCGCATTCTGAGCAGGTTTTATTCTGTGCATGTGATGGTTGAGCCTGCAATGATCTGTTCTTAGACGGACGATTGTTGTATGCTGTTTTTGTTTCTTCTGGGTTTGTTGCCTCCACAACTCTTCGTATTTAAAATAAATAAGGGAAGTTTAAATTTAAAAATTACTGGTCAAAGGGAAGTAACACGAATATTCATACGCTCTACAAGGTCGAAGCTGTAGTGTCCCTTGTAATTTAAAAATTGGTATAAATTCATGGTGCGATGTTTGCATTTCAAAATTGATGTCGTTTGTTCTATGATTTAATTTGTTTTATTGCAACAACGCAATATATACAATAAGAACAATAATGGAAAGGTCAAATAGAAATGAAGTTGAACTTGTACTATTGTTTCAGCTTATTCACCTTTCAACTCCCAACGGAGCACAGGTCTTCCACAAACTTCTTCCACCTCTTTCTCTCTCTTGCCATCCCTTCCAATTCTTGCCATATTTTACCTATCCTTTTAATATCAGCCTCCAGGTCTGTCTAGGCCTTCCCCTACTCCTCTTTCCTTGTAGGTTCCAAAACAGTGTCTGTCTTGCAATGCTTCCGGTCGGTCTTCTCAATGTATGTCCTATCCATCGCCAGCATCTCTTCCTTAGCTCTTTCTCCACTGGTATCTGCTTTGTTCTTTCTCTGAGTTCCTCGTTTGTAATCTTATCATACCATCTCAGTCCCTATATTCTATGTAAACATCCATTTATAAAGTTCTGCAGTTTTCTGATGGTTTCCTTTGTTGTCCTCCATGTTTTCGAGCCATAGAACAACACTGACTTCACATTTGATTGAAAGATTCTCAGCTTTGTGTTACCTATGTTTCATAGACTACTCAAAAGCTTTCGATAAAGTAAAACATAGAGAAATAATTCGGATGCTTGAAAGTATAAACATTGATGAGAAAGATCTGAGACTGATCAAGAATATGTACTGGCAACAAAGGCAGCTATAAGACTAGAGAATCAGAGTGGAATCTACCAGGAGATACAATTAGGAGTAAGACAAGGATGCGTACTCTCACCAGACCTGTTTAACCTATACAGTGAAAACATTATGCGACATATAGAAGAAAAGGCAGGAAAAACAGTTGGCGGACAAAATATGAACAATCTAAGATACGCTCGAGTCTCTCCCGAATGGTTACCAGGACCCAAATTTTGGGTGTAAAGAATAGAATCACTGTTACCTGCCATGCAATTCGTAAGAGGAGACTAAGGAGGTTTGGCTGAAATCGGATGCACATGTCCTAAACATGTAGGTCTATGCATTTAGGTGCCTACCAAACCAATCTGCAGCGTATGCATGTTCTTGGCAAAGATCAAATATATCACAAAGAGTGATTAAAATTGGTCGTAAAGAACGAACGCAAAGAAGAAGAAGAAGATTCGCTGATGACACAATTCTCATGGCTACAAATGAACAAGATCTACAAGACTTGATAGACATACTAGTGAGAGAAAGTGAAAAGAAAGGATTAAGCATGAATATAAAGAAAACAGAGGTAATGGTTGTCTCCAAGAAACAGGAAACACCAAAAATGTAATATCAAAATAAATAACACAACACTGAAACAAGTTCATTAATTCAAGTATCTTCTTCTTCTTCTTCGATCGTTCTAGGCCTGTTTAATCATTCTCATTGTGATATATAAACAGCCAAACGTCCGAACGTAATGTACGTGCACCAGCCTTCAGCACCTATTGGAGCCCAGTTGCTTATCCTTCGGTGGGGTGTTCGTTTTCAGCCAGCGTTTGATTTACTAGGGTGAGCTTTCCCTAGGGTACGATTAGCTTTGCCGTATTTTTGGCTTTGTGATCTACGCCGGGACAGTGAGTTACGCTGTTCATGCCCGTTCTGACTGAGAAATATTTCTCGGGGCTTGTAAGCTTATCCTCGGACGGCGTCTTACTCGTATAAGACACCGTGTAAAGTATCGGCCTTCGCCAATGTTCAGACCCGGACTTCCTGTCAGGTCCGTACATTGTCGGCCTTGCTTACCGTACATTTTGAGTCTGATCCGGAGAAGGAACATTCTCAGCCTTTTCTAGACGCGCATTGGTACGTGGCAATTTGCAATTAACGTCGAAAGCACTGGCATGGGGCCGAGTACAAACAATGTAGAGGGTCGTTTCAGTCGGCGCTATCAGCGTAACTGTGGATTTTCGCTCGCCGCCATCACCGCCCCAGTTATTCCGGGGATGTTAGTTACGACTGCAATCGAACATTGCCCGGTTGCCCCATGGCTGGCAGTCCGTATAATCACCAACCTCAGTTCTTCCGGGGATGTTAATTTTTAGTCGCACAGTACCTTGCACGGTTTTCCCAGGGCGGGTAGTTTCGTTATGCACTAAACGCAACTTGTTCTTTTGCGCTCGGCAAACCTTGCCCAGTACATGTGTCTGCACCAGGCTACCAATGCTAGGTCAGCTGCAATCTTCTCTCGCACCAACACGAGGGTAGACTTTTATTCGTTACGGTCCTGTCTTATTTATTCTTGCCGACGGGCTGGCAATGTTTGCCCCTCCTCAGGGCTTCGAGCTTCGCCCTACGTGGGCATACGTTTTGTCACTGGATGCACCTCTCATCCATGTCTGAGACGTTTCGTTGCTGTTTCTTTGCGTTCAGGGACTTGGGCAATATCTTGTTGGACATCGGTCAGGAGATTAGTGCATTTTGTTTGTATGTATCTTTATCGTGTTTCCGTACTTGCACTGCTACCACTACCAGTAGTTTTCTCTCCCCGATCCCTGCCCTCTTAGCCAGACCGGAACCATAGTCTGTTTCCAGGGTCACCGCGTGGAGGTTGGGGGCAGGGTCTTGGTAGCGCGCCCCTCGCTAACCCTGGCTCATGTTACCACCATGACCTCATGAGCCTTTGACCCCGGATCGTGTCATCTATTGAACCTCGACTGATTTAATGAGCCATTCGCGGTTTCACCGTGAGACAGTGTGAACTTAGACATGCATGGCTTAATCTTTGAGACAAGCATATGACTACTGGCAGGATCACCAGATAGCTGTCATGGACGAGACCGGACCGACAATGCTCGGGGTAGGTAGACAGCGCTCTGTGCAGAGCGGATCCCGACGTCCCCGGCGAAAATGCGAATTGAAGCGAAACGACCGAGCGCTCGCTTCCCACAGTTTTGCCGGCAAGACTTGCGCCTCGCCAAGCAAAGAACGACACCATGTTACTACCTGCGGACCCACAAGCTCGTTGCGAGAGCCGGGCCTTTTAACGAGACCACCGTCGAGCGTTTAAAATTTTAGACTGACTGCATCACACCGCGACCGAGAAACTCAGATATACGGACACACACACACACACCACCAATAAGACCGCGCGAGCGAGTCTTAATAGCAGACGCTACCTTGTCCCTTATTCGCTGGGAGCCTCGTTCGCGTGAAAAGCGAGGAGGCACGCGCAGCCGTTAGAGACTATGCACGCAATTGGTTATCGACACTGGGGAACCGCGTTCGCTGACTGGCTCGCCCGTCCGGTTATTTTCAAAACGGGGGGGCACAGTTTGCAGACGCACAACCCAGATAATTCAAGTATCTGACATTCCTAACATCAGATGGAAGATGTACAACAGAGATTAGAATAGCTCAAACGAAAGCAGCTTTTATGAAAATGAAAAACACAATATGCGTGAATTCACTACCAATGACACTGCGAAAACGAGTACTCCATTGCTATAATGAACCAATACTTATGTATGGCAGAAAATCATGGACAATGAATAAACAATCAATAAGATCATTGGAAGCCACAGAGATGTGATTTTATAGAAGAATACTGAAAATGTCATGGACAGCGAAGAAAAGAAATGATGAGGATTTCAAACAGGACTGCACACAAAGAAACATTATCAACAGAATAAAAATCATATCACATATTCCCAAAATTTTTCGTCATACCGCCCACTTTGCACGACATCAACTTTGTAACTCCTTCCCCTCGTTCTCATCATTATAACAATTTGCCAATGTCCCCCAATATATACATGCTCTACTTTCTCTTTGACATAGAAAATTGATATATGCTTCTGTCATACATGGTCAATTTTCAAATGATAATATAAGTGAAATAGAAAATTGATGAAAAAATGGATCGTGTAAGATGAATTAAAATTTTAAATGATTATGCAATAAAAAAAATCACTAAAATAATTTATTTACAAATATATTTTATTAATTTCTTCTTTAAGGAGCCCAACCCCTAATCGCCACCCAAATGCTTCTGAACCCACTAACGGCCCCCTCCTCCCCCCAAGAAGGCTTCAGCCCCGCTGGGGGCAGTACCCCCACTTTGGGAACTATGCTCTAGGCTCTTTCGGGAAATACAATGCGAAGAGGAGGTTTAGAACATATAATGACAACAGGTAAAAATTCAGGTAAGGAGAGATTGTGGAAGACAGCTGGAGAAGATGTTGGATGGTCTTCTTCTACTTCTTCTACAAACGCTTCATATCGAACGCTTGTTAAACCACTCTTTGTGATGTGTATGTGATCTGAGTCTAAGAACGATTGTACGTTGTGCCAGTTATGCGTCTACAAGTAGGTCAGCACATCGGATTTCTACGACGCTTTTTATTTACTAGGGTAGCTTCCTAAGGCCCCTACCTCAGTCGCCTCTTATGACATGCCTTGTAGGTCGAAGTTTTACTATTCTTTGCTTCTCTTGCGGTCCCTAGCAACGCAAGGGCAGTTGGATGCTCTGACATCGTGGTTCGACCAAAGATCGACGTCAGAACCGATTAATTACACCAAGTAACGACAGTTGTATAGAGACATGATCGCATACGCCTGGAGCATTACATTAATTGATTACTACATCTTTAATAGATTTCGTTAATTATTCCTCCATTTTTAAAAAATATAAATAAAATAAAATATATTAATATGAAAATAAAAACTGCTATTATGAATAATATACTTAAATATGTTTCTAAGTGAACAATTGCAAAGTATATTTAATAGAGATTTCATTGAGACATGAACCAATATCTTCTCCGCTGGATGATTACCCGATCTATAAACGACGCTATACAAGCAATGAATACAAGATTGAAGTACATCTCTGAGCACGCAAAATCAATAACAATTAAATAACAAAGACATTACTGCTAATTAGAGAAGACGACGATGGAAGAAGAAAAAGTGGTGGGAGAAGGCAGAATGGAATGTTTTGAGATGGGCTATTCAGTTTGTTGGGCGATGGATGCAGAGACATTTGTTAGGAGAATGTCGAGATAAATGGAGAGAAATTGAAAGAGGAAATGTTCTTTGAAAGATGAAATTTAAAATTGTAATACATATACTTCTATCTTTCTATCTGAACAATATCAATCAGAAAATTTGTATCTTTGTCCGTCTGTTTGTCTGTCTGAACTTCTGGCTATCTGTCTGTCTGTTTGTCTGTTCATTTGTCCGTCCGAACGTCTGGCTATCTGTCTGTCTGTAGAGTTATTTATGTCCATTGTTCTGTCCTCCCTCCCTCCCCATCCATCCCTCCACATCCTACTCCTCTCCTCACTCCCCTCCTCACCTCCTCCCTCCTGTGCTCCCTCCTGCTCCTGTCCTCCCCTGCCTCCTCCTCCACCTCCTCCTGTTCCTGCCTGCCTCCTCCCTCATCCTGTCTCCTCCTCCTACCTCCTCCTACCTACCTACCTACATACATACCTGTCTACCTACCTACCTACCTTCCTACCTAGCTACCTGTCTACCTGCCTGCCTGCCTGTCAGCCTGACTGCCTGCCTAACTGCCTACCTACATACCTATTTTATTGTTAATTTTTTAATAGAATAAATAAAAAAATATTTTCCATTTTCATTTTTTTTTTGGTAATTTATTTTGTTTGAATATTTTTTTAATTGTTTTTTTTTTTCTCATTTGTTTCCATTATTTTAGTTTTTACATGTTTTTTTCATTTTTCTATGTTTTTTTTTTGCGTTTTAAATTTGTTTATTTGTTCACTTTTATTTTTGTACATCTTTTTTTAATGTTTATATTTGTATTTTTTTAATTTTATTTTGTTATTTTAAAAAATTCATTTATTCTGTTATTCTTTATATCTTTTATTATGTTATTTATTCATTGTTCTACTTTTTTCTTCCTTCATATTATATCCTTTCGTCATTTTCATCTCAAAGTCTCTAAGTATATAAATCTAAATATCCCTTTAGTAAATTTCTCCAAACATTACAACAGATCTTGTCTAACAAGGGAGTATCTTTATTTTTGGTGTCTTTTTTTTTTTGTATACTTTTTTAAAAAAAAATGTGTTATAATTCTACTGCTAAATTTTGTGAGAAATGTTGTGTATATATATATATAAAAAAAAATTTCTTCTTAACAGTGTCTCTGTTTATTTATGTGTCCTACAGTCTGTGTTGTGTTCTGAAGAATGTTCCTTGTGTCCGACAGTCTGTGTGGCTTTCTGAAGAATGTTCCTTTTGTCGGAAACTGTTAATGATGTAGGATTTTATTCTCATGTTTAAGTAAATATATTCCTAACACACATGGTCTGAGTTTATACTGGAAGAAATGACGGAGAACTTCAAACCGAAAGTCACTATTAATATATTACATACCAAATGACGCAGCTTACGCAAGTATTTCTGTTTCATTTGACCATATGCCGCAGACTGTAGTATAGTTTATTTCGTTATTACATTAGCTCTTATTATATATATATAATTTTTCGTCTTTGAAAAATGAAAATTGTGACATATCCTTTACAGGACGCAGATTTCAACCACAGTAAACGAGTCATTGATTTTCTAGGCACTACTTATACGTTCATCATTTTTCTATTGTTTTCTGAACGGTGAGGTATATTTTTACCTTTCGTAAAAATTCAACTGAAACGAATTTCTTCCAAACTGCCTGCTGCGGAGTTTGAATCAGGTATGCTTGGGTTGTGAATCAATTCACTATCGATTAAGCTATCGACGCCCACCAAATGTCAGCTAGCGTAAGTTCTTTTTGTTCCATTTGACCATAAGCCGCAGACTGTAGTATAGTTTGTTTCATTATTACATTGGCTCTAACTAAAAGTTAATTGCATATCTTTTACAGGACTTAGCGAGCGAATCAACCCCAGCTTTTAACGCTGTTTGTGATTTTTCTAGACATTATTACGTTCAGTAGTTTGCCATTGCTTTCTGAACGGGTGGTGCCATCGTCCTTTGTAAAAATCCATGCGAAACAATTTGCAACCAAACTGTCCGCAGTTACATATATAAATATATATAATTTGTCATCTTTACAGATGGTCAGTTGGATGTTTCACTGTGACAACTTCTGAGCTTGCGCTTGTCTCTGTTGCTTTCATCTCATCCTTAAGTATCTTTTCCAAGAATTCTGCACCTTTATGTAATGTTGTTTTTCATACAGCTCTGTCACTAGCTAGTTTCCCCCATGTGACGGGACCGATTGAACAGTTCTTCATTGAGGCTTTGCAGAGCAATCCTTAAATCATCTGAGCAGTCGTCTTGGCTGCCTTGATGCTTTATGCCAGGGTTTCCCAAAGTGGGCGGTAGCGCCCCCAGTGGGTGCTGAAGCGTTTTAGGGGCGAAAGTGGGTTCAGAAGAGTTTGGGGGATATTCAGGCGATTAGGGGTTGTGGTTCCTTAAAGAAGAAATTAACAATAAATATTTGTAAATAAATTATTTTCGTGATTTTACGATTGAATAATAATTTAAAATTTGAATTTTGCATTTTAATTCATCTTATGTCCGTCTTACACGATCCATTTTAATTGTCTATTTCATGCATATAATCATTTGAAAATTGACCATGTATTACAGATATATATATATATCAATTTTCTATGTCAAAGAAAAAATAGAGTATGTATATATGTGGGAGGGGGGCGTTGACAAACTGTTATAATGTGGAGGGGGCGTTACAAAGTTTATGTGTGCAAAGTGGGCGGTGGGCCGAAACAGTTTGGGAATCTATGCTTTATATTAACGAGTGTGCCCGTCTGCCCAGCGTGTTCGTAGCGCGTTGGACTACGGGTGACTATCCCTCTGTGTGTGCGGGTTCAATTCCGCGGATGACAGAAAAAGCCACAGATTCCCAGATTTACGGTGTTCGTGGCACCGAACCGAAGAACTGAAAAGCTCAAGTGCTTCTGGATCGGAAAAAATATTAACGCGTGCTGATATACAGGGAGTCTTAATTATTTTTCCGCCTGAGTGGTTACCGGAACCCAAATTTGGGGTTAAAGAATAGAACAACTGTTACCTGCCGCTCATTTCGTAAGAGGCGACTAAGGAGTTTTGGGTGAAATAGGAGGCACGTGTCCTAAACATGTAGAAATCTATGCGTTTAGGGACCTACCAAACCAATGTGCAACGTATACACGTTCTTGGCAAAGATCAAACATATCATAAAGAGTGATTAAAATTGCTCGTAAAGAACGAACGCAAAGAAGAATTCTTCTTCTTCTTCTTCAGCGATCTCTGGTCATGTGCTTAATTTTACTGTGGACAACAAACTGGACAGTCAGCTTCAGGTCTGTCAGGTTTCCATAAAGTTTAGTTTTCAGGTCGACTGGGTGTGGCCACATGTCGCTTCTCAGCTCACACAGGAGAGGACAGTCTTGTAGGATATGTTATGGTGTCTGTTCTGCCTGCTGACACTGGCAGAGAGCTGTTTGACTTATTCTTAGTCTATATAAGTGTTTGTTGCACGTCTGTCCAGCGTGTTCGTAGCGCGTTGGACTACGGGTGACTAGCCCACTGTGTGTGCTTGTTAAATACCGCGGACTGGCAGAAAAGCTACAGGTTCCACAGATTCACGGTGTTCGTGGCACCGAACCGAAGGGTTACGATGTCCATGGCACCGAGCCGAAGAGTTGAAAGCTCAAGTGTTTCTGGATCTGAAAAAATAAAAAAATAAGTGTTTATTGAGTCTGCAGTGACCGGTATAATGAAACCGAAATATAATGACCGTAATGATTTATATGAATTCTTAATTTAATTAATTGTTTCACATTATGTTAGCTTGCTATACAAAACACAATTTATTTATTCCCAAAACTGCAGAGCGCTTTTCAAGTTTTGTTGAAAGCAAAACTTCAGGTCAATTTGTATATATCAACATGCAGAGAAAAGATGAGCGAAAATTAATTTAGTTACACAGTAGTAGTAGTTGTAGTAGTAGAAGTAGCTGTAGTAGTACCAGCAACAGCAGTAGTAGCAGTAATTGTAGTAGTACCAGCTGCAGCAGTAGCAGTAATAGTAGTAGCAGTAATAGTAGTAGCAGTAATTTTAGTAGTAACAGCAACAGCAGTAGTTGTAGTAGTACCAGCTGCAGCAGTAGCGGTAATTGTAGTAGTACCAGCTGCATCAGTAGCCGTAATAGTAGCAGCAGTAGCTGTAGTAGTACCAGCAGCAGCAGTAGCGATAATTGTAGTAGTACCATCAGCATCAGTAGCAGTAATTATAGTAGTACCATCACAGTCAGTAATGTGTAGATCAGCAGCTAGTGTAGTAGTAATCAGCAGCTAGCAGTAGTAGTCAGTAGTAGCAGCAGTAATAGTAGTCATAGTAGCAGTATAGCAATATTAGTGTAGCAGTTGCAATTTTGTAACGTTGTTGAAACATATGGAATTTGTCTATGAGTGGCTCGATTAAGGGCAGCTGGGCTCCACAAAAAATAAAGTGTAACGTGTATTTATTATCTAATAAATAAAAATAAAAATTTGCGTCTGGCCCCGCCAACAAAAGAAAACACGAGACGCCACTGACGTTTTGTATGTGCGCGTGTGCGTATACGTGTGTGTATTTATATGTATATGTACGTATGTGCGTGTACGCACTAAGAAATAACGCGAACAAAAGTCGGTCTGTAGACATTCTCAAAACTTTTTATTTGGTCTTTCCTGATTGGTAAACATACAGGATTGTGTACTCCCGTAGCTTCGTCTCATTACCCACATTAAAGAGCTTACTCATTCATCAAATACACATTCTTATTCCCATCAGACACCGACGTGTCCTCGGGAGAGTCTCATAGAGTTCAAACTTACAATGGACACCGGTGTAATCAAAGCTTACCTTTCTCCTCATTATCTTCTTTCTTATCTTTATCAATTTCTTATCTTTTTGTTAAAATCATTTTTATCTTTTTAAAAATCTTTTTATCTTTTTTAAATTTTGTTTAAATTTTTTTTTTTTTACCTTTTTTTTAATCTTTTTCTTCTCTTTCTCTTTGTATACATTTTCTTCTTTTCCTGCTTCAGTTTTTTTACTTTTCCTCTCTCATCGTCTACATCTTCTTTCTAGGTGGTCGTGACGTAGAGGTTAGCTTGCTCGCCTCTCGTGCCAAAGGTAACCGGTATATATTTTTACAGAGATCCTGATCTCAGTGTAGGTGAGATCGAGTTCCTAGTCCTGTCCGCGAAATGAAGTCTATCCTACGTCTTTGGACATTTTGGGACTACCCCGACTAGTCCGACTAGATAACACTACCGACTACCGACTAATACACTGATACCGACAATGACTACTGACTAACTATGACTACCGACTACACTGACTAACTCACTACCGACTACCGACTAATGACTACTGACTACCGACTAATGACTACCGACTAATGACTACCGACTACCGACTAATGACTACTGACTACCGACTACTCACTACCGACTAAAAAGTTAATTGTATATCCTTTACAGGACTTTGCGAATCAACCCCAGCTTTTAATGCTGTTTGTGATTTTTCTAGACATTATTACGTTCAGTAGTTTGCCATTGCTTTCTGAACGGTGGTGCCATCGTTCTTTTGTAAAAATCCACACGAAACAATTTGCAACCAAACTGTCCGCAGCGTGATTCGAACTCAGAACGTCGAGGTTAATAAACCGAGTTGCTATCCCCTAAGCCACAGAAGTCACATGTGCCACTACCGACTACTATCTCATATTTAATCCTTAAAGTGTATAAAATCCAATACCTTGCCGTTCATTAAAACCTATTCTTCTATTTGTCCAACTCCCTTCTGCCGACATGCTTCCAAAAAAACAGTACCAAACAGTGGCGGCTCGTCATTAGGGGCCAGTGGGGTCGGGCCCCACCAAAAATAAAGTGTAACGTGTATTTATTATTTTATACATTAAAATATATCCTCACAGCAGCGGCTCGTCATTAAGGGCCAGTGAAGTCGGGCCCCGCCAAAAATAATGTGTGACATGTATTTATTATTTTATAAATAAAAAAATAACAACCCAAATCCATGACTTTTCCAAAAATATGTGTCTGGCCCCACAAGCAAAAATGGTCACTAGCCGCCACTGGTACCAACAGAACAGAAATTTAATCTCATCTTTCAACATTTACAGCAGCACAGACACCAGCTTTAATCCCTCTCACTACAACTCCCGTTTGCTTCTTCTAAAGTCCTGTTTAGCTCCCCCCCACCCTAATTACGCTTGGTCATCGTTCGTTTCTTGCAGTATTTTTCTTAAAGATTTTACATGTGAGTTCTGGCAGCTATTGTTAGCATAGAAGATTACCAGTAGTTCTTTTGAAAACGAGTGATCGGGAGACTCACATTTTTGTTATCTAATATTTGATTATGTGCGAGTGTAATTAGCGCGTGAGGAATAGACCAGCGTTTCGCAAACTGGGATACGAGGTACTCACAGGGAGAGGATGGGGGTCCTCAAGCGCTTGGAGAAATATTATGGTCTTTGACATTTCAAACAGAAAAATACAATTCTTAAACAGTTTAAAACAGTGGTAAACTAGTTCTGCTGTGAAATCAAGGGACGAGGACCAGACCGGAGTCTAAATGTCTGACAGGACAAAATGAAAGATCATTTAAAGTTTCCCGCAGCCTGAGAAATTGGAGGTAGTTTTATTGTTGGTGTGGTGTAATAATAACTCTATCGCTAGAAGATTTTAATAAATAGAAACTATTGGGAGTCGGCGGCAGAAAAATGTATTTAAAAGGGGGTCTGCGTCAATGCAAAGTTTGAGAACCGATCACTCGAATAGATCATTCATTTATGTTATGCTAATGGAGAGCTCTGTTGGATTTATATATTTATCTCTTTATCTCTTTATATATTTATATCTTTATCTCTTTATATATTTATCTCTTTATATATTTATATCTTTATATATTTATCTCTTTATATATTTATCTTTTATATATTTATCTCTTTATATATTTATCTCTTTATATATTTTTTTTCTCTTTATATAGTTATCTCTTTATATATTTATCTCTTTATATATTTATCTCTTTATATATTTATCTCTTTATATATTTATCTCTATATATTTATCTCTTTATATATTTATCTATATAAGTGTCTTCTTCTTTGTATTCTTGTTCTATGCATCAACTTTCTTTATGATTTGCTTTCCTAATCTTCTATCTGTATTATTTATTTCATTAAAGTGTATACTATTTCTTATTTATTATGTTATACTATTTCTACAGGGTGTTCAAGATAATTGCAGCCCCATTGACAATTAGAAAGTTGCAAGGTACACCTTGAGTTGTGTATATTTACTATTTAAACCGGTTCTCACTAGCTCGTCCTACGTCACATTTGTTCATCGCCCCTTCCCGCACTACAATTACACACCGTCACACAACCTTGACCTATACTACGTCATAACTGAACCTTCTCATTTCCATTCATATGTCAGATTAGCTCCATTCACGGACTGCTTTTAAGTTGAACACTCTGTAGTATGAGGATGGAGGTTGAGGCCGTTACTGCTGCCCTCCATTGTATCTCTGGGACTTCATTTACTGGGGCCGTTTTTGTATCTGACTCTCAGTCGATGCTTTACAAGATCCAGAAGAGCAGGTTTCGGTATGAGTGGATGTCGTCTATAGAAGTTTCTAACCTCCAGCGGCTTACGTGGATATACTGTCCTGGGCATGCGGCTGTTTACGGTAATGAGAGAGCGGACAGGCTTGCATCAACAGCATCGATTGTTGGGGAGTTGAAGATGGATAAGGGGATATTCTTCGGTCTCTTCACGACTGTCTGTTGGATGAGGATACTAAAATAGATGTTGAATCGACCCAGTGATATAGGAAAAGAAAAGAGCACTAAATAGCCAAAGGCCGGTCACGTAAAAGATGGACCTCAGTGATAACAGAGGCAACGAAAGACACTGTTTATGAAGCGCACACAAAAGCTCGTTCTAGAAATCTCTTCTTACCCTGAAGCTGTGAGGCAAATCAGAACTGGAGAAGAGAAAGAAAGACATGACACAACTGCACCCTCCAGATGTCTCCTTTTTTCGATCCGACCCTGAAAATCAAAACAGGATTAGGGAATAGTAAAACAGGATTAGAGAATAGTAAAACAGGATTAGAGAATAGTAAAACAGGATTAGGGAATAGATAGATAAAAGTAGCCCTAATAAATTATACTAAAAAAAGACACTGTAACGAGTGCGAGAATTGGGAGTTAAGTTTGGAAATGCCAGACAATGTCATTTTCGTGGTAGAGAGAGAAGATATACTAATCAACTTCTCATGGGTACAAGTTTGGACATGCCAGACAGTATCGTCTTCGTGGTAGAGAGAGAAGGTATACTAATCAACTTCTCATGGTACAAGTTTGGACATGCCAGACAGTATCGTCTTCGTGGTAGAGGGAGAAGGTATACTAATCAACTTCTCATGGGTACAGTGAGCAAATGGACTTTAGGATGGCTGCTGCAGCGGAGGACAGACAACTCATGGAAAGCCCAATGTGTCATGACGTCAATCGCGTAACACAACATAACATAGCATAGCATAGCATAATATAACATAATATAACATAACATAATATAACATAACATAACATAACATATGACTAGGTTTGAGGTGGACAGTTCTTGTTCTTCATGTCGAGCCCCCAGGAAGTAGGTGTTCACCATTTTTTCCTTTAGTACGTGGAGGAGAGTACCCGACTTTCTTTCAGCCCCAGAAACCACTAACAGCTCTAGACGTGTAGTCCTATGCTTAGTGCTGTGGAGACTCCTAATCAGGTAGGGTCTATTGGTCATCACTGCAGTATTCTCCCATTTCTAAGGTGGACAGAACAAAACTAGATTAAATTGAGTGGAAACTGTTTGTATCTGCCTAATGTGCCCTGAAGACTGATGATGACGGTGGTGGTGATGATGATGGTGATGATGATGATGATGATGGTGGTGGTGATGATGATGATGTTGGTGTTGATGATGATGGTGGTGGTGATGATGATGATGATGGTGGTGGTGATGATGATGATGATGGTGATGATGATGATGGTGACGATGGTGATGATGTGATGAGATGGTGGTAATGGATGATGATGATGATGGTGGTGGTGATGATGATGATGATGGTGATGATGATGATGGTGACGATGGTGATGATGGTGATGATGATGGTGGTAATGGGGATGATGATGATGATGATGGTGATGATGATGATGATGATGGTAATGATGGTGATGATGATGATGATGATGGTGGTAATGGTGATGATGATGATGGTGATGATGATGATGGTGATGATGTGATGATGTGATGATGGATGATGATGGTGGTAATGGTGATGATGATGATGCTGATGATGGTGATGATGGTGATGAATGGTGAATGGTGATGATGATGATAATGATGAACGACAAAAACTCACTTAACAAGAACATAGAAATACGTTGAAGGCGTCGACGCATAAGTTCTAAAGCTGTTTACAAATATTTATTTGGTTGTCTCCCTTCCTCCATTCAAATACTTGTCTCTGTGTTCTGTTGAATCAATTAAATGCAAGTTCTATCTATATAGTGCATAGATTCCCAAACTTTTTCGGCCCATCGCCCACTTTGCACAACATAAACATTGTAACGCCCCACTCCACATTAAAACAGTTTACCAACGCCCTCCCATATATATGAAAATGAAAATCGTGGCATATCCCAAAGGACGTAGCCATCAACCACAGTAAACAAGTCGTTGATTTTCTAGGCACCACTTCCCATATATATACATGCTCTATTTTCTCTTGACATAGAAAATTGATATATATTTCTGTAATACATGGTCAATTTTCAAATGATTATATGCATGTAATAGACAATTGATGAAAAAATGGATCGTGTAAGACGGGCATAAGTTGAATTAAAATGCAGAATTCACATTTTAATGGATTATTCAATCGCAAAATCACGAGAATAATATATTTTTAAAATATTTATTGTTAATTTCTTTTTTAAAGAGCCTGGATCCTTAATCGTCTGAACATCCCCCCAAATCCGATAGAAGAAAACTAGTCACAACAGAGATAAAGTGTCTACGCAGAATGCTGGGTGTAACAAGAAGAGACCGGTTGAGAAATGAAGTCATCAGGAAAAAGGTGGGTACAACATCAGTACTAGACTTCATCAAGAAACAACAAATTAAATGGTTCGGTCACGTAAGCAGATTACCATCAGACAGTGCACCCCAAAGAGCAATGCTGCTCCGATACAATGGGTACAAAGCAAAAGGCCGGCCACGCAAAAGATGGACCTCAGAGATAACAGAGGCGACGAAAGAGACTATCTACGAAGCGCATACTAGGCCCGTTTTAGAAATCTCTTCCTAACCTGACGCTGTGAGGCATACAGGATTCGAGAAAGAAAGAAAGAATCCCCCAAATTATTCTGAACCCACTATCGCCCCCTAGAACGCTTCATCGCAAACTTGGGGGCGGTACTGCTCACTTTAGGAAACACTGGTATAGTACAGTGAAAGCTTCTCGTGCCTTCTGTATTTTATCCAATCTAGAACACACGAAAATGCGGATCAGTTATCAGTTATATGAGGACTATCATCATAGCACTCCGGACATGTCCATAGGTGCTCCGATCTCCGCCTCAGCAAATCCAGCAGCGTCCAGCGGCTCAACACGCCAGTTCGATGTTGATTAATCAATCTCTTTGCATATTTAGTATGACGTTCTTTTCGGGCTTCACAAATATTGACACCCATCTCTCTCAATCTGGTCAGCGAGTGGGATTCACAGCCCTGAAACTCCTCTGTTCGGAAGGATTCTCTCAATGCGTGAAGAATCTCATTTCGATCCATGTCAGCTCTATTCGGATATTTAACTCTAATGTTAAAGCAGTTCTGCTGTATGGGTCAGAAACATGGAGAACTACTAAAACAATAACGCATAAACTGCAAATATTCATCAACTGGTGTCTGCACAGAATAGAGAGACTAAGATGGTATGATTGGGTCAGAGATGAGAAACTTATGGCGAGAACAAGACAGATTCCAGTGAACGAACAGGTTAAAAAGACGCTGGCGCTGGATAGGACACACTGTGCGAAAAACCGAGGGAATATAACAAGAATGGTCATTTTCTGGAACCGCATTACTGCTGCATCATTTTCTGCCCGGTAAAATTCATCATTAACAAAAATTACTGCAAATAGTTTAACCACCTTCTAAATTACATTGGGATCATCATCATCATCACCATCATCATCATCATCATCATCATCATCATCATCATCACCACCCATCATCATCAATCATCAACATCATCATCAACATCATCACCATCACCATCACCATCATCATCATCATCACCATCATCATCATCAACATCAATATCATCATCATCATCATCATCATCATCATCATCATCATCATCAGTAATCATCAAATCATCATCAACATCATCACCTCACCATCACCATCATCATCATCATCACCATCATCCATCATCATCACCATCATCATCATCATCATCATCATCCTCATCATCACCATCATCATCATCATCATCATCACCATCATCATCATCATCACCATCATCACCATCACCATCACCATCATCATCATCATCACCATCATCACCATCATCATCACCATCATCATCATCATCATCACCTTCCTCATCATCATCATCATCATCATCATCATCACCATCATCATCATCACCATCATCATCATCATCCATCTTTACAATTAATCGTAGTCAGTGGCGGCTCGTTATTAAGGGCCAGAGGGGTCGGGCCCCACCAAAAATAATGTGTAACGTGTGTTTATTATTTAGTTAATAAAAATATAACCTTATCCAAAGAAATGATTTTCCCGAAATTTTGTGTTTGGCCCTAAAAACAAAAACGATCACGAGCAGTCACTGATCGTAGTAGTAGTAGTAGCAGTAGCAGTAGTAGTAGTAGTATTAGTAGTAGTAGTAGTATTAGTAGTAGTAGTAGTAATTATAGTAGTTGTATGCCCGCGTGCCCAGCGTGTTCGTAGCGCGTTGGACTACGGGTGACTAGTCCTCTGTAAGTGCGGGTTCAACTCCGCGGACTTGCAGAAAAGCTACAGGTTCCCCAGATTTACGGTGTTCGTGGCACCGAGCCGAAGGGCTGCGATGTCCATGACACCGAACCGAAGAGCTTTCAGCTCAAGTGCTTCTGAATCGGAAAGAAAAAAATAGTAGTTGTAGTAGCAGCAGAAGTAGTAGTAGTAGTAGTTGTAGTAATAGTAGTAGTTGTAGTAATAGTGATAGTAATAGTTGATGCTGTATTGAGTGATGTTCATAACTGGGTCCTCCGTTGAACGCGATTATTACTTTTATATAGATATTATATATTTACAAATACTTTATAAACTAGCTACATAGTCACCTCACGTCTCACAAATCGCCACATAGTCGCCACATAGTCCCAATATAGATGAGACAGCAGTAAAACTATGTAGAATGGCAAGAATCGTACATAGTTACAATCAAACATGAGCCACAAATACACAGCAACGTTTCGACGATGGAGGCCTTTATCAAGCAAACGATACAACAAAGTGACGATGTCACAGAACACTACATATAGACTTTGTTATTGTGATGTATGTATATTTCAAGTTACTATTTAAAAGTATATAATAGCTGTACTTATGTTTATATATTTTTTAATCGTTGTAATATCTTTGTCAAAGTCTATATTTAGTGTTCTGTGACATTCGTCACTTTTGTTGTATCGTTTGCTTGATAAAGGTCTTTTAGTCGAAATGTTGCTGTGTATTGTTTTTGTATTTCGTAAAACTACAGTACTTTGTTATTACGTGTTTCAATAGTCATATGTTCGCAACATACCGTCGTAATGCATAACTCCAGTCGTCAGTCGTCGCAAACTCGCCTAGTCGCCATATGTTCAACATCTCGTCGTATAATCGGCATAACTCTCCACATAGTCAGCTCACAGTCGTCGCAACTCACATAGTCGCCATAAATTCGCAACATACTCGTAACATAATCGGCACTGACTCGCTACATAGTCACCTCACAGTCGTCGCAAACTCGCCACATAGTCGCCATATATTCGCAACATACTCGTAACATAATCGGCATAGACTCGTACATAGTCACTCACAGTCGCCACAAACTCGCCACATATTCGCCACATATTCGCCCCATACTCGCCACATATCTTTGAATACTCCACTATCTTACAATATTGTTTTTCACATCCGCTAGCATATTCTATATGTTATAGCATACATCCACCAACCCGCAGTTTTTACCACAAGCTAGTTCCGACAAGCTATGAAAACAAGACACAGAGACACACACTGGTGTATGGTAGGATCTTCAAGCAGGAAAACGGGGGGCTCACTTAGTGTTGATAACAGTGCGCTATTCGGTGATATTACTCCACCACACGGCAGGAAACAGTCGGATACTGTCACACGATTCTTGCTCGTGAATGTCCCTTGATTTTGTTGATGGTTTTCGTTTCACGTGAGTAACTTTTCAACGAGGCTTTAATGTGAGTACGTTAAGTTAAGCTTGAGTGACTTCATACTGAGACGAGAGAGAGAGAGAGATAGAGAGGTTGTCGCTTTCATGTTGGCTTCATACGATTCATTTTAGGAACACTAAACTTAATTAAATGTTAAAAAATAATTTTCAAAGTAACATCAGCTTTTCGGTCATATATTTTCTTCAATTTAGTTTTGCCACACAGCGTCAGGATAAGAAAAGATTTCTAGCACGATGTCTTTGTATGCGCTTCATAAATAGTGTTTTTCGTCGCTTCTCTTATCTCTGAGGTCCACCTTTTGCATTGAATTCATTGTATCGGAGTAACAATGCTCTTTGAGGTGCACTGTCTGTTGGTAACCTGCTTATGTGGCTGAACTATTTAATTTTTGTTTTTATGAAGTTCAGTACTGATGTTGTACCCACCTTTTTCCCCCCCTGATGTCTTCATTTCTAAACCGGTCTCTTCTTGTTACTCCAAGCATTCTACGTAGGCACTAAGCTAAATTAAATGTTAAAAAATAATTTCTCTACCAATTTTCAAAGCAACATCAGCTTCTAAAAGTGTAAATAAAATATAGAACTGCGAGTTTTGAAACTAAATTACGAATTTTCAATTCAAATGTTGTATCAATCCTAACATATGCCAGCGAGAGTTGGAAAATGACTAAAGATATAGAAAGCAAGTTGAATGCATTTCGGTCGTGTATTGCCGGTGTCCTCAAGGGGTGCAAAGAATAGTAACACTGCTACCTGCAAGGCATGCCATAAGAGGCGACTGAGCTGGGGACCTAGGGAAGCTACCCTTGTAAATAAAAAAACATCGCAGAAATCGGAAGTGCTGGCCTATTTGTAGACGCCGCGTAACAGGCACAACATACACTTGCTCTTAGACTCAGATCACATACAAATCACAAAGAATTGTTAACCTGTGGTCGATATGGAGCTTTCAAAGAAGAAAACAAAATTACACATTTTCCTTTTCATTGTTGTATCAATCCTAACATAGAGCGATATGGAGAAATTACTTGCAAACGCGATGTAACGTAAAACGGTACTATATATATATATATATATAAGCTTAAACTATATAGAATCGATGTCTGTACTCTCATGGTATCCTATAGGGTCTCAGTACGTTTCAGTAAGCTAAAAAGAGGCAGCTTCGGAACACATGAACCGGTGACTACACAGCAAAAATCGCGTTTGTTATTAAAATAACATTGTCAAATAGTAATCGAATCTAGTCCACGTTTTCTTGAGCTTCGCCGCATTCCAGTTTGTTATTAATAATGTTTATTCAACTTAGTTATTTAATTTAATATTTTTAGCTACATCATAATCAAGTAGCTTGTCCTGAGCAGAACGTTGCCACCCTAACAATCCTTCGGAATTTTTTTTCTTTCTCATAGGCTAGATGTCCTGCCTCATGCTCAAATCATCAATTACATCCTGAATTCATCTTTTTGGTCTTCCTCTTCTCCTCTTTACCAGGATGCTTCCTTCAATAACTGCCTTCTTGTTTATTTCTTATGTAGTGGATTAAAGCCTTTTTAAGCCGAGGCACGCACCTTTCAACCAAAGACAAACATTGTTTTGGTTATATCCAGTGGCGGCTCGTCATTAAGGGCCAGTGGATAATGTGTAACGTGCATTTATTATTTAATAAATTAAAATATAACCTAATCAAAAACTATGATTTCCCCGAACATTTGTGCCTGGCCCCACCAACAAAAAGGATGACCTGCCGCCACTGTTTATATCATAGCGTGTAAGTAGTATACATGAAAAATAAAAATTAACCCTTTCGCTGCTACATACTTTCCGAAGACGGAGCTAAACATAGCTACTCTTTGTTTCTAGGTCACAAGCGTGAATGTACGCCTATAGCAGTGACAGTAGCAATGTATAACGTGTTAACTCGTCTTTAGCCCACAGAGGAGATATAATAACAGACGTGTTAATGCGTCTTTAGATATGAGTGGGAAAAACGTATATACACGTCCTTAGCAGCTAAAGGGTTAACTACTTGCGGAGAGAAATTGATATTCTTCAAACTTTCGTGTTTCTTTATATGTTCCAAATATTTCAATTTTCTCGAATTATTTGTAGAATCAGCCAGTTTCTTTAATTTTGAGTTCTTTCTGGATAGATCTATTTGTTCTCTTCTCTGTTCTTGATATACCGATGACTCTTCTGTAACACTTATATTCAAAAGCCGCCCGAGTGGTTACCGGGGCACAAATGTGGGGTGTCAAGAATAGAACCACTTTACCTGCATGTCGTAAGAGGCGACTAAGGAGGTCTGGATGAGATCGGATGCATGTATCCGCTAGGGAATGCCAACCCGAAACAAATGCTTGCAGAAAACGGATGCACCAGGCCGTAAGGCGCATAGCATGGTGCAACGACCCCTCACAATGAGGAATGGGATAACGGATTCTACGGTCGCCAATCTACCTCGGAGATTTAGCTACGTAGTAAGAATGTCAGAACTACCATCACGAGGGTGGACAAAACTTACTGCTGGAAGAGGTCAGCACAAGCGGGGAAGCAGAAATCATAGGAATTATATCCTACGGAACTGCCCCAAGTATGCAAACTTGAGAAGAAAGAGGTGGCCCACTTACACTAGCGTCCAAGACAAACTGTATGGCGTGGCTGATAATCTGAGGCAGACTGCTGCCTTTATTAGAGAAATCCTGAAATCCCTAATCTATAAGGGAGTGAGAACGCAGAATAAGAAGATATTCAAAAGCACATATATGTTTTTCCACTGCCTTATGTCCATACTCATTTTACCCAGGGTCATTTTAGGACCGTTGTGATGCTTCTGTCGTAGTCTATATGTATTGTGCTGTGAAATATGTCCCTCCTGTTGTATCCTTTGCTTGATAAAGACCTTTTGATCGAAACGTTGCTGTGTGTTGTCATTGTTTTTGTATTTGTGTAAAACTACAGTACTTTGTTAGTACGTGTTTCGTCATTGCTAAAGTAACATTTCTATATCGATAATAATGTCCATGCTTCACATCCATACGTTGCCACTGGGAAAATGCATGCTCTTAGTATTCTGATCTTTGTTTTGATAGCAGTTGCATTTATCTAAATTACACCAAAAAAAAACTATGGTGAAAGATGTGAAAATAAAGTACCATAGTTTTGCAAAATACAATAACAATACACAGCAACGTTTCGACCAAAGGCCTTTATCAAGCAAAGATACAACAAAGTGAAGATATGCACATCTTACATGGGACACAACATATAGAATCATGGTGTTTGTAGTGGTACTAGTGGTTCTAGTAGTAGTAGTAATAATAGTGTTAGTGATAGTAGTAGTAGTAGATGTAATAGTAGTAATGGTAATAGTAGTGGTGGTAGTAGTGTTAGTGGTAGTAGTGTTAGTGGTAGTAGTAGTAGTACATGGTAGTAGTGTAGTAGTAGCAGTAGTGGTGGTGTGTAGTGTATGTAGTAGTAGTAGTAGTAGTGTAGTAGTAGTAGTAGTGTAGTAGTAGTAGTGGTAATAGTAGTAGGTAGTAGTAGTGAGTAATGTAGTGGTGGTAGTAGTAGTAGTAGTGTGTGGTAGTATAGTGGTAGTAGTAGTAGTAGTAGTAGTAGTAGTGGTAGTAGTAGTAGTAGTAGTAGTAGTAGTAGTAGTAGTGGTAGTGTGAGTAGTAGATAGAGTAGATGTAGTAGTAGTATTGTAGTAGTAGTAGTAATCGTAGTAGTCGTAGTAGTAATAGTAATAGTGGTAGTACTATAAAAATGGAAAAATTATTTTATATTTTGTGGGCCGTGTAAAAAGTGAATTCCTTCGCTTCTGCTGTAATCTTTGCTCGATAAAGGCCTTTTGGTCGAAACGTTGCTGTGTTTTGTTATTATTTTTGTATTTTGTAAAACTACAGTACTTTGTTTGTACGTATTTCGCCATTGTTACAAAGTTTTACTGCAGTCTTCCCATTTATCCACAACAAAAGCTAGAGATTCTAGGTTAAGAAAATAAAGTTATAAATAAAATTTAAAGAAGAATGAATTCTAAAAGAAAAAAAACATTCCAAGAAAATTGTTGAGAATCCAGGTCATTTCGAAACACCCCCGTTCCTCACTCTCCACCCCCACTAATGTTAAAAATAAAAATAAATTCCTAAAAATGTCATTAAATAAAAAATTATCACGTTTTGTTCTGTTCGAATTTGTTGCTATCTGTGATGTAGAGTTAAAACGATCTTCTTCTTCTTTGCGTTCGTTCTTTACGATCAATTTTAATCACTTTTTGTGATATGTTTGATCTTTGCCAAGAACGTGTATACATTGCACATTGGTTTGGTAGGCCCTAAACGCATAGACTTCTACAGTTTAGGACAGGGCATCCGATTTCAGCCAAAGTTAAAACGATAATTGTTGAACTAAATAAAAGAGGAAACTGAAGTTAAGGAAGTACAAAAAAATTGATTGATTTTGATTGATTGATTGATTGATTGATAGGACCATCATCATTGCACTTTGATGAGTAACTATGTTTGCCCGATCTCTTTCTTACACAGGAAGATCTCAGCTGCAGTGCACGAACTCCGTAGCACCGGCGAGGTCCCCGATATAATTTTGAAGATGGTGAAGATATTAAGGTAGAAAGTTTATTTTTTATTTCTTCTTCTTCTTTACGTCAAATTTTAATCACTCTTTGTGATATGTTTGATCTTTGCCAAGAACGTGTATACGTTGACATTGGTTTTTGGTAGGCCCTAAACGCATAGACTTCTAGCGTTTAGGACATGTGCATCCGATTTCAGCCAAACCTCCTTAGACGCCTCTTACGACATGCGGGCAGGTAACAGTGGTTTTATTCTTTACACTCCAAATGTGGGCACCGATAACCACTCGGGCGATTTATTTTATCCTATTGAATTTTGCCCAGAGAGCGGCTATCCAACCTGCTCTTTTCGATATTGAATTGCTAAGAATTCTCTTACGTGCTCAAATTGAACATGGGACCTACATTTTATCGTCCGTCTCCGATATGACTAGGAACTTGATCTCACCTACATTGAAAACAGTGATCTCTGGAGAATATTCAGAAGGCTCCACAAGGGAGCTGACCAAGTACCTTTGGCACGAGAGAAAAGCACCTTACCTCTACACTAGAGAGAGAGAGAGAGAGAGAGAGAGAGAGAGCCTTGAAAAAAAAAAAAGTAAAGGAACCATTTCATACCTCGTGGTATATAGGTCAATACAGTGTTAGGCCTGTTTTTTTCATTGACCGTCGGCACACGATGGGTGATGTGGTCAGCATCACGCCGGCCGCCTTTACTTTCCCAGAGCATGTCTGGTACCCAGTTGAGGCTGGTCGACCTGAGAGCCGTCATGGCCGGGAAAAATTCCACGCACATTGCGGGAGCTGAACCCAGACCACAAGCCTTGCCAAGCGAGTTCACTAACAACTGCGCTACAGCGGCTCTCTCGAGAGCCCTGACAGTGAACTTATTCTTCGACACTGCCTTCCTTAGCCAAGATATCACATTCTCATTCTTCATTCTCAATGTAATTCTCTCTCTCGATCCCATTCTAATGTAATTCTCTCTCTCTCTATCGATCCCATTCTCAATGTAATTCTCTCTCTCTCTCTCGATCCCCATTCTAATGTAATTTCTCTCTCTCTCTCTAGATCCTTTCTCAATGTAATCCTCTCTCTCTCTCCCATTCTCAATGTAATTCTCTCTCCCATTCTCAATGTAATCTTCTCTCTCTCGATCCCCATTCTCAATGTAATTCTCTCTCTCTCTCTCTCTCCCCATTCTCAATGTAATTCTCTCTCTCTCTCTCTCTCCCCATTCTCAATGTAATTCTCTCTCTCTCTCTCTCTCCCCATTCTCAATGTAACCCTTCTCTCTCCTCTCCCATTCTCAATGTAATTCTCTCTCTCTCTCTTCTCCCCATTCTCAATGTAATTCTCTCTCTCCTCGATCCCCATTCTAATGTAATTCTTCTTCTCTCTTCGATCATCTCTCCCATTCTCAATGTAATTTCTCTCTCTCTCTCGTCCCCATTCTCAATGTAAGTTCTCTCTCTCTCTCTCGATCCCCATTCTCAATGTAATTCTCTCTCTCTCTCTCTCTCTCCCATTCTCAATGTAATTCTCTCTTCTCATCCCCATTCTCAATGTAATTCTCTCTCTCTCGATCCCATTCTCAATGTAATTCTCTCTCTCCCATTCTCAATGTAATTCATCTCTCCATTCTCAATGTAATTCTCTCTCTCTCTCTCGTCCCATTCTCAATGTAATTCTCTCTCTCTCTCGTCCTATTCTCAATGTAATTCTCTCTCTCGATCCCCATTCTCAATGTAATTCAAGCAAGGTTCTGTACAATCTTTTTTTGTTCCTCAATGTAACCCAAGCAAAGCTCTGTCCAGTCTATGTTTCTCAATGTAATTCACAAGCTCTGTCCAGTCTATGTTTCTCAATGTAATTCAAGCAAAGCTCTGTCCAGTCTATGTTTCTAATGTAATTCAAAAAGCTCTGTCAGTCTATGTTTCTAATGTAATTCAAGCAAAGCTCTGTCCAGTCTATGTTTCTCAATGTAATTCAAGCAAAGCTCTGTCCAGTCTATGTTTCTCAATGTAATTCAAGCAAAGCTCTGTCCAGTCTATGTTTCTCAATGTAATTCAAGCAAAGCTCTGTCCAGTCTTTTGTTTCTCAATGTAATTCAAGCAAAGCTCTGTCAGTCTTTATTTCTAATGTAATTCAAGCAAAGCTCTGTCCCGTCTATATTTCTCAATGTAATTCAAGCAAAGCTCTGTCCAGTCTTTATTTCTCAATGTAATTCAAGCAAAGTTCTGTCAGTCTATTTTCTCAATGTAATTCAATAAGGTTCTGTCAATCTTCTGTTTCTAATGTAATTCAAGCAAAGCTCTGTCCAGTTTTATTTCTCAATGTAATTCAAGTAAAGCTCTGTCCAGTCTTTATTTCTCAATGTAATTCAAGTAAAGCTCTGTCCAGTCTTTATTTCTCAATGTAATTCACGCAAGGTTCTGTACAATCTTTCTCTCTTATGTTGAAATAAAAAAAAAATGAGGATATATTTTAATAAATGAATGAAAATCCTGGCATATCCTTTACAGAACGCTGCCGTCAACCCCAGTAAACGAGTCGTCGATTTTTTAGGCACCACTTATACGTTCAATAATTTGTCATTGCTTTCTGAACAGTGTGGTATGTTATTATCGTTCGTGAAAATCTACAAACACTTCTTCTTTGAACGCTCCATATCAGCGGTCACTTGTTAAACACTTCCTTGTAATTTGTATGTCATCCAAGGCTTAGAACGATTGTACGCTGTGCCCAGTTATGCACTTACAAGGGGCGCCAGAACATCTGATTTCTGCGTCACTTTTTATTTACTAGAGTAGATTTCCTAGTCCCCTAAATTAGTCGCCTCTTACGACATGCCTTGTAGGTCGCAGTGTCACTATTCTTTGCTCCCTTGCGCGCCCCGGCAACACACGGGTGTGACCAACACTAATTTGTTTCCAAACTGCCCGCCGTGGAGTTGAACCAGGTACGCTTAAGTCGGGATCGAGTTCACTACCGCTTAGTAGACCAGGACAAAATCCATATTTTTTACAAGACATTTCTTTTTAGAAATAAATCAACAGCTTTATGTGTGGCTACTTGTGACATAGCTTCCAACACAAAGCCACATAGGGTGACGTTTGGTCCACAAGCTATAGACGACCACATCGTCCGGTGGTTACCGGGGCCCAAATTGGGATGTAAAGAATAAAACCACTGTTACTTGCCACCACTAAGATTCGACTGATGATGTTGGGCGTGGGGCTAGCTACCCCACACCGTAAAAAAGAACTAGATAGCTACAGAACTGAGAGCGAACCGAGTAGGCACTGGCTAAAACCGGACACATCGCCAAAGGATAAGCACCAGAGCTCCAAATGGTGCTGAAGATGTGACGTAAAACACACCAATGCTAGGGCTGCATGAATCAGATTTCCACAAGAATAGAATTTATGGGGAGGTCTGGTACATCAGTCTGGGCGGTGATAGCACGAGACGACCACATTAAAAAAAACCGTTACATCTAAACGTTTAATAAATAAAAACCGTTATCCGGCTTATCACACAATTTTTCTCTATATCCTGTATGTAGTATAAAAAATCTTACATTGAAATGATTGCTACAATCTTGAACTAGCTAAAGCTTAACAAAGACACAATCAATAGGATTTAACATTCTTTCAAATTTTCTATTCACCAAATCCTGTATGTATTAAATTTATTCCAGGTTTATAGCCAATCTGTGTTGACTTGAAACTGCCAATCAATTAGGATCACGAACAGTTCTGACAAACTCCTCTTTTTTCCTTTCTTATTCTGTTATCCTATTTTGTCTCACAGTGTCAGGAAAAGAAGAGATTTTTAGAACGGACTTTTGTGTGCGCTTCCTAAATCGTGTTTTTTTTTCACCGCCTCTGTTATATTTGAGGTTCACCTCTGAAGTCGGATAAGTAACGCCTTTATGGTGGGGGACACTGATAAAAAAGAAAGCAGACTTTCTTCCACAGACATGGCACGCTACTTGATGATAGTATTGCACAAAACATGAACTTTATCGTTCCGTCAATAATTCTAGAGTTCGCCACAATAAATGCATTCGGGAATAGAATAGCCAGTCTCGAACCCTCAACCAACCCGTGTGTTTCCGGGGCGCGCAAGGGGAGCAAAGACTAGTAACACTGAAGCCTGCAATGCATGTCGTAAGAGGCGACTGAGGTAGGGGCATCAGGAAGCTACTCTAGTAAATAAAAAACGTTGTAGAATTCGGATGTGCTGGCCTACTTGAAGGCGTATAACTGATGAAAAGATATACTGCTCTTAGACTCGAATCACATCATCATCATCAAGGTGCGTATCCTTTATAGGACATTGCTCTCTTTGCAGCACATCTGAAATTCACTCTGCCTCTTGCCAGTTCATCCACTTCATCGATGGTCATATTCATGGTTTCTTTAATATCTTGTAGCCATCTTCTTCTTGGTCTGTCTCTGCGTCCTGGGACCCTGTCCTCTAGTATTGTTCTTTCCAGGCTATCGTGACGCTTGATGTGACCTAAGTATGAATCACATATAGATCACAAAGTGGTTAGCAAGTGGTCGATGTGTAGCGCTCGAAGAAGAAGATTCGGATCCAGTACAGATCACAAATAGTGATTTAACAAGTGGTCGATAATGAGCGATAAGAAAAATCAATCAATCAATCAATCAATTAAACCTGCTCTGGGTATTTCACTTTGGAAAACCCTTCAACCATGTCGACCCCAATTTGGAAAACCCTTCAACCATGTCGACCCCAATTTGGAAAACCCTTCAACCATGTCCCCAATTGGAAAATCCTCAACCATTCGACCCAATTTGGAAAACCCTTCAACAGGTCGACCCAAATTTGGAAACCCTTCAACCATGTCGACCCAATTTGGAAAACCCTTCAACCATGTCGACCCCAATTTGGAAAACCCTTCAACAATGTCGACCCCAATTTGGAAAACCCTTCAACCATGTTGACCCCAATTTGGAAAACCCTTCAACCATGTCGACCCCAATTTGGAAAATCCTTCAACCATGTCGACCCCAATTAAAGAATAATAAGAAAGTAAAAGAAGGCTTGTATTTTGATAACAGTTAATATTAGAATACCCCCATCATCACCATCATCATCATCATCATCATCATTATCATCATCATTATCATCATCATCATCTCATCATCATCATCATCATCATCATCATCATCATCATCATCATCATCATCATCATCATATCATCATCATCATCATCATCATCATCATCATCATCATCATTATATCATCATCATCATCATCATCATCATCATCAAATAGCTTGTCCTGAGCAGAACTTTGCCATCTCAACAGTCCTCCGGAATTTCTCTCTCTCATAGGCCAGATGTCCCGCCATGTTCAAACCATCAGTTACATCCTGAATCCATCTTCTCCGTGGTCTTCCTCATCTTCTCCTTGCCGGTATGTCTCCTTCTATGATGATCTTCTCCAGCCCTTCATGTCTTTTATATGTCCAAAATACCTCAATTTTCTCTTTCTTATTTATAACATCGTCCAAGTTTTCTTTGATTTTGAGTTCTTTCTGGATATATCTATTTGTTTTCTTCTCTGTCCAAGATATACGAAGGACTCTTCTGTAACACTTATATTCGAAAGCACATATATGTTTTTCCACTGCTTTATTAAATGTACATGCTTCACACACATACGTTGCCACTGGGAATATGCATGCTCTTAGAATTCTGATCTTTGTTTTCGTATCAGTTCCGTTCCATACTGTTTTTAGTTGTTTATTTTTTTTAGAGCCATGTTTGTTCTTCTTTTAAGAGTAACCGTAATTAAATGTGATTTGTCCGGATTACAGTCTTAACATATGCTCGTGAATTCTCCTGGTCCATATTTTTATATCCAGGTCATGATCAAAGATCTGTTCCATAGATTCTGTCAGACTTAATGAGGTTTCTTGATTTACTCGATGTCAATTTCAAAATCCTGTATGGTGTACCGCACGACCATTTTTCTATCATTTTAAAATATAGTATGGTACACCGCAATACCATTTTCTTTCTTTGTAGAATTATGTTCCGGATTCACACCCAGACATGATGGAGTGTAGGGTAACGAGCGTGCTGACTTTCTTGCAAACAATGCCCCGATTCAAGCTGATAGAACTATGGACAAATCCGATGTTCATACATGCGGCATAAAACAGGACACAGGGCAACAACCTTGTAACATTTGCTCGATGTTGTTGTCTCGAAAGCACTGCAGTCCTCATGAAGTGTGCTACAATTTAGTTGTGCTGAATACTAGCCGTCCATCGCAGGGGTTGAGGACAACAGCCTCAAACGTATGCTGCTTAATCTCTCAGGTATGTGCGGAGGTGACTGTAGAGCCAAATCCTAGAACACAATCCTTTAACACAGGTGGGGCAGATATAATCAAGGTTAGACATATTGGTGTTGTGCGTTCTGTCTTTTTGCGCAGCTCGTTTTCTCTGTGCCTCGGCGACACGACGATTCTCAGCTATGTGGGTTTCTCTTGTGTTGTTACAGTGCCCCATTTGGCGATCTTGCGCAAGGGATTTCCAGCACGTGATGTCTATATCGAAGCATTTCAGAGACATTTTAAGAAGGTCTTTAAACATTTTTCTATCCACCAGCTGAACGTCTGGTTCCTTCAAGCTCACAATACATCAACTGTTTTGAGATGCGTTTGTCAGGCAAAGTGACCGGCTTTGTGCGGGCTGAATAAGCCCACAGTATGACTTATATTATTGATATATAGTTGCATTAGTGTTGTACTATTTGTCTTAACAACAACAACAACAATAACAAACCACAGAAAGCTCACCACGATGAAATGAAATGCTTGAGGAAGACAGTAGGGGTCACCAGGAAAGATAGACTACCAAATGAGAACATCAGAAGCAGAGTGGGCATAGACGTCCGAGTAGTTACTGGGGCCTAAATTTTTGGTGTAAAGAATAGAATCACTGTTACCTGCCACGCAGGTCATAAGAGGAGACTAAGGAGGTTTGGATGAAATGGGATGCACGTGTCCTAAACATATACAAGTCTATGCGTTTAGGGGCCTACCAAACCAATGTGCAACGTATACACGTTCTTGGCAAAGATCAAACATATCACAAAGAGTGATTAAAATTGGTCGTAAAGAACGAACGCAAAGCAGAAGGAGAAGGAGAAAATGGTGGGTATAGCTTTATGCACCGATCACATCGAAAACCAACAAATGCAGTCGTTTGGACATTTACTGAAAATGAAATACAACCAACCACCAATAACAGCATACAATAAAAAGAGATCAGGTACTAGAGCCAATGGAAGACCAAGAAAAAGATGGATAAACAAGATCAAGACCACACTAAATAAACACGTAACAACACAACAAGATGGACACATCTGGCCCTAGAACGCAAATTAAAGCTCTCACCCCTACGCTTAACGGCAAGAGTGGACAACCAATTCCATCGTCCACGTGGGGCTGGACAATATACAATGACAACAACAACATTGACATGACTAACATAGTCAACAGAAAGTTAGACACTTAAAAGCCCCTTAATGTCACCACTTGTACACATTGCGTGCCTGTAGATTGATTCTGGAAATAACAAAATCTAACTTGGTATGACTGTTTGTGTAGACACCGTACAGTATAATTTGTAGCGACACCGTATTCCAGAGCAGACGTAATTCCATGTTACATTCCGGGGAATAAATTTCATCAGGGGTTTTCAAAATGTGCATCGTGGGGTACAGAAGTCGAGATTTGGCAAGATTTGTAAAGAACAAAATTATATAAATCATGACATGAAAATCTTCTTCTCTTCCACCATTTACTTCTTTATAGAAATGTTGGAGGCAGCATGATGGATGAAGGAGGGGTGATGTAGTGATTTTGTGTGTGCACTTTGTAAGCTGTTATTCATTTTCGTAAGACTGTTCTTGATGCCATCGCTCCATCTTTTGCGTGGTCTTCCTCTTGCTCTGTACTCGTTTTACTTTTTCTGTGTGGCTCTCTGTGGTAGGCGATACCAGGTCATTCTTGTCAGGTGTCTAAACCATTTAATCTTTTGTTCTTTTATGAATTTCATAACTGGTTTCACATCCAGTCTCCTTCTGATTTCTTCATTTCTAATTTTGTCTCTTATTGTTACACCTGCAGATCTTCTAAGTTACCTCATCTCTGTCGTTATCATTTTCCACTCATTAGCTACTGTTATTGGCCATGTTTGACACTGGTAACATAGTGCTGGCCAGAAAATCGTTCTTATGAGATTTGCTTTAGTTGTTAGCGGTATCTCTTTATGTGACAACAGTTGTGTTAACTGTCCCAGTACTTGGTTAGACGTGAAAACTAATAACACTAAAACCAAAATAATGAATATGGGAAGAAAACATAATAAACTAAACATCCATGTCTACATCACTACAATCAAGCAAGTGCAAGAATTCAAATATTTAGGAAGCATATTCACAGAAGACTGAAGACTAGATAGAGAGATAGAGGCTAGAGTGCAAAAAGCAAATACTGTAACCTACCAGCTTATTACATTGTTAAGGCACCCAAAATCTCACTGACAGCTAAACAACAGATGATCAACACCATTTTTATACTTACTTTGTGTTACCAGAGCCAAACATGGACAATCAGCAAAGCACAGTCACAAAAAATAATTACATGTGAAATGCGCAGCCTGCGAAAAGTTACCAACAACACTAAAAAAGACAGTCACCAACATCATCATAAGAAAGAAAGTTGACACAGAACCTTGCTTGAATTACATTGAGAAACAAAGAATGAAGTGGTTTGGCCACTTAATAAGAATGCATCCAAGCCCCACAGTTTACATAGTCTTCTACAACAGAACATCAGGGAAGAAGGCGAGAAGAAGACCACGAAAAAGATGGTTAGGTGGCATAGCAGAATCCTGTCAAAAAGCAAAAATAACAATCACCCAAGCCACTAGAACAGCGCAAGACAAAAACGGAAAACCACGACACTGGGCAACAACCTGATTATAGTGTGATGACAAAAGAAGAAGAAGGAAGATTCTGGGGAAAAAAAAAATATATATATATAATTAAGTGATGAAATCAGAGATATGTCTGGTCAACCACTAGTGACAACTGTTATAAGAAAGAGAAGATGGAGATATGTTGGACACACCTTGAGGAGAAATGATCAACGAATATCAAAGCAGGCATTGAACTGGGATGCAAAGGGTTCAAAAAAGAGAGGTCGACCTAGGGAGACCCTGAAACGAACTTTGCTGAGAGATGCAGGAAATATCGGTCTCAGTTCCATGGAGGCGATTGAGCGAGTTGCCCAGGATAGAGCGGTATGGAGAAATTACTTTAAGGCCCTATGTAACGTATAACGGTACGAGAGGAATTATTATTATATATATACATATATTTAATCAGGGGTTCTCAGATTGTGTGTCGTGGGGTTCAGTAAGCGGAAGTTTTTGGCACGATCTGTAAAGAGCCCATGAAAATGAATCGCGCTTTTATGATGAATAGCAAAACCAGTGACTGTTATTAAATGCAAATAGATATTGCGCTATCTAGCAACCGACAAGTCGATCTGTCATATGTATTGTGTGGTTAGCCCGTTCCAAATGAATTTCGGTTGGTGCGTGTGTGTGTGTGTGTGTGTATATATGTTTGTGGAGGGGTGGAGGAAGAGGAGATTGGATTCTCGTTTATCGCTCCAAAGGTTCTCAACGTGTTCCCCGCATGGAGCTATCGAACTAATTATTTTTCATTGATCGCAGATCCGAGTTCCTAGTCTTATCGAAGTTGGACGATACAACTTAGATTCCGTGTGAAAGTTGAGCACGTATAAGATCCATTATTAGTTATAAATAAAATAAACAATAAAAACGGGCTGCAATTCTGCTGCCTGGCAAAATTCTTCTTCTTCTTCACATTTCAACCCCCAAAGGAGCACAAGCCTTCAACAAACATCTTCCAGCTCTTCCTCTCTCCTGCCATCCCTTCCAATTCTTTCCATGTTTTACCTATCCTTTTAATATCAGTCTCCAACTCTCTCCTCCAGGTATGTCTAGGCCTTCCCCTATTCTTCTTTTCCTGAGGGTTCCAAAACATTGCCTGTCTTGCAATTCTTCCGGCCGGTCTTACTATGTGTGCCCTTGGGAGAAAGTCTTTTAAAAAAATATATTCTTACAGATTTTCATCATTATTACATCCGGGATCATCACCGTTGCTACGGAGTTCGTGCACTGTCGCTGAAATGTTCTTATGTAAGAAAAAATATCGCATTGCACATGGTTATTCACTGAAGTGAAATGATGGTGGTCTAAGCAATCAATTAATCAATCAATTTGTTTTTCTTTTGTGTGAGTTCTGCTTACTCTTAATGTCTTTTCTTTTAAGGACGTAAACATCATGTGTCACTATGGAAATCATGGCGGTTACCAAAGCGATGATTTGGCTAGAATCACAGACTATTATCCATGCATGTTTTCTCAGTGACTCAATGAGTATGCTCAGGAAGATTGAAACAGGATGGACTCGGAGGCATTGGATAGAATCGCTGGGGAGGTCTAAGCTGATAAAGATCAGTTTTATTTTTGTGCCAGGGCATGCAGGTGTAAGGGGAATGAACGTGCGGATAAGCTTGCAGGTATGGCTGCTGTCCAAAGCGGGCGAGCAATGGACCAGGCTGATATTATAAATTCCTTAAGGGAGAGAGGGTGTACATGATTCACGTAATAGCGGGGAATCCACAACACTAACCAGACTGCAAGAACTCAAAGTTAAGTGTGGTGTAGCTCGACAAGAACGCTATGCTGGCAGACAAGAAGAATTGTAAACCAACAAAGAACCGGTGTCGTTAGTCGCCACACGATGAGGGACATACTGAGGGAGAGATCGGGGCACTTATGGACTAATTTGTTCGACGTGCAGTGATGGTGATCGACGACTACACTAAACATCATGTGTCATTCCTCCAAAATCTTCTCTAGCACTCATATCGTTCATTCCCTCAAAATCTTCTCTAGCACTCATATCGTGTCATTCCCTCCAAAATCTTCTCTAGGCACTCATATCGTGTCATTCCCTCCAAAATCTTCTCTAGACACTCATATCGTGTCATTCCCTCCAAAATCTTCTCTAGGCACTCATATCGTGTCATTCCCTCCAAAATCTTCTCTAGGCACTCATATCGTGTCATTCCCTCCAAAATCTTCTCTAGGCACTCATATCGTGTCATTCCCTCCAAAATCTTCTCTAGGCACTCATATCGTGTCATTCCTCCAAATCTTCTCTAGGCACTCTATCTGTCATTCCCTCCAAAATCTTCTCTAGGCACTCATATCGTGTCATTCCTCCAAATCTTCTCTGGCCTCATATCGTGTCATTCCTCCAAAATCTTCTCTAGGCACTCATATCGTTCATCCCTCCAAAATCTTCTCTAGGCACTCATTCTGTCATTCTCAAAATCTTCTCTAGGGACTCATATCGTGTCATTCCTCAAAATCTTCTCTAGGCACTCATATCGTGTCATTCCCTCCAAAATCTTCTCTAGGCACTCTATCTGTCATTCCTCAAAATCTTCTCTAGGCGCTCATATCGTTTGATGTGTCTAAATATTTAATGTTCCTTGATGTTATGATCTTTAATAGCCAACTCTCTTTAATATCAAGCTGTTGCAGAACAGAAACATTTGTTCTTTCTCTGTCCATGATATTCTAAGTACTCTTTTGTAGCATTTGCATTCAAGGCATTAATCATCTTCTCACCGCTTTGTTAAGCCATACAGTTAAAGTGGATTGCAGATCCTTTACAGGACTTTGCGAATCAACCCCAGCGTTTTAACGTTGTTTGTGATTTTTCTAGGCATTATTGCGTTCAGTAGTTTGACTGATGTTACAAATAAGAAAGATAAAATGGAAATATTTTGGACATATAAAAAGACATGAAGGGCTGGAAGACCATCATGGAAGGAGGCATACCGGCAAAGAGAAGAAGAGGAAGACCACGGAGAAGATGGATTGAGGATGTAACTGATGGTTTGAACATGACGTCTGCAGAGGCAGGACATCTGGCCTATGAGAGAAATTCCGGAGGACTGTTGGGGTGGCAAAGTTCTGCTCAGGACAAGCTATTTGATGATGAGTTTTGCCATTGCTTTCTGAACGGGTGGTGCCATTGTTCTTTTGTAAAAATCCACTCGAAACAATTTACAACCAAACTGTCCGCAGCGTGATTCGAACTCAGAACATCGGTGTTAATAACCAAGTCACTATCCCCTAAGCCACAGACGCCACTTGTCAAGCCATGCGACCATTGAATTCCTCAGGCTCATGCCCCTCTCCCTGTCCTAAACAGCGGAAACACAAACGATAGAAACAGTTTTTTAATACGCCTTCCGCCAACTATACACTGGTTCAATGTACCATTCTCTCTCTCTCTCTCTCAATTATCCGTTATTAATAGCCTCCATTGGACATGTTGACATGGGCGTATCCATTACTTATGTATTGGGTATACATTTACAAGAAATGATTCACTTGGGAAGATTGCAACATGCCGGCCGCCATGTGGTGTGTGAATGCTGGAATTTAGTAACATGTGTGATGAAGATCTGTTTTGTTTGTGAGTGTGTTGGTGTGGGTGTGTGTGGGTGTGTGTGTGTGTGTTTGTTAGTGTGTGTGTGGTGAGAGAAATATATGGTTTCGATTGGTTGTTGTTTCAAACGCCCTTACACACATGACATGGAATACATGGAATACATGGAATACGAATATGAATACATGGAATACATGGAAAGCATGGATCTTTTGGCTTCTGTCTTCCGCTTTCAGACTCATCAAATTTGGACTAAAATTTGCAAATTATCACGACAGCTACTGCTGCTACTACTATTACTGTTACTACTACTTCTACTTCTACTTCTACTACTACTACTACTGCTACTACTACTGCTACTGCTACTACTACTCTGCCTACTGCTACTACTGCTCTTGCTACTACTCTGCTCACTACTGCTGCTATGCTGCTACTACTACTGCCTATACTGCTACTCCACTTACTATGCCACCACACTACTGCTTCTACACATTACTACTACGCTTCTACTCCTCTAACTACCACCACCACTACTACTAATGCCACCACCTACTACTTCTACACCATTACTACTACTGCCACTACACTACTACTGCTACTACTACTACTATTACCACTTCTACTACTACTACTATGTGACTACTAATAATACTACTACTACTAACGATCTATACTACAACTACTACTACTAATGCTATTACTGCTACTGCTCTACTACTGCTGTTATTATTTCTACTACTACTATTAGTACTACTACTGCTACTACCACTACCACTACAACTACTACTATTATTTATACTACTATTACTATTATTACTACTGTTGCTGTTACTACTATTCAGTTAGCTAATCTGTAAGTAGTACCACTACATCTACTGCTGCTCTACTACTATACTACTACTGTGCGTGCTGCTACTGCTACTACTACTGCTACTACTGCTACCACACTACACTACTGCTACTTATTAGCATTACTACTATTACTACTGCTATCGCTCTACTACTACTACTACTGGTGCTGCAATCTGCATCTACCACTCCACTCTACTACTACTACTATTATTTATACTACTACTATTACTATTATTACTACTGTTGCTGTTACTACTATTACAGTTGCAACTAATACTGTAACTGCCACTACATCTACTGCTGCTACTACTACTACTACTACTGGTATTGCTACTACTACTACTACTACCAACACTACAACTGCTACTACTATTATATACATTTCTACTATTGCTACTACCATCGCTACTACTACTGCTACTGCTCTGTGCTGCTACTCTACTCTACTACCACACTACACTCTCTCTGTATATGCATTACTTATTACTACTCCATCGCTGCTACTTCTCTCTGCTACTCTACTGGTGCGCTGCCACTCTCTACTACTACCTCAACTCTACTACTTTATATCATTACTACTCCATCGCTACTACTACTCTACTACTACTACTGCAACGCTGCTACTACTACTACTACTACCACCACCAATAAATCTCTTCATCTCGGTAAAACACATGGCTGCATCGATAACCTTTCACCTAATCCTGTTCTGTTTTAGACTTCTCTATTTATGCAACCCTTGAGACGTTTACCTCTCTGGTCTGCTCTTCTACATCATATTCTCCCCAGCGTCAGGTACTTCTTGACCTCATCACTCATCTCCTTTTCTCCTGTGGGTTTCAGTCAAGGGCATTACTGGCTACATCATGAGGTTGACTTAATGAGATTTTAATCGAATCAATTCACACATTCCATCTTGAACATTCACCTGGTCTGAGTTCAGTCAGTTTCTTTTGGGGTCATAGTATACTGAGTCTTAAAGTTGACTTGAAAACCTGGTATTTGTGGTGAAGTGGTTAACTATTTTGCTTTGCGTTTTGAAGGGAGTGAGTTTGGTTGAAATCGGATGCACATGTCCTAAACTTGTAGATGTCTATGTGTTTAGGTGCCTACCAAACCAATGTGCAACGTTTACACGTTCTTGGCAAAGATCAAACATATCTCAAAAAGTGATTAAAAGTGGTCGTAAAGAACGAACGTAAAGAAGAAGGGAGTGAGTTCGAATCTGGAGGTGTTCTGTTCACGACTGCTTTTTTTGGTCACAATATACTGATTCTTCCGCCCAGTGGTTCGGGGCCCAAATTTGGGGTGTAAAATAGAACCACTGTTACCTGCCATGCATGTCGTCAGAGGCGACTAAGGAGGTTTGGCTGAAATCGGATGCATGTGTCCTAAACGTGTAGAAGTCTATGCGTTTAGGGCCTACCAAACCAATGTGCAACGTATACACGTTCTTGGCAAGATCAAACATATCACAAAAAGTGATTAAAATTGATCGTAAAGAACGAACGCAAAGAAGAAGGAGAAGAGACTGATTCTTCTTCCTCTTCACCTTTGAGCTCCCAACGGAGCACAGGTCTTCAACAAACTTTTTAAAGCTCTTCCTATCTCCTGCCATCCCTTCCAATTCTTTCCGTCCTTTACCTATCCTTTTAATATCAGTCTCCAACACTCTTCTCCGTGTACGCCTATGCCTTCCCCTACTCCTTTTTCCCTGCGGGTCTTTACAGTAAACTCAATGTCCTGGTACCTGAGGTGAAGTGGTTAACTATTTTGCTTTGCGTTCTGAAGGGAATGAGTTCGAATCCGGACCACATTGCTCTATTCACGAGTGCCTTTTTTCCCGAAGGTTTCTATCATAGTTAATGGAGTTACGTAGTTTGTGCTTTGTGCGATACTATCAGCAGGTGGCGTGCCGTTTCTGTGGAAAGAGTAAGAAACTTTGAAAGGAAAAATTTGAAGACAATACTTCATCTTGAAATCCTTAAAACAGCTGTCGTCAATAGTGAAGTAACTAACACTCGGCGATAGTGAACAAGTGCCTTGCTGATTCCTGGGTTCGAGTCCAACTTTCGCTAACAAACTTGTTAGTGTTCACACGGTGAGGTGCTCGATGGGAACTGAAGTACAAGTAGAACTGAATACAGTGAGACTAAATGTACAAGTAGAACTGGATGTACAAGTAGAACTGAATGTACAAGTAGAACTGAATGTACAGTAAAGTATGTCAGTAGAACTGAATGTACAAGTAGAACTGGATGTACAAGTAGAACTGGATGTAAAGTAGAACTGATGTACAAGTGAACTGAATGTACAGGTAAGTAGAATGTACAAGTAGAACTGAATGTACAAGTAGAACTGAATGTGCAAGAGAACTGAATGTACAAGTAGAACTGAATGTACAAGTAGAACTGAATGTACAAGTAGAACTGGATGTACAAGTAGAACTGAATGTACAAGTAGAAGTAGAATGTACAAGTAGAACTGAAAGTACAAGTAGAACTGAATGTACAAGTAGACGTAGAATGTACAAGTAGAAATGAAAGTACAAGTAGAACTGAATGTACACGTACAAGTAGAACTGAATGTACAAGTAGAACTGAATGTACAAGTAGAACTGGATGTACAAGTAGAAATGGATTACAAGTAGACTGAATGAAGTAGAGACTGAATGCACACGTCAAGTGAGACTGGATGTACAATACACTGAATGTACAAGTAGAACTGAATGTCAAGTACAGAGTAGACTGGATGTGAGTAGAACT